>CM027091.1:3125121-3164388 GCA_015343265.1 Pao palembangensis | reverse complement strand
AAGCTCTCTGGAGAGAGGGCGAAACGTTTTCAAGGAAACCTTTCAGTCCAGTTGACACAGAGAGATCTACTTTGGATAACCATGACCTGGATGACTGAGAATCTACACAGACAAGAGGGAAGCATTGTATATTTTCAGGGGAGCAC
This sequence comes from Pao palembangensis, assembly GCA_015343265.1. NCBI lineage: Eukaryota > Metazoa > Chordata > Actinopteri > Tetraodontiformes > Tetraodontidae > Pao > Pao palembangensis. Next base: position 3,164,242 of record CM027091.1, on the reverse strand, counting down.
ACTTTTTTACTTACTTACACATTTATCTGCCTCAGGCTGAACAGCGGCTCTGTGTCCAGTCCTTGAGTATGGTAATATTTTATCTCACTAACGAGGCAGTTTATCCTTAAATATATATATTAAAGAAAAACTAAAAACAGTAGTATAGTGCCGTTTATTTTTTAAACACAACTCACTCAAGGAGGGCTGAGGTATTCAGAGAGCAGCTTCACTTTTATTAAAAACATAAGCTAATGTCAAATGAACACTAGAGCTAGCATCCATCAATTTCAATTCAATTTATTTATATAGCACCTTTTACAATAAAATTGTCTCTAGGTGCTTTACAGAGGTAGAAACCCAGATCCTGAACACCCAGGTAAGCACAGTGGCAAGGAAAAACTCCCTTTTAACAGGAAGAAACCTTGAGCAGGACCAGGCTTACAAGGAAGAACCATCCTGCTGAAAGTCAGCTGGGTAAAGGAGGAATAAAAGGGGTAGAAAGGACAGAGAGAATAAAGAGAGAGAGGGAGAACAGATACAATCATAGAACCGTAGAAATACAAACAAAATACAATCACAGAAATACAAACATAATATACTGCATATGCACATAATACAGCATAGCAGGTTGTTATGAAGAGATGAACAGCATAGGCAGGTGCTGACAGTGGACCCTGAGTTTGTCAGAGGCCAAGGTCCATGCAGCACAAAGGCCTGGTGATGGAAGACCTGTAGAGAGAGAGAGAGAGAGAGAGGCAAGGAAGACTGGACACAGATAATCCCGGTGAGAAAAAAGAAAAGGAGGAGAGGAGGGAGTGGTTGGTGCTGAAGAAGTGGGGAACTGCTCAGTGGATCATGTTTGTGTCCTCAGCAGCGTAGGCCAATAGCAGCATAGCTGTGCTAAAAATTGAGGAATAAGAGTTTGATGACCCTATTCTAGCTGTAACTGTGAGAACTGACAGTAACTAGATCTATCAGGTTTTAAGTTTGATCTTAAAGGCAGACGTGGTGTCTGCCTCTCGGACCCAGATTGGTAACTGGTTCCACAGTAAAGCTGCCCGATAGCTAAAAGTTCGTCCTCCCAGTCTACTTTGATGAATTCTAGGAACTACAAGTAAGCCTGCACTCTGTGATCTGAGTGTTCTTTTAAGAATATATGGAACTATGAGATCCTGCAAGTATGATGGAGATAGTCCACTGAGAGCTTTATATGTTAGGAGAATCTTAAAATCTATTCTAGATTTCACCGGAAGCCAGTGAAGAGAAGCTAGAACTGGAGAGATATACTCCCTGGTGCTGGTTCCTGTCAGAACTCTGGCTGCAGCATTCTCGATCAGCTGCAGGTTATTAATGGAATAATTTGGACATCCTGATAGTAATGAGTTGCAGTAGTCCAGTCAACAAAAGCATGGACCAGTTTTTCAGCATCACTCTGTGACAGGATGCTCCTGATCTTGGCAATGTTACGGAGGTGAAAGAAGGCGGTCCTAGAAACCTGTTTAATATGAGGGAGAAATGACATGTCCTGGTCAAAGATAAATACAGCTGCGTATCGTCGGCATAGCAATGAAAATGTATGAACCTTTGTACACTCAGAGGAAGCATCATTAACATGAACAAAATGAAATCGATCTAATAGATAAGATTTAAACCAGTCTAGAGCTGTCCCTGTGATCCTAATTTCATGTTGTAGCCTTTGTAATAAAATGCTGTGATCTACAGTATCAAAGGCAGCACTGAGGTCCAGTAAAACCAGTACGGAGATAAGTCCACGGTCTGATGCCATGAGGAGGTCATTAGTGACTTTAACCAGTGCTGTTTCTGTGCTATGATGAGCTCTGAAACCAGACTGAAACACTTCAAATAGACTATTCCTGTTTAGGTGATCGGTTAGCTGACTGACAACCAGCCTCTCAAGTATCTTAGAGATGAATGGGAGGTTGGATATCGGTCTATAATTTGCTAAGACGCCTGGGTCAAGTGAAGGTTTTTTAAGTAAAGGTCTGATAACAGCAGTTTTAAACACCTGAGGTACATAACCTGTTGTCAAGGATAAATTGATCAGATCTAATACTGAGGCCCCGATCAGAGGAAAGACATCCTTGAAATGCTTAGTTGGGATGGGGTCCAGGAGACATGTGGTTGGTTTAGATCCATAAATGCTGGAGGTCAGCTCAGGGAGATCTATGGGCAGGAAGCTGTCCAGATGTAGATCAGGACTAGACGGGGTTGATAACAAGGGCAGTTGTCATGGAGCAACCTTGATCGATCTTTTCTCTAATGTTAGTAATTTTATTGGTGAAGAAACTCATAAAATCTTTACTGCTAAGAGCTGCAGGAATAGAAGGCTCAACGGAGCTGTGACTTTTTGTCAACTCTTTGTCAACTATGGTGTTAAACAGAAAATGCGGATTGTTCTTGTTTACATCTATTAATGAAGTGTAGTAAGCTGTTCGGGCTTTACGGAGGGTCGTCTTATATGTTAATAAGCTGTCTTTCGAAGCGCTTTGGGAATCAGCTGATCTGGCTGAATACCACTTCTTCTCCATCCATCTTGATGCCTGCTTATATGTGTATTATACCACCGAGCCAGTCTTCCATGGTGTGTGAACCTCTTCTTCAGTGGGGCAACCGAATCTAAAACTATTCGCAGTATGGCTGCAGTGTCATTAACAAAGTAATCAATATCTGCAGGAGTAACATTTAGATCAGAATGATCTGTTGCACCAGTAGGAGGCGCTAGAGGGAACAGCACTGCAATTTCAGCTACAAATCTGTCTGGTATCTTCAGAGAGACACCTGCTGTAGTGAACCTTCCTGTCATGTGCTGCTCGGTCTGCTAGAGTAAAATCAAAGGTTATAAGTGAGTGGTCTGAGAGGAGGGGGTTTTGGGGAACAACTACCAGGTTCTCAATTTCTAAACCATAGGTGAGAACCAGATTCAGAGTGTGATTATGACAGTGCGTCGGTTCGTTTACTAACTGAGAGAAACCTATTGAATCTATTAGTGAGTTAAACGCCGTCTTAAGACTGTCAGTATCATCATCCATATGGATGTTAAAATCACCCACTATAATGACTTTATCTGTACTGACCACTAAACTAGATAGGAAATCTGAAAACTCAGCCAGGAACTGTGTGTAAGCAGCCGCAGGTGGCCGATACACCACAACTAATAGAACTGGCTTTTCTGACTTCCAGTTGTGGTGAGAGAGGCTGATAGTGAGACTCTCGAAAGAGCTACAGGTAGCTTTAGGTTTGGGATTGACTTGAAGGCTAGAGTGGTAGATTGCTGCCACTCCACCTCCTCTGCCTGCACTTCGAGGAACATGATAGTTAATATGACTAGCTGGGGTTGCTTCATTTAAACTAACATATTCTTCATCCTGCAATCAAGTCTCCGTGAGAAAGAAAATATCAAACAGATGATCTATTATTAAATCATTAACTAGAAGAGATTTAGACCAAAGAGATCGTATGTTCAACAGACCACATCTAACTGTTTTAGTTGTTTCTGAGTATTTACTGGTGTGTATTTTTATAAGGTTATTATTATTAACACCTCTTGACTTATTTACTAGATGAACTGTGGGAGGATGAGGTACTGACACTACTTCTATTGTATTATTAAACTTAGTGTTACTGTTAGCGTTTTTAGTCTCATTGTTATTTTTATTGGAGGGTGGCAGTTTTACAGAAGCAGCAGAGAAGCGTGTAAGACTGTGTGAGACTCTGCCTCCTGGCCTCGACCCTGGGTTGTCAGAAAGTTGATTGTCCAATGAATTTTGCTATATTACTAAAGATAAGAGCTGCTCCCAGGTGGGATGAATGCGGTCTCTGCTAATAAGGCCAGGTTTTCCCCAAAAAATCTGCCAATTATCTATGAAGGCCACGTTATTTTCTGGACACCACCGTGACAACCAGCGACAGAGCGATGACATGCGGCTAAACATGTCAGCACTGGCCAGATTCGGGAGGGGACCAGAGAACGCTACGGAGTCCGACATCGTTTTGGCGAAGTTACACACCGACTCCATATTAAGTTTAGTAATCTCCGACTGGCGCAGCCGGGCGTTGTTAACGCCGACGTGAATGATAATTTTGCTGTATTTGCGCTTATCTCTCACCAGTTGCTTTAAGTTTCCCTCTATGTCGCCCGCTCTGGCCCCCGGGATACTTTTAACTATCGTCTCTGGTGTCGGCTTCACGTAACGAAGAATAGAGTCGCCAATAACCAGGGTCGGTTTCTCAGTGGGTGTGTCACTGAGTGGGGAAAAGCGGTTTGCAACATGAAGCGGTTGGTGGTGAACCACGGGCCTTTGTTTCAGGCTACGCTTCCTTCGAACCGCCACCCAGGGGCTACGATGCTATCTGGTGTGCGGAGCCTTGCCTCAAGCTCGCAAAGCCTCGCCTCTAGAGCTATAAATAAGCTACACTTTCTACACGCTTGACTCTCAGTAAAGGAGGCCGAAGAGTAACTAAACATTTCACACACTTTGCAGAACACCGGAGAAAGAGAAACAGTGAGAGAGGGAGTGGAGTTAGCCATGCTAGCAGTGAGCGCAGCTGCGCGGAGCGAAATAGACAAAGCGAAGAACCCAAAGGATCGTGCGGTTACTAAACTTTCACCAAGGTGCTTGTGTACTACTAAACAGGATAAACAAAAAGCTAACAAAATAATTAACAACAGTAAATCCACCGTAGCAAACACCAGAAGTGAACAAGTAGGACGGAGCAGAAACAGGAAATGATACGTTACCGATGACATCTCAATAGAGTGCTGATCCATCCACGAAGCTCCATGTAACTCCAGCGTTACTGTTGCCTTCGGTCCTTCAGTTTTTAATTAAAATGATGCTGTGTGGCGCTGCCTCTTCTCCCTGCTCTCTCCTGTCCGCACCGTCATTCGTCCTTTTTTTGCCAAAATTAAATCGAATTTCCATTGTAATGTTGCGGACCAGTCTGTATGAGCTGAGTATTGACCCGGTAAGAGCCATGCCCCTCGACCTGTAATTGGCTAACATGTTGCCTTTGTTCAGTTGGATTGATAGGTCAGGATAGATGGGATTAATAGAAGATGGCTACTCTGAAAAAATAAAACCAAATAAAATTAACAGAGAACTTTGCTTAGTCTGTAGCTTGCTAGAGTTTAGCAGACGTTAGCGTGGCTGTCCTGTATGTCAATAGAAAGACAAACGTCAAAGTGCAGATGGATGTCATGCGATCTACCTGCACTCCTTTTGCGATCGACGTATTGGGCACCCCTGCTGTAAAGTGTGTGATCTTCATGAAAACATCTTACCAGCGTAAAAGATTGTGTTTCAAATCAATATTTCTTGACATGTTGACAATATATTTGGGCATCATGTTAATCACTAATCTGCAAATAGCAAAAACCTGATAATATTATTCATTAGTGAGAAAAGAGCCCTGATTAGGAAGTGGATATAATAAGATGGGAAGTTTAAATATTTTTCAAAGTGGATCTAACTTTATTGTTTAAATCAATTTCTGTTATTCTGTTAAATAGATCTGTATCACAACTGAATGTAACATCTTTTGACCAGGTGTTAATGTTATAGTTGAAAGTAGAAAAGCACTCGGAGCTTTTTTCCCCCAATTATCGTGACTTACACCTGTAATAATATTACATTTTGAAAGCGCCTTTCAGGATGCCCAAGGACGCTGTATAAGATTAAAAATGAGAATAAAAACAACAGAACAATAAAATCAGCAAACACAATAGATAATAGATAATGGCCAGTTATGGAGATGCAAATAGGAGGGTGATGCTAAGTTTTGAGTCTAGATTTGAGCAACTAAAGGCCCTGCTCCCCATGGTGCTAAGACAGTCCGAGGAGATAGTGAGGCAGATGAAGGAGAATAATCTGAGGGTATAATTGTAGCACAATAGGGATGTTACAAGTTTACATAATATAGTTGCATGATGATCAAAGCCCTTTAGCCTTTGAGCTTTGAGCTGAGATCAAAGATCAAATTCCCTTCAGAATTCTGCACAAAACATAATCATCTGTTCCTTCATAATTTCCTGAAAATTTTATTTAAATCCATTCATAACATTTGGTGTTATTTTGCTAAAAATCAAAGAAACACCTGTTGCCTCATGACCACCTCCCTTGGTGAAGGTACATATGCGTTGATATTTTTTTGCACACTATAAAAAGTAGATGGAGTTTTTGACATATCCCCATCTTAACATTAGCATGAGCAAGTATCGTTACAAGCCTGGTGGAACATATAACTGTTGTTTGAAATTTAGCTTCTGATTCCTTTTCAATGAATAAGCAGAAATAATCCACAGTTGCTCAGTGATTAATCAGATCCAAATATTGTATAATTTGACCACCCTAGCTAAAATCCCAAACTGTTAACGTCGTCTTACTTTACAGCTGTTTCCTCAGGCACTTCCAGAGACAGAGTCAAGGTTCCTGATGTCAGCTCACATAGAGCGCCATCACAATGCAGATGCTGTGCCACCTGAAATACACACACACAATTTTTAACACAAAATGCCACATTAGCCCACTCATTAAACTGCCTGTCTCACCCTGCTTGTCTCCCACGGTACCACTTGCAACCTCTGCCTAGGTTTGGGTTGCCATGGCTGCAGGGTGGGCGGTGGTGTTGTGGTAGAGGCGATGGGGATTGGCTGAGTGATGGCAGAGGTGGCGGAGGTGGCCAGGGTCTCTGGCTCTGGAGGAGAGGGGTTGGCCAGCTCTGATTTGGCAGCCAGGAGGTTAGAGAAACTCTGATCACACCTCTCCCCCTCGTAGCCTTTAGCGCATTCACATACGTAAGATGGCACCATGTCCTCCACTATGTCAGTGCGGCTGCAGTTTCCATGGAGACAAGGACTGCTGCTACACGGGTCTGTGATAAACTTTAACAGAAACAGAAAATCAAAGAATGAGTGCTCTTTCACTCTATTGCATCTGCAGTTCTTAATGTCAGTTTTGTATTCACTTGATCGAAAATCACTAATATTTCAGAGGAAAGCAGTGCGACGCATAGGGTTGGTAACAGTCTGCTCATCAAGGTCTAGTGGAGAATCAGCTGGAATGTTCAGAAGAAACAGGAAGATGTTTTGCTTCTCTTAGATCTAGAACTCCTTTAGTTCTAGATCTAATACTTTAACACATTTATTGCAATTGATCTGATGCATCCTGCCTGTACCATCAGTTCAGGCTGCTGGTGGTAATGGTGTAATGGTGTAGACCAGATATTCTAGGTACACTTTGGACCCTTTGCACCTTGTGTTACCTAACCTAACCTAACTTGAACCCACTTCTAACCCCAACCTTAAAACGAAGGTGTAACCCTCAAACAGGCCTTTTAATTTGTGTGGACCAGCTCAAATGTCTTCACTTCCCAAAAATGTCCTCACTTTGCTAGTAGAATGTTGATTTTACGCTGCGTATAGTTTTAGATTCGGTTGCCCCACTGAAGAAGAGATTCACACACCATGGAAGACTGGCTCCGTGGTATAATTCACATATCCGAACCCTTAAGCAGGCATCAAGACGGATGGAGAGGAAGTGGTATTCAGCTAGATCAGCTGATTCCCAAAGCGCTTGGAAAGACAGCTTATTAACATATAAGAAGGCCCTCCGGAAAGCCCGAACAGCTTACTACACTTCATTAATAGATGTAAACAAGAACAACCCGCGTTTTCTGTTTAACACCATAGTTGACAAAGAGTTGACAAAGAGTCACAGCTCCGTTGAGCCTTCTATTCCTGCAGCTCTTAGCAGTGAAGACTTTATGAGTTTCTTCACCAATAAAATTACTAACCCCATCCCAACTAAGCTTTTCAAGGATGTCTTTCCTCTGATTGGGGCCTCAGTATTAAATCAGATCAATTTATCCTTAACAGGTTATGTACCTCAGGCGTTTAAAACTGCTGTTTTTTTACTTAAAAAACCCAGGCATCTTAGCAAATTATAGACCGATATCCAACCTCCCATTCATCTCTAAGATACTTGAGAGGCTGGTTGTCAGTCAGCTAACTGATCATCTAAACAGGAATAGCCTATTTGAAGTGTTTCAGTCTGGTTTCAGAGCTCATCATAGCACAAAGACAGCACTGGTTAAAGTCACTAATGACCTCGTCATGGCATCAGACCTTGGACTTACCTCCGTACTGGTTTTACTGGACCTCAGTGCTGCCTTTGATACTGTAGATCACAGCATTTTATTACAAAGGCTACAACATGAGATTAGGATCACAGGGACAGCTCTAGGATGGTTTAAATCAGGGGTCTCAAACTGATTCCACAAAGGGCCGTGTGGTTGCAGGTTTTTGTTCCAACCAAGCAACGGCACACCAGACTGAAGTCATTTAATCAACTGATCCGAGTCTTCAGCCAGCTGATTGGTTGAACTCTGTGTGCTTATAAATTAAATTAAATTAATTAAATTAAATTTTCATTGCTATGCCGACGATACGCAGTTGTATCTATCCATGAAACCTGATGAAACAGAGCCGTTAGCCAGACTCCAGGCATGTCTCAAAGACATAAAAAACTGGATGACCTCCAATTTCCTACTTTTAAATTCAGACAAAACTGAAGTCATTGTTCTTGGAGCTAAACATCTGAGGACTAGATTATCAGATAGCATTCTCTTTCTGGATGACATTACCTTGTCCTCCAGTATGGCTGTAAGGAACCTGGGAGTTATCTCGGACCAGGACATGTCATTTCTCCCTCATATTAAACAGGTTTCTAGGACCGCCTTCATTCACCTCCGTAATATTGCCAAGATCAGGAGCATCCTGTCACAGAGTGATGCTGAAAAACTGGTCCATGCTTTTGTTACCTCTAGACTGGACTACCGCAACTCATTACTGTCACCATGTCCAAAATATTCCATTAATAACCTGCAGCTGATCCAGAATGCTGCAGCCAGAGTTCTGACAGGAATCAGCAACAGGGAGCATATCTCTCCAGTTTTAGCTTCTCTTCACTGGCTTCCAATGAAGAGACTGTACTTCCTGAGGAGACTGAGGGAATTTGGCATGTCAGTCAAGATTCTCAGTAACTTCTACAGATGTACGATCGAGAGTGTCCTCACCACCTCCATCACAGTCTGGGGTGGTGGCTGTACAGCACAAGACAGGAAGGCTCTCCAACGTGTGATCAAGACCTCACAACGCATCTGTGGAACAGCCTTCCTCTCACTGCAGGACATTTACCACACCAGGGTTCTGCGGAGGACACGCAACCTCGTTAGGGACAATACTCACCCACAACACAACCTGTTTACACTGCTACCATCAGGTAAACGCTACAGGAGCCTGAGGGCCAGGACTACGAGGTTGGCTAACAGCTTCTACCCACAAGCCATCAGAATTCTGAACAATTCCCTCACACATTGATCCCCTCCCCCTCACCCGTCACTTTACAGCATGCATACATGCACCTTATCGCACATAATACCTCATAATGTGAAGATTGCCTTATTGTTTTTTTATTGTTCTTTACTATTTTTATATTGCCTTATTATTGTTCTTATTCCCCTGTTATTGTTTTTACTGCCTTACTATTTTGTTATATTTTTTTATGCAAATTTGCTCAGGGAAATGAACAGAGTAAGAATTTCATTGTGTAGTGTAACTATGCATATGACAATAAAACTCTTGAATCTTGAATCTTGAATTGAAATCTAGAATGGATTTTAAGATTCTCCTTCTAACTCTCAGTGGACTATCTCCATCATACTTGCAGGATCTCATAGTTCCGTATATTCCTAAAAGAACACTGAGATCACAGAGTGCAGGTTTACTTGTAGTTCCTAGAATTTATCAAACTGACTGGGAGGACAAGCTTTTAGCTATCGGGCAGCTTTACTGTGGAACCAGTTACCAACCTGGGTCCGAGAGGCAGACACCATGTCTGCCTTTAAGATCAAACTTAAAACCTTTCTGTTCAGTAAAGCGCACAGTTAGCCTCAAACAAAATGTGTAGGGTTGACACTTCTAGTTACAGTCAGTTCTCACAGTTACAGGTAGAATAGGGCCATCAGACTCTCTCAATTTTTAGCACAGCTATTCTGCTATAGGCCTACACTGCTGGGGACGCAAACAAGATCCATTGAGCAGTTCCCCACTTCCCCAGCACCAACCACTTCCTCACCTCCACTCCTCCTTTTCTTTTTTCTTACCGGGATTATCTGTGTCCAGTCTTCCTTGCCTCTCTCTCTCTCTCCCTCTCTCTCTCTCTCTCCCTCTTTTTGTAGGTCTTCCATCTCTAGGCCTCCGTGCTGCATGGACCTCGGCCTCACAAACTCAGGGTCCACTCTCAGCACCTGCCTATGCTGTTCATGTCTTTATAACAACCTGCTATGCTGTATTATGTGTATATATATATATTATGTCTGATATGTTTGTGTTTCTATGATTGTATTTTGTTTGTATTTCTATGGTTCTATGATTGTATCTGTTCTCCCTCTCTCTCTTTATTCTCTCTGTCCTGTCTCCCTCTTCTATATTTCTCCTTTACCCAGCTGACTTTCAGCAGGATGGTTCCTCCTTGTAAGCCTGGTCCTGCTCAAGGTTTCTTCCTGTTAAAAGGGAGTTTTTCCTTGCCACTGTGCTTGCCTGGGGGTTCAGGCTCTGGGTTTCTACCTCGTAAAGCACCTAGAGACAATTTTATTGTAAAAGGTGCTATATAAATAAAATTGAATTGAATTGAAATTGAATTAAATTGAATTTTTGCACTCAATATTTAGCAAGTAAAAGAACAGAGACAAACACACACATGGTGTGAAGTTGGGACTAAGACAAGCTATTTAATATTCAAACTGGGGAAAAAGGATAAAAACTAACTGAATTTAAAAAAAAAACTGTTCTAAAACAATTCCAAACAAAATGTCCAAAAACATATGTGTATTATTCAAAGATAAAATGCACAAAATGATGTTCCTGGCCTTCAAAATATCATTCTGTTTGCTTCAGTAAAAAAATGTGGGGAAATGTTTTGTTTTGTTTTGTTTTTTTTTAATCAGAGCAGGGCCCACATTTTGTAAACTTTCTGGAGAGGCTTTCAAAGTGTAAAGTGTGTGTGTTTTTCCAGCTTGATACAGCTCAAAATATCTTTAATGCATAAGGCATAAGGAGGATGTACATCCAAGAGAATTGGTTTGATTTTGAAATTGATGGGGACATAAATGTGTTCCAAGGCAAAGCTCCTGAAAGATGTTTTTTTTTGTTTTGTTTTGTTGTTTTTTTTTTCATGCATTTGCAATCCTAATTCCATATCATGTAGGGATGATCATACACGAAAGCAATCATAGTCAGACAGAAAAATTCAACAATTGACATGTTTATAATGCATATCTGAATATCTAAAAAGAATACAAGAACTGAATGCACACTCCACAAGGAATCGGGGGGGTCTAAGTGAAAGCCTCAGGCAGCAAAATCCACATGGAGAAAACAGCTGGAGTCATCATGGGAGAACAAGCCCCACCACCAAACTCAGCAAGTGGCCAATGTCAAATTCTGCCAGTGGCTAGAAAAGGCTGTACTGAAATAGTGCACAGAGGTACTTATTATGGCAGCACAACAACAGGCTCTGAGCACCAGAGTGATAGAAGCCAAAGTTTCAGTGAGTTTCTGTACAGCACCTATCAATCAATCAATCAATCAATCAATCAATCAATCAATCAATCAATCAATCAAACTTTATTTATATAACACTTTTCATACATAAAATGCAAAGCGCTTTACATATTAAAACATTAAAACTGACACACATATGTACACACCACCCCTAAAAGCCCGGAAAACGCCACCCCAACGACCATCCCAACCAGGACAGGTAACACCTAGGGTGACACCCCCAGTTGACCTAAAATTGATCCTTGTGGTACCCTACACTGAATTTCACGGGTTTCTGAGGAGCAGGTATCCATACTTACAAATAAATTGTGATCTTTGAAATAGGAGGTGAACCAGTTAATAACAGTTCCAGAGAGGCCCACCACTGTTTCTGAGTCTGTTTAGAAGAATGTGGTGGTCCACAGTATCAAAGGCAGCACTCAGGTCCAGTAACACTAGAACTGAGAGCTTATTTGAGTACAAATTATATCTGATTTACAATCTTTAGCAGAGTTGTCTCTGTACCGTGGTTCATCCTAAAACCAGACTGGTATTTCTCTAAAATACCATTTTTGTTTAAAATGTCATTCAGTTGGATAAAAAACAGTTTCTCTAAAACTCTCTAAAACTTTCTCTAAAAATGACAAATTGGATACAGGTCAGTAGTTATTAAGACTGTTGGAATCTGTGTTGCACTTCAGTCAGTAGGGGCTTCACCACTGCCATTTTAAAGGCAGCAGGGATGACACCTGTCAGGATAGAGCAATTGACAATGCTGGTTCTTAAAAAATTCGTAAAAGGTTTTTAAAAGTGATGTGGACACAGGAAAAAAACGGATTCAGATGTGTCAGGGCTGCATTCTGTTGTACTGGATCTAATTACATCAATTTTGCCTCTGAAGTGGCATGCAAAGTCCTCACATAGCACAACAGATGGTAACCTGGAAGACTTATTATTATTTTTTTCATTAGAAAGTCAGTGGTGGAGAAAAGGATTTTAGTGTTATTTTTATTGACTGTAATAAGGTTTGCAAAATGGGAGATTCTGGCCTGTCTGACTGCATTGTTGTAGGATCTGAGCAGTTTATGAGTATTTCATAGTATTTTATTTTCAACTGTCAGCTTGTTTTTTTTCTCCATTTCCTTTCAGCGCTCCGGCATATTTTCTTGAGATGTTTGATTTTATCATTTTCCAAGGTAAGGAGTTATTGTTTTTCATTGTTTTTTTATTTTATTATTGTTTTTTTTTATTGTTTTGTTTTGTGGAGAGCGGAGCCACTGTTTCCAGGGCTGATCTCAGGTAACTGTTAAAATGGTCAACAATACAGTCGCATGATGTAGGTAAAATCTCTGCAGGAGTGTTGTGTAAAATCTCAATAAAATTTGTGGCCACTTCAGAAGACAAGTAGTGCTTCTTCACAGTTCTCACTGGGGCCGCCTGCTGGCTAAAAATGGTGATGTTAAAAAAGACACAGGAGTGGTCTGAGACGGCCAAGTCAACAACAGAGGACACACAGGCCATAGGTGATGTCCCCTTTTGTGAGTGTACCTGCGATCTTGTTCTTTCGGTCACTACCCAAAGCTCATGACCATAGGTGAGGGTAGAAACGAAGATCGACTGGTAAATCGAGAGCTTCGCTTTTCGGCTCAGCTCTCTCTTCACCAGAATGGCCCAGTGCAGAGTCCACATTACTGCAGATGCCGCACCGATCCGCATGTCGATCTCTCGTTCCATTCTTCCCCCACTCGTGAACAAGACGAGAAGTACAAGAAGGTACTTGAACTCCTCCATTTCGGGCAGGATCTCCTCCCTGACCTGGAGAAGGCACGCCACCTTTTTCCAGCTGAGAACCATGGCCTCAGACTTGGAGGTGCTGATTCTCATCCCGGCCGCTTCACATTCGGCTTTGAACCAATCCAACGAGATCTGGAGGTCATAGACTGATGAAGCCAACAAGATCACATCATCTACAGAGCAGAGACCCGATCCTGAGGCCACCAAACCGAACCCCCTCAACAACACGGATGTGCCTAGAAATTCTGTCCATAAAGGTTATGAACAGAATCTCATCCACCCCCGGGGCCCTGCCACTGAGGAGTTTCTTAGCAACCTCGGCAACCTCAGCCCCGGAGATAAGAGAACCCGCCCCCGAGACTCCAGGCCCTGCTTCCTCACTGGAAGGCGTGTCGGTGGGATTGAGGAGGTCTTCGAAGTATTCCTTCCACCGATCCACAATGTCCCGAGTCGAGATCAGTCTTCCCATGCCCGGGTCTTTGCCTCAGCGACCACAGCAGTTGCACTCTGCTTGGCCCGCCGGTACTGCTTCAGGAGTCCTACAGGCCAAAAAGGCCTGGTATGACTCCATCTTCAGCCTGACAGCATCCCTCACCACTGGTGTCCACAAGCGGGTTCGGGTATTGCCACCACGACAGGCACCGACCACCTTGTGACCACAGCACCGGTTGGCCACCTCAACAATGGAGGCGTGGAACATGGTCCACTCGGACTCAATGTCCCCCACCTCCTCTGGGACATGGTCAAAGCTCTCCCGAAGGTGGGAATTGAATCTCCTTCTGACAGGAGACTCTGCCAGCCATTCCCAGCAGACCCTCACAATACGTTTGGGCCTGCTGGGTCTGTCCGGCATCCTCCCCCACCATCGGAGCCAACTCACCACCAGGTGGTGATCGGTTGACAGCTCCACCCCCTCTTCACCCGAGTGTGCAGGACATGCGGCCACAAATCCAAAGACATGACCACAAAGTCGATCATCGAACTTCGGTCCAAGGTGTCCTGGTGCCAAGTGCACATAAGGACACCTTTATGCCTGAACATGGTGTTCGTTATGGACAATCTGTGACAAGCACAGAAGTCCAACAACAGAACACCACTCGGGTTCAGATCAGGGGGGCCATTCTTCCCAATCACGCCCCTCCAGATCTCACTGTCGCCGCCGACATGAGTATTGAAGTCACCCAGGAGGACGAGGGAACCCCCAGAATGAGCACTCTATAGTACTCCCTCTAAGGACTCCAAAAAGGGTGGATATGCTGAACTGCTGTTCGGTGCGTAGGCACAAACAACAGTCAGGACACGTCCCCCCACCCTAACGCGGAAGGAGGCTACCCTCTCGCTCACCGGGGTAAACTCCAACGTACAGGCACCGAGCCAGGGGGGCGACAAGAATCGCCACTCCTGCCCGCCACCTCTCCCCATCGACAACTCCAGAGTGGAAGAGAGTCCAACCCCTCTCAAAATGACTGGTTCCAGAGCCATTGTTATGTGTTGAGGTGAGGCCGATTATATCTAATTGGAAATTCTCAACCTCTCGCACCAGCTCAGGCTCCTTCCCTATCAGAGAGGTGATGTTCCACGTCCCTAGAGCTAGCTTCTGCATCGAGGGATTGGACCGCCAAGGTCCCCGCCTTCGGCCGCAAAAAGAGACAATCAATATTATTATCTAAAATCAGGTAATTGACAATAAAGGTTTTGCTTGATAGCAAGCATACATTTAAAAGACCTATGCTTATGGTTTATGGGGAAATTAAGCCTTTTATGGAGGTGGGGATAGATTTTTCTAGCTTTATTTGAACAAGGTTATTCCTAGCATTTCTGTGGTAGCGACATGGAAGTCTGTTTGTGATAACAGTTTTGACCAAAAACAGCAGTGGTAGAAGAGGATAGCAGGGGGGACTCGAGCAGGAAGTGGTGGGTGAGTGTGCAAGTGACCCAGGGGATGGGGGGTGCAGGGCTCTACTCAGTCATATCTGGGAAACTGGGCGGCATGTTGGACAGCATGCTGTCTGTTGCCAGCTAAAATTTGGCTGCCCAGAATGTTTGGGTGGACACCATCTGGTGGCGATTGCCGTTTCCAGAACAGGTTAATATCGTCAGTAAAAGCAATGATTTTGTGGACACAGCAAGGCTTCCGCAAACACGCCCCACTCCTGGTGTGCGCAGGGGCTTCTGGATGTGCTCTCTCAGGAACAGAATAAAGAAAACATATGACGTGCTCAGAAAAAATTCTCTTTTTATTCGGTGTGTCACCGGAACAACCGTGCATAAAGACAACTTCCTTCACTCTCCTCCTACCATGTCCCCTCCAGGTGTAATAAATCAACCCTTACTACATTCAACTCTCACACTGGGAATGGGGCCAGAGATAAAAACGGGCATCCTGATACCAGTTAAAAGATTAAAAAGTTTGTTAAAAATCATTTTTGGTTAGTTCAGAGTGCTTATGCGACGTGTCATTTGAAAAATGGATTATTACCCTTTTGATGGAGGATGGTAGAGTTTGCAGCAGGTCTGGGAGTTTGTCCAGCAGGATGAGGAGAGTGGCTCTGGGAAAACAAGGTGAAATAGCATTAAAGTATATGATGTTGTGGATGATGGGGTCTCCGAATATTGCCATGGTTGGGGCTAAAAGCGGGCGAGGAGGCGATGGCTATTGCACTCCCCGACAAGAAGCGTTGTCTCCAGATGTTTGCCCGGCGTGAGCCCACCTCACAGGAGGAGGGTATAGGAAGACATGGAAGCCTCTGGATGCCCGGAAGATGCCTTGCAGGTAGCACCGCCAGAGTGCCGAAACACAGCTTCCTTAATAATCCTTCGCCGAGCCAGTCATGTTGCAGACCCGGCACCTGGCCGCTGAGGCTGTGCAGTGGGGGGGTGCCAGGCGAATGCTAGCCGCCACTAGCAGTGGAGAGGAAATGCTAGCAACCACTAGCAGCGAAGAGGAAACCTTATTACAGTTATCTCCAGTGGTTAAGACAGCAGGTTGCAAGATACCGGCAGCGTCTTCATTGAATTTGTCTAAGCTGGTGTCCAGGGCCGGTGTCTCGACAAGGCAGGATAGAGCCTCAAAAAACGGTTGGAGGTGTTGAGATGGGAAGGAGAGGCTGAACTTCTGAGAGACTTTTCTTCTGCCAGGGATGACAACCTTGGTCCATAGTGGTCGACCGCTCGGTGTGGAGCTGAAAGAGGGACCGGGGCAGGTTACAGGGTCCCAATGCTTGGAGAGCTGCCTTGAGCGATGCTATATGCAAGGACATGGGCTACATCCAGAATGGAAGCTAACAGATCAGACTTGGAGCATAACTTGGTGGAGAGCTTGCAGCTGTTATAAGTCTCTGATCGTCATCAGGGCCAGGTGGAGTTGCCATTAAGGCAGATTAAAAGGAAAAAGAAAAAACGGCCTCCTTGTGAAAAGATACACCTGGCTAGCTTAGCAATACATCTAGCTAGCCAGTTAGCTAGGAAAAAGTTTATTCTGATTTTGGTCGGTCCACAAATAATCCTTTTGGTGGTAAAGGTGAGATGTTAAAAATATCCACTTAGTTTGGATGAGATACTTTTTGTTGTTTTCTTGTGCAAAATAAAGACTATTTTCTGCCTCTTATTGCCTAATATTTATATTTAAACTTGATTACAGTCTGTTTTGGTAGACTCCAGAACTAAATCACAGATGCTGGGTGTTTTGTAGTGTCAAATAAGTACAGTACGTATCAGATGTCAAATGACCACAATCTAGCTTTGCTTGATGTCAAGCTAAAAATGGGTCCTGCATCTTCTGGGAGTTTATCACAAGAGAGCTGTAAGTGGAACATCCTGCTCCCTTTGTCCTGAAAAAATCGGACATAAATTATCACCATTAACTTCTGACATTGTCTGGAAGAAACCTAGAGGAAGCATTTATTATAGAAAGTAGACTGTAGGAATCACAAAATATCTCTTAGATGAAAGGATTCTATATGGCTTAGTCAAAATGTAGAATAAAAAAACTTGATATTTTGCTATTTTAGGAACATCCTATTTTTCAGATAAAAGGCCAGGGGTTAAATGAGTATATAAGCATGAAACATAAGTTAAAAAAAACAGAGTTTTGTTCAGTAGGAGCAAGTGATGATAGACAATCCTTTGTTTTGATGACATTGTTCTAAAACATGCCAGCAAAGACTAAATGAATAGATGGACAACACAAATTTAGGTAGGAAATAAAGAAATATACTGTATTGATGTGTGAGTATGTCCTTAAAGTCTTGCCAAAAGACACAGATTGTTCAAGGAGTCCAGGAAAGTCTAACATCAAACATTCTAAAGAAATGAATTATGAAGACAAAACACTAATGAAAATAGCATGAACCATTGTCCAAAAAAATGCAACCCTTTCTGACAGTCCCACATTTATATTAGCAAATGCTGACTCCACACCAAGGCACTGACTGGTAAGCAGTCCCTCGACCTTCTCTCCACAAGGTGACAAAGAATGAAGGACTCCAAGAAGTCACTATTTTTGCCTCTTTAGATGATTTCAGAAAACACACACAGAAAGTCTTTTAGTCATGAAGAAGGCTGAAAACCTGTTAAATCACACAGAGGCCAGTGATGGCAAAGTCGCATGGAGTCGCACGAAGACAAGATTCACATTTCACAGTCTAAGATTCTTATATAACATTTATTTTTAACACATGGCGAGTTTAAAAGCACTTTTCTTTCATCGCTGTTGTTGCTCTGTTGTTTGTATTTTTCATTTTAAAGCACAAATCGGCGATGCTTTGACTTTGACATGTCAAATAGGCCAAATAGACCAGCTCAGCAAGGTGGTTCTGTACATGTTCAACCTGAGCCTTCGCCAGGAGAAGGTTCCAACCCTGTGGAAGACATCGTGTGTGGTTCCGGTCCCCAAGACAGCCCGCCCCAGGGAACCAAACCACTACAGACCCGTGGCCCTGACCTCTCACCTGATGAAGACCATGGAGATGATTGTCCTACCTCCGCGACCAGGTGAACTCAGCACTGGACCTGCTGCAGTTCGCATATCAACCAGGCATCAGCATGGATGACGCGGTAATCTACCTGCTGCCCTGTGTCACCTGGAGGCCCCTGGAGGTGCTGTGAGAGTCATGTTCTTTGATTTTTCCAGTGCCTTCAACAGGGCACTGCTCGCTGCTCAGGAGGAAGATGGACGATGCGGGGGTGGACCAGCAGCTGGTGGCATGGACCACCGACTACCTCACCAACAGACCACAGTATGTGAGGCTGCAGGACTATGCGTCGGAGGTGGTGGTCTGCAGCATGGGGGTTCCACAGGGGACCGTGCTCTCACCATTCCTCTTATCAATGTACACATCGGACTTCAGACACAACTCTGAACAGTGCCATCTCCAGAACTTCTACGATGACACCGCCATTGTTGGCTGTGCGTAAGAGGGGGATGAATAGGAGTACAAAGGAGTCATCTCTGACTTTGTGGAATGGTGTAAGGAGAACCACTTTCTCCTTAACACCAGTAAAACAAAAGAGGTGGTGATAGACTTCCGCAGGACATCCACACCCCACACACCGGTGAACATCCAGGGTTCAGACATTGAGATAGTGGACTCTTTCAAATACCTGGGTGTTCACCTCAGCAAAAAACTGGACTGGTCTCACAACACTGATGCCCTGTACAAGAAGGGCCAGAGTCACCTGCACCTGCTGAGGAGACTGAGGTCCTTTGGCGTGAGCAGGGCTCGTCGCAGGAATTTCTGTAGTGACACTGTAGTGGCCTCAGCAGTGTTTTGTGCCATCATGTGTTGGGGGGAAGCAGCACAGACAGGGACAGGAAGAGACTTAACAAGCTGGTTGTCAGGGTCCAGCAGGCTGGCCTGAGACTGCCTGAGACTAGCTGTTCCCTGAGTTTTGGATGTTTTCTTACTAGTGTTTTTCCCCGTCTCTAAGGTCGTCATGTTCCCAGTGAAAGAAGTCTAAGATCTGGTTTCTGGACATCCTGCAGTGGAGCATCCCCGTGAAGATTTGGATTGTTAAATTTTATGATTGTTGGTTTTTTTCTTCCTCCATTTTGGAGTGTCTTCTGTTTCCACAGCTGTACACCCAATAAAAAGGGTTTTGTGTTCTTGGAGCGCCTGCATTGTACCTGCACTTGGGTCCTAAAAACAACGAACCGTAACACTGGTTAAGAGAGCTGGCTCTGTCCTGGGCTGCAGCCTGTACTCCATTGAGGAGGTGGCGGACAGAAGGATGCTGGTCAGGCTGACGTCCATCAGGAGTAACTCCTTCCACCCCCTGCACCACACTGTGGAGGCCCTAGGTAGCTCCTTCAGCACTAGACTGAGGCATCCTCAGTGCAGGAAGGAGCGGTACTGCATGTTGTTCCTCCCCACAGCCATCAGACTGTTTAATGCAGTATCCTAACTATCAAGCAATCTACCTCATCTGCAACATCTGCGTTCTTCATTTTCTTCATGTGCAATAACTGTCTATGTGTGGTCATAACTCATGTACAGCGCGGTACTTGTGTATAAGGTTAGACACACTGTATTTTTTATTCTTTTTATTTTTCTAAAGTTTTAGTAGTAATAGTATTAATGTATGCTGCTGCTGGAACACTACAATTTCCCCATTGTGGGATAATAAATAACATATTCTATTCTATTGTAGCACATTGTATACTGTAGCATATGTTCCCCCAATCGTTGAAAACTTTTAAAAGTGCATGTTCTCTTTCAGCTACATCGTGCCTGCTCTCCATGCTTTTGGGAGTTTTAGTTCCTTATACCAGGTTCCAGGTTCCACACAAGGTAAAGAAACAAGGAAATGTGAAACAAGCCATGGCAGATGGATAGATAGAAAGTTATTGTTTTAATAGTCTCTATTGTGAATATTCCTGTAAATACCAAAAAAAAAGTTTAGAGCATAAATACAGCCACCTGACAGAAAAAGCCAATAGAGTGCGGGAAAAAAGTGGTTTGTATTTCGAATTGAGTTTCTTAACATCATATAATGCTAATTGTGTAGTATATCAGGATTTATTTGAGTTTGGTCTGTAGTGTGAATCCTTATTCTTTATACTTTCCGTACACCACACTCTTATATAAGTGGAGAAACCATCCTCCACCACCCTTAGTAGATTGTAAAATTCAATTCAGACCTGATCACTGTTTAGACCTGTTAAGACATCGCTTAAATAGATCCTATTTGACCAAGTGAAATACAAGATCTGGAAAATAAACACATCATGCCACAATTCAAAAACCATAGTGAGCATCATTTTCCCCAATAGGAACTGTAGAAGTGCAGGACTCAACAGCAACAAACAGACAGGGCAGAAATGGCAAGTAGAAATTTGCAAGGAAGCATCTTGATGATGCTCCAGACTGTTAATAGTCTGAGACAGCATGGCCTTTGGTGTGGAAGGTGTGTGTCCCATTACATCTGGTGTAAACATAAAACAGCATTTTATAAAATGCTGTTGATGGAAGCATGAATTGTGCTGTCAGCCATCAGTTCATAACCTCAAGCTCAACCGCATTGGTGCCATGCAGGAAGAAAACAATCCTAACGACCCAAAACCAGTGAGCCCACCTTTGAATGGCTTCAAAAAATTAGATTAAATTAAAAAATCAGATGTAAGGTTTTGGTGATGTCCAGATTTAAATTTACTTGAGGTGCTGTGGTGTGACCTTAAATAAGGAGTTCCTGCTTGGAAACCCTCCAAAGTGGCTGACCCACTCTGTAAAGAAGGGCTGGCCTCTTCTCGGAAGAAGTAGGTCAATATTCCTCCACAGCCACGTTAAAGAATCATCACAAACACCGGATTGCAGTTATTAGAACCAAGGGTGGCACAAGAAATTATTATGTTCAGTGGACAATTACTGTTTCACACAGGGCCAGAACGGTTGGGATATTTTAAGAAATCAGGAAGAGGAAAATATTTTTTCTCACAACAGATTTAGCTCAAATTACGTGTTCTTAGAGAGTGAGGAAAAATGCTACAGAGAAACTCTGGACATTAAAGGAGGTGAGAGAATTAGCACACACACTTGCATACATTAAACATGTGTGTCCTACTTTTCCAGACTGAGGTGTGATTTTAGACTGCCCCCCGTTGGCAATTCTACTCAAAGTCATGCACTCACCTTGCTATTTTGTCTTTGTGATGCTGCAGTGGTGGGATTTATCCTGTCATCCGTCACTGCATGACTCAGAGGCCCAGTGACGTATTGAGAGAGAGGCACTTATTGTAAAAATTCAAGAAATTTCACTCGATCCGGCAGAGGAGGTTTACAGGAAGACCAATTTGCATTGCAGCAATGCGCTATTTTTAATATTCATGCTGATCATGTTGCACAAATCCATTTAATAAATATGTTCTCATCAGTGAACATATCATTTTGGATCTTAACAAATTCTAAACAAGATCTCATACTTTTTATTTATTGTAACCTCCCCCTACATAAGGTAAGAATCAAATCAACAATCCTTCTATCCATTGATTCTATCAGTGTAAGATTAGGATTGATATCAGGACAGGATTTAATCAAACATGGTTCTCTTTTTGACCTGTGTTGCATTAAAAAAAATGTAAACTAAAACACATCACACATGATTATCCCCCCCTCCCAAAACGCACACACGTCGATAGTATTTTCCAGCTTCTTTTCCCTGCTGCTGCCCTTCATTTTTGTTGCCACAGCAACACAGCACTTCTCCACATTTAATTTACAGCACATGCTCACTAAAAGAGCGCACATAAAAAAAAACACACAGCAAGATGTAGCAAAGTGAAAAGAATACACAGGTCTCAGAATGTCACAGAATGTCACTTAAGACACTTAAGACAATACTGCATACATTTTAAAAGGTGACGCTAACATTTCACATCTATACAGATTTAAAGACACAAAACAACCTTTGCATTATGATTCGGTCACGTTTCTTTCAGATAGACAAGGGGATTGTGTTCTGCTTTCAGACATACAACACAATAAGAAGTTCTTACCTCACAGTTCCAGCCAGTGAAGCCTCGGCTGCAGGAACAGGTGTACTCAAAGGTGTTTTCTTGATTGTAAGAGGATGGCAAAGCCAGACACGAGCCCCCATTCAGGCAGGGTTGGCCTTCACATAGTTGCAAATGATGGCTGGCCTGGGTTGGGGTCGTTTCAGCTGGGGCTGGGGTATCCAGGGCAAGTTGGAAAAGAGAGGGGTTGACCCTGATACTGAGCCCACCACCACCACCAGTGAGGAAGAGAAGAAGAATGAGCACCAAGGAATGGCTGCAAACACACATTATCATCCTGATCTGCATTCTTTTCTTTTTTTTTCTGTTTGTCTCTTCTGTCCTTAAAGATCCCAGTGCCGCCGTCGGTGCTGAGCAGCACCTGAGAGGATGTATGCAAGTGTGTAACACTGATCCTCAGCTGTACTCACAACAAATCACCGAGTGCAGACTAGCGCGGAGGCAATGGAAAAGAGGGATGGCACAGATGGAGGAGGAGAAGGGGAGGGGCCTGACCCACAGTGACGATTATAGCTGACGAGACGTGGCCTCACAACCAGTTTTACACAGCTTCCAGGGGGAGCTGGAGGATGCAGCAGACAGAAGAATACGCAGAAAAAGGACGACATTATGTTGTTGAAGGACGTAGCGGGTGTGGCTTTTTGCAGCAGAGTTAGGCCGGTAAAAGCAGCTGTAAAATGAAAAAAATCTGAAATAATTAAAAGATAATCCGTCATATTATTTTGACTTTTCATGTTCTAATCTGTTTTTTTTTTTATCTTGAACTACTGATGAATACTTAGTTGTGGAAGCAATAGATGCGAAACTGCACTTGGTCAATTCAGTTCAATTAAATTTTATTTGTATAGAGCCTTGTACAATAACAATTGTCTCTGGGTGCTTTACAGAGGCAGAAACCCAGAACCCGAACCCCCAGGTAAGCACAGTGGCAAGGAAAAACTCCCTTTGAACAGGAAGAAACCTTGAGCAGGACTCGGCTTACAAGGAGGAACCATCCTTCTGAAAGCCGGCTGGGTAAAGGAGGAAAAGAAGAGGGAGACAGGACAGAGAGAATAAAAGAGAGAGAGAAAGAAATATAATCATAGAATCATAGAAATACAAATAAAATATAATCATAGAAATACAAACATATCAGACATAATATATATAATACATATATACATAATACAGCATAGCATGTTGTTATAAAAAGAGGAACAGCATAGGCAGGTTTTAATAAAAAAGGGAACAGCATACACAGGTGCTGACAATGAACACTGGGCTTGTCAGAGGCCAAGATCCATGCAGCATGAAGGTCTGGAGATGGAAGACCTGCAGAAAGATACAGAGAGAGAGAGAGACAGAAGTGGGGTAGAGAGACACAAAACAGCAAGGAAGACTGGACACACTGATAATCACGGTGAGAAAAAAAGAAAAGGAGGAGAGGAGGTGAGGTGAGGTGAGGTGAGGGAGTAGAGATGGTGGTTGGTGTTGAGGAGGTGGGGAACTGCTCAGTGGATCATGTTTGTGTCCCCAGCAGCGTAGGCCTATAGCAGCATAGCTATGCTAAATATTGAAGAATAAAAGTTTGATGAGCCTATACTACCTGTAGCTGTGAAAACTTTGCCTCAAACACACTTTGTTTGAGGCTAACTGTACTCTTTACTGAACAGAAAGGTTTTAAGTTTGATCTTAAAGGCAGACGTGGTGTCTGCCTCTCAGACCCAGGTTGGTAACTGGTTCCATAGTAAAGCTGCCTGATAGCGAAAGGCTCGTCCTCCCAGTCTACTTTTATGAATTCTAAGAATTCTAGAAAGTAAACCTGCATTCTGTGATCTGAGTGTTCTTTAAAGAGTATATGGAACAATGACGTCCTGCAGGTATGATGGAGATAGTCCATTGAGAGATTTATATGTTAGAAGGAGAATCTATTCTAAATTTCACTGGAAGCCAGTGAAGAGAAGCTAAAACTGGAGAGATATGCTCCCTTTTGCTGATTCCTGTCAGAACTCTGGCTGCAGCATTCTGGATCAGCTGCAGGTTATTAATGGAATAATTTGGACATCCTGACAGTAATGAGTTGCAGTAGTCTAGTCTAGAAGAAACAAAGGCATGTACGAGTTTTTCAGCATCACTCTGAGACAGGATGCTCCTGATCTTGGCAATATTACGGAAGTGAAAGAAAGCAGTTCTAGAAACCTGTTTAATATGAGGGAGAAATAACATGTCCTGGTCAAAGATAACTCCCAAGTTCCTTGCAGCCGTACTGGAGGAGAAACTAATGCCATCCAAAGAGAGAATGCTATCCGATAATCTAGTCCTCAGATGTTTAGGTCCAAGAACAATGACTTCAGTTTTATCGGCATCAGCCCTAAGGTACTGAAGACCTCTGCCAGCCAGCTGTCTACTATCCTGTGCCTCCTCTTCAACCTGAGCCTGACCCAGGAGAAGGTTTCCACACTGTGGAAGACCTCCTGTCTGGTTCCTGTGCCCAAGAAGCCTGGTCCCTGCAACCCCAAAGACTACGGACCAACAGCCCTCACATCTCACGTGATGAAGGTTCTGGAGAAGCTCGTCTTGGCCCACCTTCGTCCGCAGGTAAGATCTTCTCTGGACCCTCTGCAGTTTGCTTACCAGCCCCATTTGGGGGTTGAGGATGCCGTCATCTACCTGCTGCAGAGGGCTCACTCACATCTGGATGGGGCTGGCTGCACTGTGAGAATCACCTTCTTTGATTTCTCCAGTACATTCAACACCATCCAGCCACTTTTACTGAGAGAGAAGCTGCAGACGATGATGGCTGACTCACCCACGGTCTCCTGGGTTACTGACAGACAGGCCGCAGTTTGTCCGTCTTGGCGCTGCTCTGTCTGATGTGGTGGTGAGTGACGTGGGAGCACCACAGGGGACTGTGCTGTCTCCATTCCTGTTCACCCTGTACACCTCAGACTTTCAGTACAACCCTGAGTCAGCCCACCTGCAGAAGTTCTCTGATGACTCTGCAGTGGTCGGGTGGTGGACGGGAGGAGGAGTACAGAACACTGGTGAGTGACTTTGTGGAGTGGTCTGGGAGGAACCACCTGCTGCTGAACGTGGCCAAGACCAGGGAGATGGTGATCGACTTCAGGAAGAAGAGGACGGCCACACAGCCCCTGAGCATCCTGGGAGAGGACATCGAGGTGGTGGAGGACTACAAATACCTGGACACACATAGACAGCAGACTGAACTGGAAGACCAACACCAAGGCTGTGTACAAGAAGGGGATGAGCAGACTCTACTTCCTGAGGAAGCTGAGATCCTTCGGCGTGTGCAGCAAGATATTGGACATCTTCTACCAGTCTGTTGTTGCCAGTGCACTGTTCTACGCTGTGGTCTGGCAGCATCGGAGCCGGCAACACCAACAGACTGAACAAACTGATCAGAAAGGCTGGCTCTGTGATTAGCTGCAAACTGAACACTATGGAAGCCGTGGTGGAGAGGAGGCTGCTGAACAAACTGTTAGCTATTCTGGATAACTCGGACCACCCTCTCCACCCACTCCTGGACAGGCAGCGGAGCTCCTTCTCAAACAGACTGATTCAGCTCCGCTGCCACAAAGACAGATACAGGAAATCTTTCCTGCCCAGTGCAATAACCCTGTTCAATAAGTCCATCTGACTGAGACTCATAGCCCTTGTGCTGTGATGTACTCCATCAGTACTTTCATGTGGCACATTGTCATAATTATTTATTGCATTGCACAGTCATATCACTCATATTGCACTGATATTGCACACTAAACTTGTAAATATGTTGTAAATATGTTAATACTGACGATGCGGCTGGGACAAGTCAATTTCCCATGTCTGGGATCAATAAAGTACTTCTATTCTATTCTATCTAAGTTTAAAAGTAAGAAATTGGAGGTCATCCAGTCTTTTCGATGTCTGTGTAGATTCTCACTCATCCAGGTCATAGTTATCCAAAATTAGATCCCTCTGTGTCAACTGGACTGAAAGGTTTCTTTGAAAACGTTTCGCCCTCTCTCCAGAGAGCTTCTTCAGTTGTAAGTTTGTTGTCAACGAAACCTTTCAGTTCAGATCTAATTTTGGATCCAGTCTTTTATGTTTTTGAGACATGCCTGGAGTCTGGCTAATGGCTCTGTTTCTTCAGGTTTCATGGATAAATACAGCTGCGTATCAGCTGCACATTATTGCTTAGTCTATAAAGGTGGTTGTGCATCTTCATGATGAAAAAAAGTAATAGAGCACACTCAAATGAAGTAAAACTATGCTGACTTTTCCATTCTTACCTGGTCATCATCGGGTCAGAAAAGATAGAATGCCACTGTCCACCTCAAGCATGATATCTGATGATTTCCAAATTTAAAAAAACATAATGAAATAAAAGTATACTAAAATAAGAAATACACTGAAGGAAATGCATAGATCTATGAATTCAGATTTAAGATATTAAATCTGGGTTGATATCTCATTGTTTTAATATCTGAGAAACTTGGAAAATGTAGAGCCACAGTGAACACCTGAGACTCATTGTTGTGCTCCTCAAACTATTCCTGAAACATTTTTGCTTTTTTCAGCAGGGTGTTTTATGTGACTAAAAGAGGATACAGTCATCAGAGAATATTGTTTGCATGAAAAGGTGTCCATGGTTTGCAGCAATGCTTAGAAATGATTAGAAAATGTTAGTCTGTCTCAGTGTGGCCAGGCTTGAAATGAACAGGAATGTGATGCTTGTTAAAGGTTCTCTTTAGTTTCTCCAAAACATCTGCAAGGCAGGGGGTGATGTTTTGGTGTTGTTCCTTTTCTTGGTCCACGCTTTTCTTTTTTGTTTTTCAATTAAGGCCATGTTCGGTTAGACACATATTTTGAAGGCACTCCTGATGTGTCGTTTAACCTTTTCCTTGCCTTCATCTTTGGTAGGAACATTTTCAGTCTGGTGGTTCCAGGTTCTGAAAACACTCAGTTCATGCTGTAGAGTGTGGAGTTAGTTAAAAAGTAGGATTCTGTCTGTGTGGGGTGCTTCCTGTACACATCCACCCTCAGACTTCTGTCTCCCTCTATGTATACATGTGTACTTCCTGGCCAATAAGGCCAAACAGCTGTCCTTCACATCCTCATGGGTGAAGTTAATGTAGTGGTCCACATTGTTGATGTAAGTTGTGAATGTCTGTAATGTCTCCATTATTTACTTCCTTCATATATAATTTGGCTACTATTTGGAGACCGGTGAAGCCATGGCACAGCCATGTTTCTGCCTGTAGTACACTGTAGGTGGTGGTGGTGGTGAGGCAAAGGTCCAAGAGAACACAGATCTGTTCTGGTTTGAGGATGTTTCTTAAAGTAGTGTGTGGTCCGTTGTTTTACTGATTTCTTCGTTTCTGACACTGGGATCACGTAAACAGTCAGGTAACGTCACAGGACACAATTGTTTCTTTTGGGTTGAGTTCTATCTTTTTGTTTTCCAGTTATTTTCAGCAGTCCGACTGACTCTTCACTTAACCTTCATTTAAAAGGAGAAAGTTTTATATCATTGCCAATCATAACAGAGAAACCTTTATTCGTTAATTAGAACTGAACACAATTAAAGACAGTACTCCACATCCCTGCATGGCAGGCAGGTAAAAAGATGAGCATGGCAATCAAAATTGTGATAAGACTGGTTGATTTGTAAAGGAAAGAACATTCTTTACCAAGTAGTTTCTCTAAGCAGTTGAGTGATGTCGTCCTAAAATGTTTCTTTCGATTGACCTAGGTTTTCCTCTCAGGCCTCTCTCTAGGCTCAGAGCTTTATGAATAGATCTTGTTTTTCATTCCATTCCATTCCATAGACAAAGCAGTGCTGAGGCAGAAACAAAACATTCTAGATCCTTCTGCTGCATAAAGTGCTGCTGTGTTGGTATCATTTCTCCTTATCAGTAAACCTTATTCTAACCAAAGTCATCCAGTGTTTGTCAAACTCCTGAATTTCCACGACATTCCAATCATTATGAAACATATTTTATAATAACGCTTAAAAATTTTAATGTTATTTTTGTATTTTCCTCGTCTCCCTGCCAATGTTCTTAGGACGCTTAGCGCCCCCTGGTGGCCACCACTTTGAAGACCATGGTTCTACAGTATCGACTGTCTACCAGCACTCCCAGTACAACAGGATTACTGGTATCAACAGTTAATGGATGTCATTGTATTGTATTGTACATCCTTAACAATGCTGACTCAGCACTGTGATGAACCAAGATGAGTCTTTTTATGAAAATCAAATGACTCAGACTTGGGGGTGAAATAATTTGTAATCGGGACATTCCTGGAGAAAAGTAGTGAACAGTTGATGCTCCCTAACCAAGTAATATATCCCATCATCCTTTGCAGTCGCACGCAGGAAGCCAAACATGACTGTAAACATGAAAGTCATCAAGTCAAGAGTGTTTAAGTAGAAAAAATTGCAGCCATAAGGTATTTATTATGTAAATATATGACGCCATTTAAAGCATCCTGGCACAGTGTTTGAAAGTGGGATTTCAACTTATCATTGACCAAGTAATGAACTCAACCCTGCTCCCTAGTCAGTAGAGAATGATTTCATACAGCCTGTTGGTGAGACAAGACAGTTAAGAAACATTCAGCTCATTACATCAAAAGCATGGATCCTTGGGCCAAACACTGAAATCATTTGTTGAAATGGGGAGGGGATGGGAGGTTTAAAATAAAATTAGGTTTCTTCATTTGATATTACTGTTACAGGCCACACTAATAAAAATGTTAACACTAATCCTATCCATGAGGTACTAATAAATGTATATCTAAATTACTAGCTTCTGAACTTAAAAAGAAAAAAAAATTCAATCAAAAAAATCAGTTCGTCCTCTCTGAACTGCCTGTGTTGTGCCCAGTGGAGGAAAACACTGAAGCAAAGGTGTAAAATTAGATAAATAATACTAAGAGATGAGTCAAACAGTCCTAACCCTAACCCTAACCCCTAACCCTAACCCTATGTCCCACTGTTTGCGGTCTGTCTGCGCTGCTGACTGGCTTCTGGCTTGAAAAGACAGACAGCCTAACACACATCAAACATCCTCTGGTCTTTGTAGTCAGCCCTCACACAGCTTATCCAGTACCTCCACCCGCCATAGCATTTATCCAAGTCTGAGTCATTAATGATGAAAATTGGCTCTTCTGATGCATTTTACTGCTGTGATTTAACGTCCCCCAGGCCTTTGTTGAAGGATTTGTTCCAGCTTCAGTCCGAAAAATTACTTTTCTTCTTCTTTCTCCTTTTATTTTCACCGGGATTATCTGGGTCCAGTCTTCCTTGCCGTTCTATGTGTCTTTTTCCAAAAAATGTCGCCCAGAATTTATTGAAGAAGAATACATGAGCCAAATGGAATCAAAAGAATAAAAAGGCATGAGACAAAAATGTAGTGGTGAATCAAAACATCAAAAGGTCAGTCGACTGCAGCAGAAGTCGTTGCCAGCGGTGTCCCCAAAACAGTCAACAGTTTTGCTTTTTAAAAATACTCAGTCATACAAAATCTACAGTGAGGTTCGTCACAGCTTTTCATCAAACAGTGCCTGTTCTCACATCCTTCAAGCACGTGGAGCACAGAGGCCTTAGATAAATATGAGGAGGTCTAACAGATAGAACAGAATAGACTAGACCCATTGCCTATCTGTTGGCTGCATGACACACACATTTAGCAGGAGTTGTCACTTGTTTATGATTCAGCTGTTTTGACAATGACAATAATATGGTTCAGCAAAGCACACTAGCACATGCTTACGCAGTTATGATGAACACCATGACGCCGAAGTTTATTTATGGATTCAGATGGTTTAAAATCTTGTAACTTTGCTAAAAGTTTCTCTCGCTCACCTTCGGGATCAATAACCAAAACCTCTGTCAATAACCAAAACCTTTAAACAAAATGCTAGGCAAGTCAAGATCATCCTACTTTGTCAAACTCATCACATCTAAGAAAAACCCCAACACTCCACGCTTGTTAAAAACTGGTTCTTTCAGCTGCATAACATCTCTAAGCTCCGATTTATCATTTCCCCAAAAACGTTAGCGATGATTACCAATGTATTAAGCTCCTCAATGACTATTGCAACAGCCTCTTACGTGCCCTAAATAAAAAGCGTTGGCCCGCTTGTAGTACTTGTACTGTACATGAACCCCAGAGTCTCTCACCTAAAGTTTACTTTAGGTAAAAATAAAGGTTAGTAACAAAGATAGAAACTTTGACACCTACGCCATTTTAGATGATGGCTCTGAGTGTACTATGATTCTACCAGGGGCGGCAACGTATGGTTTAGAGGGAGAACCTGAAAAACCTTTTCACAGTTAGACATGACAGTACCTCTACAAGGAAACATTGTAATCTGTAATCTGAAAATTTCTGATGCTTCATGCAACTGCATTTACTTCTGATATGATTATGTTTGGGGAGCAGCGAAACTATAGCAACGTTATTTATAGCTCTACATGATTTCCCACTGAATTCCTTTTCTGAGGTCCAACCTCAGATCCTTATTGGCGCAGCTAATCATCACATCACACCGATGGAAAGAGGCGGATATGGCCCAAAAGGCTTGGCTTGCCACCGCGACTAGCCGTAGTGACAAACATCTGATAATTTGCTGACCTGATAATTTGCTGAAATATGTTGTACATCCTACGAGGCAGATAAGCTATTAAAAAAACACAGAATTGCACAGAATGTAGAAAATGCCAAAACCCACCAACCCAAAAATGGCTGACCTACCTTCCTTATCACGCAAATCACACAAGAGTAGACTGTTTCCTTTACTTGTAAAGCTGGGGCATCAGGTATAGTCGGTTGCTGGTCTAGTTGGTTGCTTGTTTCCTGAAGGAAGATGGTAAAGATGGTAAAACCTGCCTTCGCAACTTCGTTTAAGGTGTGTAAATGCTAACATTTGTTTTTTGCTGTCTTCAGAAAACATCATCCATATTGTTGAGCTCACAATCCATTATCAAGCTGCTATAATAAATAGTTGGAAAGGACTTATAAGTACATTTTTTTTAGCCACTGTTACATCAGACAAGGTAAAATTTTGATGTGGTTTGGATAAATGCTGACATGTATCCAACTCAAGACTAGACGGAAGAGCTAGATCCGCATTATCAGTACAGCACCCCTAACATGAGACTCTGATGATAAACTTTCAACTTAGAAACAATAAGCCTCATGAGTCCTAATCAACGCATTGTTTAGTCACTCACACATAAATTACATCCTTGTACATGTAATACACATTTATTTGTTAGTAATCCAATAGAGCCCATTCAAATTGCCACAAGATACCAGCGCATGATCAAGGACTTCCTTGGAGCCCTTGTCGACGTCCTTTTCTTCAGTGGTCCATAAATTCCTACGGCGAACCTTGAAGCCGAGTAGGGGAAATGGACGTAAGTAATGTTTCTTATGTGGACAAACGTATGTTAGCATTAGTGTTAACACTGTGTCAGCATTACTATGTTCTATGGTTTAACTCATTGAACACAATGTCTTGTACGCTGTAAAAGGACAGACGTAGAGGTAGTTGAATGTGGAAAGGAGGGCTGTCAGGTGGAGCGTGTTGTAACCAGTGAAAGACAGTGATGTGGGTTGAAACAGAATCATGTATAAAACTGGCTGCATAGAGATGCATAGATGTCTTTTTTGAAACTGAAAGTCAAGATTGTGACAACAACAGCAACTGCAACAATGATTAACTAGCCTCAACATCAAGAGTTGCCCAGTAGTCAGGAGAGTGACTGGCTGTGCAGAAGAGACCAGATTGCGTAGGCAGGCACCAGGCCTCAGGCTTTTAAACATATAACTTACATGCGAGCTGCATCATCCTTTACTAAAGCAACACAAAAGAAGTTTGTCTGATTATTGTAGATATATTCATCATAAAACACAAGATTAATTTATACAGATTGAAACATTCTACAAGTAAGGTTAAAATCCTGGTGTGAAGATAAACACTCGCGTGTCCCGATACCTTTACCGTTATCGTTAAATTAGTTCGTATAAAGACCTGTGTGTCGTGTTGCAGTTCACTAAAGCATCTCCTTCAAAAGACAAAGGTGTGTTTGTGTGCATCAGAAACAAGATCTGGGTTGATGCAGCTCCAAGTGGTTACTTTAACCCCTAACTAAAATATTTCCCTTATAGCTGTCTTTCTGTAGCTATTAAAACCTAATCTAGCATTTACCAAGTGCCCTGATTCATGAGATTCAGAGAACCTCTCTAAGCTGCACAGTTCTGAAGACTGCTCAAAGGAAGCAGGGAAAACATGATGGTCAGCGGCTAGACCAGTCCTTTCGACACCAGCTTAACAAGCTGCCACGCATAAGTTCTCTTAGAGCTCCACAAACTGCTCACAATTGAACATTGGCAATGTATATATTAGTTCCAAAGGGCTGGGATGCAGCTCTTGGGTTAACTGCATTTTTTAGGTAGGGAAACTACCTAAAAAAAACTACTCTTTGAGTGGATACAGCAGTCAAAAACACAATTTCATGTGTGCAAGTGAATTCAAATGTCGTGGGCATCTTCTGGGGCATTTAGCACCTGACATTTTAGCTGTTTTATTTTAGCTGTTTTGTGTTTTAGCTGATAATGAAAGTTTGGTTTCAGGTTCAATTCAATTCAATTCAATTTTATTTATATAGCACCTTTTACAATAAAATTGTCTCTAGGTGCTTTACAGAGGTAGAAACCCAGAGCCTGAACCACCAGGTAAGCACAGTGGCAAGGAAAAACAAGGGGGAACCATCCTGCTGAAAATTGGCTGGGTAAAGGAGGAATAAAAGAGGGAGACAGCACAGAGAGAATAAAGAGAAAGAGAGAGGGAGACCAGATACAATCATAAAACCAAAGAAATACAAACAAAATACAATCATAGAAATACAAACATGTCAGACATAATATATATACACATAATACAGCATAGCAGGTTGTTATAAAGAGATGAACAGTATAGGCAGGTGCCGACAGCGGACCCTGAGTTTGCCAGAGGCCGAGGTCCGTACAGCACGAAGGCCTGGAGATGGAAGACCTGCAAAGAGAGAGAGAGAGAGAAAAAGAGAGAAACACACAGAACGGCAAGGAAGACTGGACCCAGATAATCCCGGTGAAAATAAAAGGAGAAAGAAGAAGAAAAGGATGGAGGAGGTTCCCTGCCAGTGTCCTGCCGAAGAGAGGCAACTTGCAGGACATAAGGAACTGTGTCCTCACCCCCGTCTCTCTTCTGTACCGACTATAAAATCTGTCTACCATTGTGAGAATGGCCAGGATAGAGGGGAAGATGAAAAAGTGGAGATGGTTGGTCCCCCTAATTTCCTTCAGAGGGTGTGTCCTGGTGGTTAACAAGCTTGTGGCCTCGCTGTTGTGGCATCCAGCTGGCGCCACCAGGCATGCTAGACCAGATCCAAGCAAAATTAGTGAACTTTTTCTGGGCTAAAAACCCCGCTTCCGCAGTTTTATTTTTGCCCTGTTTTTCCATCCCAGTTTAGAGTGCTCAGCAGCAACACATTTCTTTCTTTTCTTTCTTTGTTTAGTATGTAAGCTACCAGAGCAGTGTTGACTGTGAACATGAAGTTGGGAGGTGGGAGCTCAGGTGGGAGCTAAGTCCTATTTTTTCAGATTGTTTCAACTATTGTCAGCTGTCTATTGAGAAGCTCCTGTCCCAAGTTGTACGATGAAAAGTTGTCCCAGGTAATTTGACATATCTAACCCTAACCCTAACTTTTATTAACTGGTTTCTTTTGGTATCTCCTCCTTCTGGCTTCCTTGTATACTGAGGAAGAAAACAGAAAAATGTAGAAAATGTATTGTATTTGAAATATCTGAGAATACATGAGAATCTTTGTATTTAGAATGTCGCTGTATATTGGAATGCCTTTCCTGTTAGCTGCCTTTTGTATATTAGGAACGTCTCAGACCACCGGTTCCCCAACAACCAGGACTTCTCACCTCTTGGGGTCTTGTAGTCTCTCTTTCCTGCTTTGGCTCCTCCTGTCTATCATCTTAATCTCTTGAAGCCTGTGCCCAAATGGCACTGTTTCTCCTTCCTACCCCTCCTGTCTGGTCATTCCCTTTCCACCCGTATTCCCGTCCTTGATTAACATCTTAATCAGGGAACCGCCATCCGTGTCTCCTTTGATCCTGGGGTTGATGTTCAAATCGTACTGGCTCCTTAGCACCAATTATCTAGCCTCCTGGTTCCTATCCCTCGCTCCATATTATACGGATGCGATCACTGCCTTTCCTTTGCCTTGTATGCATTGATTCTACTAACTGTATGTTAACATTGGTCATATCCCTAACAATTGTTTTAATTGAGCAGAAAAGTGTTCTGAACATGCATCACTGCAAATCGCGTGGGCCCTGGTACCATCCATATTATATCACCAGCTGAGCAACTGAAGACTATTCTTTTTTCTATTATTCTAGTGTTCCATTTTTTTAATAATGCTTAAACAAGATATGACACAGTGTCAAGAGAGCAAGAAAATTAGATCAGACTGCTTCTCTCTGCTTAGATGTTAGCGTACTTTAACTTTAACATTAGCCGGGACCATCAGCAGTATAGAACCGACCCTTCACAACAACACATTCATTTGTAAAAAATTACACAAATTACATTTTAGAGACCATAGCACAGTCATTGGATGGTAAAATTTTAAAAAAAACTCTTTTTCTTACCGTTCTCGCGCTCTCCGAAATCTAAGCCCTCATTGGTTTTGACACCGAATAAGCAATACATTACACGACGGAACTTCTGGCATGGACTTCTGGTATGGATTGGATGTTCAATGGCACAGTTTTACTTCTATACCCCCGGGAAGACCCAGGGACATGGTGGAGAGACTATGTCTCATGGCTGTCCTGGGAACGCCTCAGGATCCCCCCGGAAGACCTGGACGAAGTAGCTGGGGAGAGCGAGGTCTGGGCTTCCCTGCTTAGACTGCTGCCTCCATAACCTGACCCTGGATAAGCGGTTGAAGGATGGATGGATATTATATGGATGGATGGAGATTATATTATTATATTAACTACCATCTTATCATGGTGGAGGGGTGTCCCAATGATCCTAGCAGCTCAGTTGTCTGGGGCTTTATGCCCCTGGTAGGGCGTTCCATGGCAAACAGGTCCCATATAAGGGGCCAGACAAAGTGTAAGCCCATGAACCCTTGAGAAGATGACAACATATGCGTCCAAGCGTCCCTTGCCGGGATGCTTCTAGGGCTCTGTCTTGGAGCCAGGCCTGGGGGCAGAATACGATGGCGAGCGCCTGGTGGCCGGACCTTTGTCCATGGGGGCCGGCCAGGCACGGCCCAGAAGGCAACATGGGACCCTCTTCCCGTGGAATCACCACCTGCAGGAGGGGTCAAAGGAGTTGGGTGTAGTTTGGAAGTGTCAACACTGTGTACACTGAGGCTGATCTGCTGCTGACCTCGACTCAGGACAGAAGGGATCTCGCAGATATTAACGCATGTCTTAAATCATTGCGTAGGTGCAGACAGTTGCCTACATTAAAACGCATTAAGACAGAAATTTGTGTTTCTCAGAGAGAATAAGTCAGTTTGGACAGAAGTGATCTCGCAGATATTAACGCATGTCACAGAACATTTTGCAGGTCCAGACAGTTGCCTTCAAGTCATGATGTTAGAAATGTATATTTCTCAGGCAGAAGAAGTCAGTTTGGACAGAAGAGATCTCGCAGATATTAACACATGTCTTAAATCATTGCACAGGCCCAGACAATTGCCTACATCGCATTAAGACAGAAATGTGTGTTTCTCAGAGAGAATAAGTCAGTTTAGAAAGAAGTGATCTCGCAAATGTAAACACATGTCTCAGAACATTGCGCATGTCCAGACAGTTGCCTTCAAGTCATGATGTTGAAAATGTACATTTCTCAGCGAAAACAAGTTAGTTTGGACAGAAGTGATCTCGCAGATATAAACACATGTCACAGAACGTTTTGCAGGTCCAGACAGTTGCCTTCAAGTCATGATGTTGGAAATGTATATTTCTCAGGCAGAAGAAGTCAGTTTGGACAGAAGTGATCTCACAAATATAAATACATGTCACATAACGTTTTGCAGGTCCAGACAGTTGCCTTCAAATCATTATGTTAGAAATGTATATTTCTCAGGCAGAAGAAGTCAGTTTGGACAGAAGTGATCTCGCAGATATTAACGCATGTCTTAAATCATTGTGTAGGTCAAGACAGTTGCCTACATCGCATTAAGACAGAAATATGTGTTTCTCAGAGAGAATAAGTCAATTTGGACAGATCTCGCAGATATAAACACATGTCACAGAACATTGCATATGCATTTCAGGAAACATGATTTGTAGGCAACTGCCTGGACCTGCGCAATGTTATGTAAAATGCGTTTATATGTGCGAGATCACTTCTGTCCAAACTGACTTGTTCGTCCTCAGAAATATGCATTTTGCACAAAATGACTTGAAGTCAACTGTCTGGACTTGCGCAGTGGTCTCTGACAGGCCTTTATATGTGCGACATCAATTCTGTCCAAACTGCGCTGTTCTCGCTGAGAAAAATACATTTCACACAATATGATTTGAAGTCAACTGTCTGTACGTAAACGCTATAATGTGACATGAGTCTATATGTGCGAGATCACTTCTGTCCAAACTAACTTGTTCTAACTGAGAAAAATACATTTCCCTCAAAATTATTTGAAGTCAACTGCCTGGACCTGCGCAGTGTTCTGTGACATGCTTTATATGTGCAAGATCAATTCTGTCCAAACTAACTTGTTCTCGCTGAGAAATATGCATTTCAGGCAACAGGATTTGTAGGCAACTGCCTAGACCTGCGCAATGTTATGTAAAATGCGTTTATATGTGCGAGATCACTTCTGTCCAAACTAACTTGTTCTCGCTGAGAAAAATAATTTCCCTCAAAATGATTTCAAGTCAACTCTCTGGACCTGCGCAATGTTATGTAAAATGCGCTTATATGTGCGAGATGACTTCTGTCCAAACTGACCCGTTCTCGCTGAGAAAAATACATTTCACACAATATGATTTGATGTCAACTGTCTGTAGGTAAACGCTGAAATGTGACATGTGTCTAAATGTGCGAGATCAATTCTGTCCAAACTAACTTGTTCTCGCTGAGAAATATACATTTCAGGCAACAGGATTTGTAGGCAACTGCCTGGACCTGCGCAATGTTATGTAAAATGCATTTATATGTGCGAGATCACTTCCGTCCCACCTAACTTGTTCTCGCTGAGATAAATACATTTCCCTCAAAATGATTTGAAGTCAACTGTCTGGACCTGCTCAATTTTATGTAAAATGCGGTTATATGTGCGAGATCACTTCTATCCACACTGACCCGCTTTCGCTGACAAAAATACATTTTACACAAAATGATTTGAAGTCAACTGTCTGGACCTGCGCAGTGTTCTGTGACATGCGTTTATATGTGCGAGATCAAGTCTGTCCAATCTAACTTGTTCTCGCTGAGAAATATGCATTTCAGGCAACAGGATTTGTAGGCAACTGCCTCGACCTGCGCAATGTTCTGTAAAATGCGTTTATATGCGCGAGATCTCTTCTGTCCAAACTAACTTGTTCTCGCCTTGAAAAATACATTTCACACAAAATGAATTGAAGTCAACTGTATGGACCTGCGCAGTGTTCTGTGACATGCGTCTATGTGTGCGAGATCTCTTCTGTCCAAACTGATTTGTTGTTGCTCAGAAACATACATTTCAGACAAAATGATTTTTAAGTCGACTGTCTGGACCTGCGCAGTGTTCTCTGACATGCGTTTATATGTTCGAGATCAATTCTGTCCAAACTAACTTGTTCTCGCTGAGAAAAATAATTTCAAAATTATTTCAAGTCAACTGTCTGGACCTGTGCAATGTTATGTAAAATGCGCTTATATGTGCTAGATCACTTTTGTCCAAACTGACCCGTTCTCGCTGAGAAAAATACATTTCACACAATATGATTTGATGTCAACTGTCTGTAAGTAAACGCTGAAATGTGACATGTGTCTATATGTACGAGATCAATTCTGTCCAAACTAACTTCTTCACGCTGAGAAATATGCATTTCAGGCAACAGGATTTGTAGGCAACTGCCTGGACCTGCGCAATGTTATGGAAAATGCGTTTAAATGTGCGAGATCAGTTCCGTCCAATCTAACTTGTTCTCGCTGAGAAAAATATATTTCCCTCAAAATGATTTGAAGTCAACTGTCTGGACCTGCGCGGTGTTCTCTGACATCCGTTTATATGTGCGAGATCATTTGTGTCCAAACTGCCCTGTTCTCGCTGAGAAAAATACATTTCACACAATATGATTTGAAGTCAACTGTCTGTACGTAAACGCTATAATGTGACATGCGTCTATATGTGCGAGATCACTTCTGTCCAAATTAACTTGGTCTCGCTGAGATAAATACATTTCCCTCAAAATGATTTGTAGTCAACTGTCTAGACCTGCGGAGTGTTCTGTGACATGCGTTGATATGTGCGAGATCACTTCTCTCCAAACTAACTTGTGTGTGCGGAGAAAAATACATTTCCCTCAAAATGATTTCAAGCCAACTCTCTGGACCTGCGCAGTGTTCTGTGACATGCGCTTATATGTGCGAGATCACTTCTGTCCAAACTGACCCGTTCTCGCTGAGAAAAATACAGTTCACACAAAATGATTTGAAGTCAG
>CM027091.1:3039574-3124621 GCA_015343265.1 Pao palembangensis | reverse complement strand
ATAGACAACATTGCTTTGTTTCTTTGCTTTGCTTTGTCACTTTTTTTTGCTTTTTTTTGCTTTTTTTTGCTTTGTGACCACCCGGGCCATTAACATGCCGATGGTCCACAGGGCTATATTTTCAAGCTCTGCCCCAGCAAACTTAGAACTGAAGAAGCTCTCTGGAGAGAGGGCAAAACGTTTTCAAAGAAACCTTTCAGTCCAGTTGACAGAGAGATCTAATTTTGGATCCAGTCTTTTATGTTTTTGAGACATGCCTGGAGTCTGGCTAACGGCTCTGTTTCTTCAGGTTTCATGGATAAATACAGCTGCGTATCAGCTGCACATTATTGCTAAGTCTATAAAGGTGGTTGTGCATCTTCATGATGAAAAAAAGTAATAGAGCACACTCAAATGAAGTAAAACTATGCTGACTTTTCTATTCTTACCTGGTCATCATCGGGTCAGAAAAGACAGAATGCCACTGTCCACCTCCACCATGATATCTGATGATTTCCAAATTTAAAAAAACAAAATGAAATAAAAGTATACTAAAATAAGAAATACACTGAAGGAAATGCATAGATCTATGAATTCAGATTTAAGATACATTTAAATCTGGGTTGATATCTCATTGTTTTAATATCTGGGAAACTTGGAAAATGTAGAGCCACAGTGAACACCTGAGACTCAGTGTTGTGCTCCTCAAACTATTCCTGAAACATTTTTGCTTTTTTCAGCAGGGTGTTTTATGCGACTAAAAGAGGATACAGTCATCAGAGAATATTGTTTGCATGAAAAGGTGTCCATGGTTTGCAGCAATGCTTAGAAATGATTAGAAAATGTTAGTCTGTCTCAGTGTGGCCAGGCTTGAAATGAACAAGAATGTGATGCTTGTTAAAGGTTCTCTTCAGTTTCTCCAAAACATCCGCAAGGCAGTGGATGATGTTTTGGTGTTGTTCCTTTTCTTGGTCCGCGCTTTTTTTTTTTGTTTTTTAATTAAGGCCATGTTCGGTTAGACACATATTTTGAAGGCACTCCTGATGTGTCGTTTCACCTTTTCCTTGCCTTGATCTTTGGTAGGAACATTTTCAGTCTGGTGGTTCCAGGTTCTGAAAACACTCAGTTCATGCTGTAGAGTGTGGAGTTAGTTAAAAAGTAGGATTCTGTCTGTGTGGGGTGCTTCCTGTACACATCCACCCTCAGACTTCTGTCTCCCTCTATGTGTACATGTGTACTTCCTGGCCAATAAGGCCATCCTCATGGGTGAAGTTAATGTAGTGGTCCACATTGTTGATGTAAGTTGTGAATGTCTCTAATGTCTCCATTATTTACTTCCTTCATATATAATTTGGCTACTATTTGGAGACCGGTGAAGCCATGGCACAGCCATGTTTCTGCCTGTAGTACACTGTAGGTGGTGGTGGTGGTGAGGCAAAGGTCCAAGAGAACACAGATCTGTTCTGGTTTGAGGATGTTTCTTAAAGTAGTGTGTAGTCCTGTGATAGCGTTGTTTTACTGATTTCTTCGTTTCTGACACTGGGATCACGTAAACAGTCAGGTAACGTCACAGGAAACAATTGTTTCTTTTGGGTTGAGTTCTATCTTTTTGTTTTCCAGTTATTTTCATCAGTCCGACTGACTCTTCACTTAACCTTAATGGCTCTTCATTTGAAAGGAGAAAGTTTTATATCATTGCCAATCATAACAGAGAAACCTTTATTCGTTAATTAGAACTGAACACAATTAAAGACAGTAAGACTGGTTGATTTGTAAAGGAAAGAACATTCTTTAACAAGTAGTTTCTCTAACCAGTTGAGTGATGTCGTCCTAAAATGTTTCTAGGTTTTCCTCTCAGGCCTCTCTCTAGGCTCAGAGCTTTGTGAATAGATCTTGTTTTCCATTCCATTCCATTCCATAGACAAAGCAGTGCTGAGGCAGAAACAAAACATTCTAGATCCTTCTGCTGTATCCAAGGTTAGTATTCTCAGTTTTGAATAGCTAAAGACAAACTGGCTGGTGCTGTGAATCGTCATAACCAGCAACCGACCTCCCACCTTACATTCATACTGAGAGGTATGAATGATTCCTCAGAATTAGTGCTAGTTCTGCATACATAAAGTGCTGCTGTGTTGGTATCATTTCTCCTTATTAGTAAACCTTATTCTAACCAAAGTCATCCAGTGTTTGTCAAACTCCTGAATTTCCACGACATTCCAATCATTATGAAACATATTTTATAACGCTTACAAATTTTAATGTTATTTTTGTATTTTCCCCTGGTCTCCCTGCCAATGTTCTTAGGACACTTAGCGCCCCCTGGTGGCCACCACTTTGAAGCCCATGGTTCTACAGTATCAAGACTGTCTACCAGCACTCCCAGTACAACAGGATTACTGGTATCAACAGTTAATGGATGTCATTGTATTGTATTGTACATCCTTAACAATGCTGACTCAGTCTTTTTACGAAAATCAAATGACTCAGACTTGGGGGTGAAATAATTCGTAATCGGGACATTCCTGGAGAAAAGTAGTGAACAGTTGATGCTCCCTAACCAAGTAATATATCCCATCATCCTTTGCAGTTGCACGCAGGAAGCCAGACATGACTGTAAACATGAAAGTCATCAAGTCAAGAGTGTTTAAGTAGAAAAAAATTGACTAGTACTGACAATAAGGTATTTATGTGAATGTATGACGCCATTTAAAGCATCCTGGCACAGTGTTTGAAAGTGGGATTTCAACTTATCATTGACCAAGTAATGAACTCAACCCTGCTCCCTAGTCAGTAGAGAATGATTTCATACAGCCTGTTGGTGAGACAAGACAGTTAAGAAACATTCAGCTCATTACATCAAAAGCATGGATCCTTGGGCCAAACACTGAAATCATTTGTTGAAATGGGGAGGGGATGGAAGGTTTAAAATAAAATTAATTTCTTCATTTGATATTACTGTTACAGGCCACACTAATAAAAATGTTAACACTAATCCTATCCATGAGGTACTAATAAATGTATATCTAAATTACTAGCTTCTGAACTTAAAAAGAAAAAAAAAATTCAATCAAAAAAATCAGTTTGTCCTCTCTGAACTGCCTGTGTTGTGCCCAGTGGAGGAAAACACTGAAGCAAAGGTGTAAAATTAGATAAACAATACTAAGAGATGAGTCAAACAGTTACTTTATTTATGTTCAGGTAAAAACATGAACCTGATGCAGTAAATTATTGCAGATCTTGGAAACCAGCACATTAACAATTGCGCCAAGAGAATATACAGTGGCGCGTTCTCCTGGGCACAGACTGCAGGTGCATACCACAGTTTGTTCCAAGCCAGCAGTGTGAAAGAAAAAGGGGAAAAAGCAAGAAACAGTATAGATTAAAAAAAGCAGACATTCTCACTGTAATCAGGGTATGAAACTAAATTTCTACAGCTTCAATTCCATAAATGAACTTGAAATAATTTCTGGCTTCAGAAAAAAATAAAACGCAACCAGCCAAACTATTGTACCAGCTACATTTTATGTTTTGTTACTCCGAGTTTGGTCTACAAAGACAGCCTTACATGGCAGGTAGGGCAGAACAGAAACACCAATTCTATTTGGGGAGGGGGGGTGAAAAAAAAAGCAACACAATGAAACAACTCTGGATTGCAGCTCTGTAGAATATAAAGGAATACAGGACACAATCTCGTCAATCTCATCTTAGGTAGAAGAAAAAAAAACGAGCTCATTACATCCTTATTGAACCAACTGCAACTCTCTCTTCCAAGACCATAACCAACAATGGGTGGGGAAAACAATCTGGGGCAAATAAGAACGGCAGTTTATACAGAATAAAGTGCCAAAAGACAAAGGAGGGGAAAGACATTAAAACAAAGAACTGTTCTATCAAATTAGCAATGTCTGCAAATTTGTCTGTACAAATAATCTTTGGAGCTAAAACAAACCTAATGTGCTCAATGGATCCCCACCCAACCCACTCCTTTCCCAGACACTCACATTTTGTTCACCACAACAAAGAGGAGACATCCCTTTTTTTAAATATCACATAGCAATGCAATTTAAAATGTCACCCAATGTTTTCATCTTTTTTCTTTTAATCATTACACTACTACTAATATAAGTTTGACTCTGTCTTCTATAATTTAATTTCTGAATTATGGAAATATCTTTTAGATGGTGCAGCACATATACATATACGTTTATACATATTCATACACGCGTATACACGGATGTGCATCCGTGTATACACACACACGTGTATATACGCATATTTTAGATATATATATATACACACACACACATATGCACATATATATATATGCACATATACATGTATACATATTCATACACGTATACACGGGCGTGTGTGTGTGTATATATATATATATATATATATATATAAGTCTTAGTCTTGGGCTGCTTCTCAAGCTGCTTTCACTAACAAGAAGGCTATACATGTAGCCTTAATGTAAATGATTACAAAAAAACTAAGAAGGAAGTCATGATTTGATGTCATCGGTTGCTGTAGAAGGCATTTGAATGTGAGAATATGAGATGTGAGAGATCAGGAGAGGTGGAAAGATTGCTGGCCCTCTCGAGCTGCAATCAACAGTTTCTCTCGCATGGTCTCTATGCTGGAGTAGTCAGGCAACTTCAGGTAGTTCACACACGTCATGACTGAGGGCAGGAAGTCATCTGGGTTCTCTGTCGATTCAAACGTCTTTCTGACGATTGTCAAAGGAGGGTTCAGGCTCCGGAAACCTGTGGGCAAACATGAGTGTCAGACATGAATGCTGACAAGAGTCATTTAGGGTGTGGGTACGGGGACTCACCTCCCACTGGTAGCCTGGGGCTGCCTGTGACAAACTGTAGAAAAAGTCTCTGCTGCTCAGCATCAAACCCACTCATTACTTCAAACAGGAACCGCACGGCACGGCTGGACAGACAAGTAAACATTCAAATGAGCATCTAAAGTCTACGTCAAAATGAGCCAAGGCTTGTTTGACCTATTGTTATACTTCCTGACCTGTCATGTGTGTACCCATGGTCCGGGCGACAACATTCCATCAGTGTTTTGACATCCCATGTCTCAGATTTACTGCCACACAGCAACTGTTCAAGCTGTAAAAGAGCAGAAATTTAAAAATTAAATCAAAAAGTTTATTTCAGTAATTCAATGAAAGTCAAAATTTCATGTTCAGATTTAGACAGACCAACTATATTAATAAAGCACAGAACACATTTGAAGGACAGTAAAAAAAAAAAAAAAGTTTTAAAAAAGAAATCGGTTTGAAGATATATCAGACAAAGGGCATCAACAACTCACAAAATCAACTGCTTCCTGATCCAAATGTGATTCAAAGTAACCTTTTAAAATTGACACTAAGAGATGCAGAGCCAGTGTAGGGAAGTGCTTTAGGAAATAAGCTTACCTCTTCTGGATAAAAATACTGCAGGTGATGCAACGGGAAGACCGACTCAAATCCTTCCCTGAACGACTCAAATTGCCTGGAGACCCCTTCATTTAGGGTCCAGTACACTACCAACTACAGGAAGGAAGAGTCAATGTTATAAAGTAGATTTGCACTATGGAATCCAAG
This sequence comes from Pao palembangensis, assembly GCA_015343265.1. Lineage (NCBI taxonomy): Eukaryota > Metazoa > Chordata > Actinopteri > Tetraodontiformes > Tetraodontidae > Pao > Pao palembangensis. Next base: position 3,119,037 of record CM027091.1, on the reverse strand, counting down.
TGGGTGAAAAAATATTCAGTACCCTGAGGTACTCCTCCAGGTTGTAGATTGTGACGGGAATGTCTTTACCGCCTTTCTTCAGCTCAATGTTGGGAAACCCTGGAAGGGTGAAATCCAAACCTAGATCCTCCACTGAGCATCCATTCATATTCAGGCTTTCAAGGGCCTGCTGCAGGGTCTCTCTTGTCTGCACGGGAAGAGATTGATGAAGGATGGTGGAAGATGTCATTATTTGTTTCATTTTTCAATGATACGACTACAGCAAAATTAATGTCCTGCACTACAGAATTTTTTTTTTAAATTAATATTAATCCAATACACTCCCCTCTGACGCTCTCACACCCATTTGTGAGGACTCTGACATAATGCATTCCCCAGCCCCTTACCCCAACTACCGTAACTAAAAGTCTAACCCTAAGATCAACCTTGACTTATGCTTATAACCTTGACTGTGACTTTTCACTGGACTAATAAGAGCATCAGTCTAAGGACACCATCGAAAGGCATCACCACAATATTTCACAGGATCTGGCAGATGAGTTCATAGAAAAACTGATATCAATGCTCAATCACCTGGGAGATGATATCTGATGGTTGGTGGTTGTGGCTTATATACAGGTGCGCCTACTGGTCTTACTCTATTTAAAAATGTAAAAAGTGGAATTGTGGTTTTGCTTTAAATCATTGCTCAGAATTGTTGCAAACCTTCAGATAAGTGATCGGCTGGGCCGATTATCGGCGCCGATATTTGGAATTTTGACGTATATTGGCATCAGTCTTTTTTAAAATCCGATGGGCCAATATCAAGAAATCATTTTAAAACTGGGTTATTTCGGCTCAGATGCAGCCGTAGAAGCCTGTGTGTGTGATTGTGAGAGAAAGTAAATAATGATTAAATAAACATGCTTTAGGCATTTAAACAAGTGTTTGTATTATTCAACATTTTTACGCCAATTTTTACACTTTTACTGCAAATGAATATCGGCTCCAAATATTGGTTATCAGCCTCCTTAAATACTAATAATCGGTATAAGTCCTGGAAAACCCATATCAGCCGATCTATACTTTAGATTATTTATTTACGTTCAATTACCCACCTTTTACACTGTTAAACACAGTATTTATTAGGCTACATCTAGAAAGTCCATTTTGAACTTGTCTATTCCTTTATGTTAATGTTTGAATTTGATGATGTACCCCTGATATAAGCACAAGTTGCTCTGCTAATCCAGTAAAGGTTCTTACAGCCCTGACAGTGTCAGGGCACTTCCCTCTTTCAGATACACTTTTGATCTAGTTTTGTAAGTGGTGACATGAAAAATAAAGGAATGTTAACGAGCCTGACCTGTGATCTGTCCTGTTCCAGCCTTTTCTTTTGGCGTATGATATCCTCCAAATGCTGGATGGACTTGGCTACACTGGGATCAATATTCACCAGGTCATGAGAACTTACAGACATCTCATGTCGCAACATCCACTTATAAAATGGAAGTCCCAGGGGTAAGTCCAACTAAAAATACAGCAGAGGGGAAAGAGGGGAAAAAGAGAAAGATTAATATTGTCACAACCTCATCAAAATTTAAGTTATACGTTTTCAACAGAATATGTAAAATAGCTGTCAATTGATGTTGCATTACAAGTTTATCATTACAAGACAAGAATGTAGTACCAGTCTGAAGTCCATAATGGCTTTGGCCATCAACTTCCCCAGAAAGCGGAATTTCATTTTGATTTTGGCAATGTGCGCTGGTTTGGTTGTTCTGCCAAAGGGAACTGCAAACAGTCCTCTAGTGCTGAACATGTACTTCATTCCTTCCTGGTTTCCTGATAAAAGAGATGCCAAATGTGTTCACAGTAAGTCATTACATATACTTACTTTGAATGGCAAATGGAGTGAAAAACGGAAAAAATGGATAATAATGAACACGCATAAAAAACCTGCAGCTTAAAGTATGGGTCAAAGAGTTAACAGCCCAATATTTGATCTGCTAATCTTAGTGAATCAGACAGTAATTATAATTGTATGAACACAGAAGAGGTCAGATCTCATTTTATCATATAGTTTACCCATTTTAAATATCCTAGTAGGTGATTCGTGCTTTTCTATCAACCCGTTTGAACTACTGTAATGTTCTCTCTATTGGTGTTAACCAGACCTCCCTTACACTTTTACAGTTTGTCCAAAATGTGGCTGCATCTTTTAACCAGAACCTGCAATGAACAAATCATTCCCATTCTGGTCTCCCTTCAATGGCTTCCTGTTTCTTTTGAGTAATTTTTAGATTTTATTGTGTTTTTAATCTTTAAATTGTTTGGCACCCACATGTTTCTAAGACCTCATGCATATTTGAAGGCTCAAGTATTTAAAAGTCGTGAAAACCAACTCCAACTTACTTTTGCAGCAGTGGTCTCCAAACCATGGGACCATATTATCATTCCCATATTAAACTTGCCTCACTCTACAAAGTTATTTTTACTCTGACATTTAACTCAGCATGAGAGTTGTGTGGTTTCTGAATATGAATAAATTATATCAACAAAAAAGCAAACAATGATTAATAAGAGAATACTAAAATAGACTATACTAAAAGGTGTCAGTGCATACTGTGTGAAAAAGTCAGGGCATAGGCCAACAATTAATCTTTTAAATGAAAATGAAGAGGTTCCTGGATTGCAAAATTGGACAGAATACAATGAAGAAAACACAATAAATGATTTTGTAGAGATTAGATGCAGAACACTGATTAAAAAAACTGCCACATTAAAAGAGTTAAATACTATCAATTGGTGCGTATACTGCTACCTTTAGGATTGGCAAGTGTGACCTCTTCACCTCTCCATAGGCCCAGATCAGCCCGCTGAAGCTCCTGAGACACAAGAGCATAGAACTCCTGAGTAGGACCAAGCCCAGTGCCAACCTGAGAGAAGATACAGCCAAAAATTAAATTCTTTCTAAACAAATATTCTTAACAGTAGAGAGTAGTATTATATCAAATGATACAGGTACCTCATTCTCATACTGAATCTCTAACATTGCCCTGGAGCTACCAAGGTCCTGCATTACAGACTCAGCTTGCTTAAGCAGCTCATCACGGTTTATTGTCCTCTGAAAAACATTTAAAAAACAGAAAAGGTCAATTCAGGTGCTTGCACATTGTATTTGGTAGATCCCATCAAAAGCAAAAACAAAGCAGCTCAATATTGCACCTTCTTTCTGTCCAGCCGTGGTGCTACTCTGCTGTCCTGAGAATCTGACTGGTTGATCTCAGGGTTTGTGTCCAGCAGGCGTTGCATGGCTCTGTCTCGATCAAAGGCAGTTACATAGAATAACATCTGGCGGGTGTCGAATGGGAAGAAGAAAGGGCTACAAAAGAACAAGGTAAGAACCAAGGGGAAGCATAAGTAAGCCCATAAATACAACTCCTTAAAAAGTCCAATGTACCAAACTTACCATGTCTTTCCTAACTCAATAAGCCAAGTAGGGATGTTTCCCGTCATGATGACCAGCGGGTCTTGTAGTTGACGATTTGCTTTGGCTGTCAGCTTACTGTTAATGAACTCACTAGTTGGGATTATTTCCTTACACACAGCGTTCTGCAAAACAAATCATCCTGGTCAATTTCTTTGATAGGAGAATAAATCAGCAAAAGTAAAACCTAATAATATTTAACAAAAATCAACCTTACATCATACAGGTAGAACCAATATCTACTGATTGAATGGAGGACCCTCAGCAGCAAGATCACTTCTAATGAGGGGTCATCAAATGTTATTGTCTCTGGTGGCACTGAAGTGAGGTATGTCTCTAATGGATTGATCACACTGGGACATATACCATCTGCAAGCAAAGATTAAAAAAAAATTCAAAACAGAAGTTGTCTGTGTAGATTCTCATTCATCCAGTTCATAGATCGTCAGAGCGTTGCTTCCACTTGGACATGAGATATAGCTTTGGTCAACAGAAGTTATCTTAAAATGTTAAGTGTGCAAAGCAGAGACATTAGTCCTGGGCGGTATACCGGTTCATACTGAATATTGGTATTTATTTTTCTTGTGCAATTAATTTTTTTATACCGCAATACCGGTGAGTACGCAGTGTACACAACGCAGGGCCGTGCCGCCGCACATCATTTAACAGGGGACTCACTTGCTGTGCTGTGTTCAAATGTCCTCGGAACTCGGTAAAATCCTAGTTGGAAATCCCAAATTCGGTCGGAGCTTTCTGAGTACTGAGGACATTTGAACTCTGTATGAATGACTACGTGAGGGCACAACGGTGTGTTGAACAGTGAAGAACAGTGAAAGTTCCAAAAACAGAAGTTCAAACAACAATTCTTTGGAAATGTTGTAGAGCTAACACTGTAGCCGCAGGAGGCAACAAGAAATTTGCTGCACCACCTCAGCCAACATGTCTTGGAATATCAAGACCAACTTAAATTAATGTTCAGTGGTTGTTAACATTGTGTAGTTGATTTTTACAAAATGTTTTTCAAGTTGTTTGCAAAATTTGAAGAATAAAAGGGTCATGCATTTGGACTGCAACTGTCAAGCATTCTGATTCTTTCACTTTATTAGAACCATGAGAGCCATTTCTTTGTAAACAGCATCATTTTGTGAGACCATGCAAGCCTGTATTAATACTAGTGGGGACATTAATATTTTTCTACAATATTCATACCTCATGACAGTAAAATAGGTGAAATTTAAGACAGTTAACTGCAGCGATTTGTCTCTAAATCATTAGAAAATGATTGCACTAAAAGATCTGCATAAAAAAAAAGTCATATATCGTGATAGAAATTTTTGGTCATACCGCCCAGCACTAAGGGATAGCATTATTTTGTTCAAATCTGAAAGGCTCGCTTGTTCTTACCATGCCAGAGTTCATCCTGTTTTTTGGCATTGCGAGGGGAGGTTTTAGTAGGAGCAGTCTGGGCTCGACCCCGCTTTCCACTTACAGCATCTTTACTGCCGTCCTCATCCTCTCTCACAGGCTTATACCTGGGGGAAAAAATACATCAATATAATTACAAATATATGCATCTCTGCAGTGTTAAAGTTGGTTATTCCATTTTTTAAAAGTTATGTACCTATAAACTTTTAGTTTATAGGTAGTTTCTATAAAACTGATCATTTTTTCACAATGGGGGGGGGGAATACCACATGATGATACGACTACGCTGCTCAAAAAACTACATGGAACACAAAATCGCAGTTTAACACAAAGTCAGTTCTAGAATGTTAATAATAAAGAACCTGAAATCTATAGGAGTTTTTACCATATTGTGTGTGTTTTAGTCCAGATGCCAGCTCGTCCCAGTGGGTTTGCCTCATCATCAGTTGATTCTCTTTCTTCTTCGGCTTGTAGGCTATACTGCCGTACAGCTTGATAAACTGTCATATTGTATGGTAGCAGGTGGTCGCCAATGTAGAACTGTAGTCTGTGACGAACATTTCCAGAATTCAAGAATTGAGCAGCCTAAAAAAATAAATTCATACGTAGTTAACATCATTTTAGCTGGCTGGACCATTGTTAGACTGTTGTATTGTTGGATGCTTTATTTGACTTGGAGTGTATGACATACAAGAGACTCATCAATTTCATCATCTGAGCCATCATCATCACTGTCTTCATCCTCTTCTCTTATTCGGCCATACCCTGCAAGTATCCAAAAGTTTTATTATTACAGCAATACATCATCATAAAATACCTCTACATGACTTGAATACATGACTGTCACCTCTGACAACAAGATATCTCTCAATGGCTTGAACCAGTGCAAGTGGGTCTATCTTCACAGGACCACCTTTCCACTGTTTAACATTAACGCAATCTGGATGTCTCTGCAGTTGACACTTTAGCTGATGTGTGTTGAAAAACTTCAATGCCTGAGAACCTCTGGAAACACATTGAATACAAATGGGTTAGTCAGAATATTTTAAACTTCAGTTAGTTAAAGGCTTTTAATCTCACAAACCTGCTGCCATTGCCATTGCCACTGGGAAAATCATGCACTTTGACAGGGAACTGCTCCATCTGACTTAAACAGTTGTTCATTTTGTGAACCACTGCCAGATATGGCCTATTTTCTGATGGATCTAAACGACCCGAGAGCTCCATCCCTAGAACCTGAAAAATAAGAACATAACAGAATAAACCATTCTGATTGTGAAATAAAGTAATAAGTCTCAAGACACTCACCGGACAGCCAGCAAATACGCGAAGGAACCGTTTAAGCCGGACATCACGGCTGAGCAGATCTCCATCAGTACTGGAGGTCAGGTAGACCAAGAGCTGCTTTACTAACCCACTGTGCTGGATCTCAAATGAGGATACATCAGACTCTGACACAATACTGGAGATCTCCACCAGGCACTCCATTCCACCATCCACCTGGGGAAGAAAATAGCTCATCATATGTATGTATTTATGTATGCATGTATTTGCAGTTAGAATAGGCCATACAAATCAATTTGACTTGATCTGTATTGTCTGCATTTCAGTAACATGCATTTCTGCTCATCTCGCTTGGTTAGAGATGCAAAGTAGTTTACAAACTTCAGACTGCATTAGTGAGTATTATTTACCTGCATGTTGAGCTGCTCAGTAGCTGTACAAAGTCTCTGAAGAACATTTAGTGCAGGGTTGCTTCCATCCACATTTTCAGAGTTGAAGTAGCGCTCCACAAACTTACTGGCTTGTTCTTTAATCCAGGCCTTGATTTTGTCTCTAAACAACCCCATACAACAAAGTATCTTACTGATTACATCTAATACTTTAAACATTTTATTTTAGTCTTAAAATAACTAGAATACATACACTGTTTTAAAAGATAACACATGATAATTTATCAAAAATAGAAATTACATTACCTGTTATTTGAAATGGAGTCCTTTGGAGGTACCCTTGCCAAGCCACTCACGCCCACTGTACGCGAAGGCTCTGAGTTGGAATTATTAGTTTGGGCACCAAGCTTGCCCCAAGTTTTGGGGTTAAGACTGGCCAAAAATGATGATTTAGGTGACTGAGTATTTGTGGGGCTTTTTGCTGTGGGGGGGGGGAAGATACATGAAGACACCATTTCTGTGTGAATGAAGACAGCACAATGCCATGCTGAGTTTATTACTAATTGAACTTAAACAAAACATAAATGTGTTAAGAAAACGCATATGTACAGTTAGTGAAAAGCACCAGAAGTTATTGTTAAGGTTGTGAAGGGGACTGTAATAATTCTCTGACTGCAGTATAATGTCTTGTGGATAACACCTCTTATATTTACCCTGATTGTCTACTTTATCTTCATCTCGTGGGGGAGAGTATTTCGGCCTTCTGGGGCCTCTTTTAGGTAGCCGTTTTCTCTTTAGGACATCACTCAGCCGTCTAGGTGAGAGAGAAAGGAAACATTATCACAATAAAATACACGGATAATATACCACACAAAGTAATAATGAAAATAGTGATGAGTAGTGAGTGACTGCAAAAGTTGTGTGCATTTGAATTACCTGCTCTCAAAATTTGTTTTTAGGCTTAGTTTTCCAGTTTATAATCAAAACAACTTGGTCTAACTTGGTCAAATACGCACCCCTGTGGACTGAGGTCCAACGAGTCATCCACGCTGTGCTGGAAGCTTGGTGAGCCAAGATCAGCATTTGTGTTATTTGTAGGTGTAGGAGATGAGGTGCTGATAGTGGAAGTGCACAAACTGGTCGTACTACTGGGGCAAGCCTTTGGAGGACTAGTGACGAAAAAGCTCTCTGATTCTGAGAGGTTCTTCACCTGGTGCATCACCCCTGTATCATAAAAAAAAATATAGGCTACAAAACTGTCCCAGGTTCTTAAAAGTCAAATGTTTTGCCTCATCAGTTTCCTAATATCTCTTAAAAAATTCAAGCCTGTACATGATATACAAGATTCAGTTGATACCTTCTCTTCTGAAATACACACTGAACACATCGGGCAACTTCTGCATGAGGATCTCAGCCATTTGCAGAGAACCAACTACAATCTTCAGGTCCTGACTGGATAGCATGGAGGCAATGTGACTACAAGTAAAGCAGATACAAAAACATGGCGTAAAAAATAAATCTGTATACCTTTAACAATAAATTACTGATACAAAAGAATCACTACTGACAATTTTTAAATATAAGCACACAGTCCCAGACCCATACCTGGACACAGCATGGTTCCTCAGCACATCCTTCAGCAGCTCTGCATCAGCAAAGTAAATGATCCTGAGGATGGCTCTAAGGCACTTGTGTCTGACAGCAGGGCCAGCCGATGAGCTGTACACCTCATACAAGACTCCAAATAGTGTTTTAATAAAGCACTTTGCCAGCTCTGGGTCCTCCTTCATCAAATTAGCCCGTGCATCTTCTCGACGGATCTCTTGGTGACTCCCTATAGAGAGATAGAGAAAGTTTTCAATAATTGCTGATACATTTGGCATTCAGGAAAACACTCAACTTTGTAAACTATGAAGTTTTTACTACCTGAATTGGGACTGACAAGAGGATTAGGTTTCCTCTGGATCCCACGTGCAGTTCCAGTATCCTCATTTATCTGCTGCATAGAGTTGAAGTCAATGGTGTACACACGGCCAAGGGTGGACAAACTGATCTCATCCTCCCCATTCTGATGAGCCGTCTGTAGGATAAGGTCATCATCAATACACCCAACATTACCACTGGCTATATGCCAAAGTATAAGCATATGCCAAAAATGTATTGGTAGAGCTCCTCTGCCCATCCCAAAAAAAAAAAAAAAAAAAAAACAAGCAAAGAGGCAAGAGCATTGAATCGGATAATTACTATAGGGATAAATATGTTTTCAGCCAGTAACAGCGTATTTAACACAAGCTCTTGCAGCTTCTCAACGCTTAAATAACCATGGCCGGAGACATAATCTGTGGCTTTGAAAAGGATGCTAATGTTTAGGGTTAAGAATCACCAATTGCCTTATTAAAACCTGGAAAGATACCAGTGAATTATCTTCATCAAGAAATAAATGTGGTGGGAAGCTCAATGGACTGAAACTTAATAACTATGAAGTCCAAAAAAACCTAAGAATGAGGTTAGCCAGCTACCTGAATATACAAGCTCATTGTTTCTATATGTTAGTGCTGCAAAGTAATTTACACTCACACCCAAGCTCAATTTACCATCACAATTTAACCTATGCTCAAATGCATGTCTTTGGACTCTGGGAGGAAGCCAGGGTTCCTGAAGAGAACAGATATTGTCAATGCAGGAACATGCAACCTCCACACAGGTTGGAAAAGTCCCTGGACCCAGAGAGATATGAAACCATAATTCTCTTGTTGTGTGGCATCACTGGAATAGTGAGCTATAAAACGATTAAAGCTTTATTATAAAAGCTTTCAGTTTCCTTGTCACAAGTTACAAAGTGACCATAAAAAAGTACTGTAATCAATACTGTTAGTAATTTAACCAATTGTGGCATGTATTTATGGTGTTTAAAGTTTATTACAGCACTACACCAATCAAAATGTTTTAATGAAGTTACAATCTTTTTCAAGAGTTTTAGCCATTTTTATACACATCACAAAATGCTTTAACTGTGGTCTGTCTCACTCGTGTGCAGCAGAGCATTCACTCATCATACTGTTAGCCTTCTTCCCTTGAAGTCGTACTGACCCAAACACACCTACTCCTACTCAGAAACAGGACAACACGGTTCTCAAAACTAGCATAAGATACACCTGACATTTTTCCCTTTGCCCAGTAACATAACCGACAATCCTCTGCTTTCTCACTTGCACAAACACACTCCAGATGAAAAAAAGTCATTGGGTTGTTTATATGGGCTTAGAGATTCATGAAAATTTCTTAAATGACCAATCCCAGGGTACGGTCTTGATATTGGGTACGGTCTTGACGGTTGAAAACCATTGTCATTAACATATTACGCCCTTAAATTTTCATGTTTCAGATGCCCCGCCCACTGAAATCAAACATTGAGATCAGAAACCTGAGAAACAAACAAAAGATTTTTAAGCTTGAAGTTGATCCCCTCGAGTTTGGGGTGGAGGTTAACAAGGATGCACCGTTAGAAATCATGAAAACTGGAGTTAAAAGGAGCCCAGAAAAACTGGAGAAAGATGATAGCGGCTAGGAGCAGCATCACCGTAGACGAGGACGTGTTGCTGCCCTGATGCTGCTGCACTTGACAGTAACGTGTGTGCACGTACTGTTAAAGCTCTACTGCTGCTCTGCGGCAGGTTCACCAGTTATTAGATCTTCTGTCAATTACCACACAATTTACTTCAACAAAAAGGACAAGATTACTTAAAAAAGAAACAAAAAAAAGAAATCAAGTCAGAAAAACAGAATTACACCAAAAAAAAAAAACCAACCATGAATTTCTCAGGAAAAACCAAGTTGTATTTTTTTTTTCAGGTAAATGCAAAATGCTTCCTTAAAAACAGACAAGTATATATATTTTATTTAATGGTATTAGTTTACTGTTTAAGCTGTAGGGAATTTGTGGCTGCCTGTTTAATCATTTAATCATTATTTTTAGATTTTTTTGTAAGATTTTGCTGTGCTGTACCACGAATCCGCACTGACTAACTTGCGTACACAATATCAGACCTGACGTGAGATTTGGGTGTATTGTACGCTCACGCCCAGACTGAAATGATCCTTACGTGAAAATGGCCATGCGCAATTTTCTGTAGTACGTATGGTTGATAAATAAGGGCCATTGTGTGTCCAAATCCTTATTTACACAATTAAAATATGGGTGACACAGCGTTGTTGCAGGTATACCTCAATGATCCGGCTGTCGATGCGGTTGTAAGGATGCCAGAGTCCTCGGTCATCCCTCCACTGCCAGATTGCACCCTCTGTTGCTTGTGCACTGCCCTTCTTTAGCATTACATCCACTGCAAATATGCCCTCTCTAGGTAAGCAAGGCAGTAGTTCACTGTAGGATGACAATTTTAAAAACATGAAATCCTCTTTCTTTTAAAAACTTCAACTGAAAATGTAAGATAATTTCATAAATCTTACATGTAGCCTTACTCCAAAAAAATTAAACATGTAGTTAAAGATTCGTAAGAAATTAGTTACCAGTAATATTTGAAATATTTATGGTCTTGTTAAATGTCAATAATACAATTTGAAGGCACTTCACACATTTGTACTTGTTGAGGTAAACAAAAGCTGGAATTTTTGGTAATATCACCAAGTTCAATTTTAACCAGAAAAGGACTCAGAGAGCACAAAGCTCCACCAGGCAATGATAAAGAATCATTTAAAATATTCCTGAATCCAGATACTATGTATCCTCATACATATATCCATCACATAACCTCCTTGGCAGAGGTAAAAAGATACCCAGGAAAAAAAAACATACCATATAAGGGAAGTCAATTCGTACAGCTCCTGGGGGCTCCGTGGTACAAGTTCAATCTGCTCCTGACAGCTGCCATTTGATGCACCGCATAAGAGGAAACGCAGAGTTTCTGCTATATCTGTTCAAAGAAACAATTCTGTTAGTTCCTAAACATTTAAACACCTTCTGAAAATTTACAGAAAATGCTACAGCTCAGACTTGATGACTCAAAGCATGTGGTAATATTATATGTACAACATTACCGATGTGACCCTGTAGACACATAGCTGAAATAACTTTAGAACCATTTCAAAAATATAACTGAAAGGCCTATGATGACATATAGTGCCTAATCTGAAAAAAGCATCATGAGTATTGGCAAATCTTTGTGGCACTGCATGATCTCTGATCAGTCGTAAAACTTAAACTGTTAGAATTATTTATTTATTTTTTTTAACAAGACTGTAGTTTTGCTCCATTTATGATGATAGGCTGCCCTGAGACATGGAATGCTGTCCAATCTTTGCTCTAGCACTACAGTGGAAAAAACACTGCCCAAAAAGCCCAGACAGACAGAATGCAAATAAAAGATGAATGCAAACATTCAGAAAAAAATGACTCACTTTGTTTCATAAGTTGGACTGCCAGGCAGGGACAATTAGAGCACATAAGGGAAAACATGCGTACAACCATAATGAACATTCCCGAGCTGAGCACTGGAGGAGTCACTACCAGCAACTGCTGAATATTGGTCAAGAGGTCTTGTGACGCAACCTCCTGCAGAAGATTCTGTGGAAAAACAAGCATACATATGAACTGACCTGGGACAATACAGCTAATTATAAATTATAATTCCAGAAACATCAAACTATGCCCAGCCATAAAAAAAATTATTTGAACAACAAACCTCTTCATGTTGAAAGTTATCCACCAGTCTGGCAAAACAGAGACAAGTGCTTTCTACAGATTTTTTATCCTGAAAAAGAGTTAAAAAATAGTTTGCATTAGGAAAAAACTTGGAGTAAGTTATGACTTAAAATATCTACAATAAATACTAGTAAATCAAATACGGGTCAACACCAAAACATACTTTGGATAAATTTTAAAGACAGCCTCAAAACATAGGGAGTAAAGAAATATGCTCATCCATAAATTTCGCATTTACATTTTAAAAATAAAAAATAAAAATAAAAAAAAAAGACTGGCATTCAATCAAGCCTTATCCTCACTATCCACATAGGCCTAGGCCTCCTAGGGGGGCTTCTTCAGATCTTTATAGATTATTTTGACCTCAATGAATGGACATATCCCTAACTATGTTTGAATATGTTTATGGTTGAAACATGTTATGACATACCACAAATTATTTGACAACTGCTCATGGTTGGTTTACGAACATAAAATTTAGAGACCCCACTAAATGGGATAAGGATCAAAGGAGGCTTCACAATCACCAGACAGCAAGGATATTGGATTGGAAGTGAAAAACAAGAAGTTTCCTACAAATGGCTTTAAAAATTGTCAACATTTTAGTACAATGAATGCACCTGATGTGTGAGTCTCTGAGTCAACAGTGGTAGAGAATCCGCAACAAAGTGGAACTCATCTGGGGTAATGCTTTGGCAGCAGTTTGCAGCAATGGCCAATGCATTTCGCTGAGCATTGATGCTGAAGAATTCCAGGTACAGGAGACAGTCAGCTAGTCCACCCTGTGAAGGATGACAGTCGTTAAAATTATCAGTGTGACATTATGACAATTGACAATTTTAAGAGAAAGAGAAAAATGAACTTTTACAGCCTGTAAAATGGCTTTGCTGTGTCGCCTTGACAACATCTCTAAAGCCGTCAGGGCCTGCTCTGCTACGTCAATGAACTGAATGACCTGAAGCTGCCAAAGAGATAGTACAAAGTATTAGCAAATCAAAAAGCAATTACTTTTGATTTAGGCAGTAAGTAATTCGTCATTTATGTTACCTTCTCTAGGAAGACAGGAATAGCGTCAACAACGACAGCAGAAGAACGAGGGAGTGCCTCCATCATATATGTCAGGGCCCGAGAGGCATGATTCATCTGAGTGGGTAAAGGCATACCAACAATATTACAAAACTTTACAAATTATACAGAGTTCAACTGTTTTTTATAATATTTTATACTCACAATATCAAAGTTATGCTCCATTTGTAACAGTGTTATCTGTGAAAACAGTTGAGGGTGCAACCACATAATCAGATGACTGGTGTAGCACTTAAGTTTGTGTAACATGAAAGTAAATTAACAAATACAGTTCAGGAATTGTTCAATAACTGCATAGCTGGGGTGCCAACCAAGTCCTCAGAGGGGTGTGCTGCACCCAGTTGAGCAAAGGTGTCAGGTGGGTGAAGTTCGAGATGACGCAGAAGTAGTTTTTATTGCCACAGGTACACAATGAAATTTCAGGGTCAGATGGATGGTCATTGACTAACTTGTCACATTTGCAAATTGCAGGATGCAATTGCAAGGTGGCAGGGACGGGGGTTTTTTTTTAGATTACTGACGTGCGTAAATATATACACATGCACACCCGTTATATGGTACAATGGAGAGCAGAGTGAAAAAATGAAACTAACCAAAGCAGGCACCACACTCTTGACAGGGAAGCCACCAAGTGTCTCCTCGTTACCCATGACCAACAGCTGGCACATTTCAATGGCAGCTTGGAGTTGCTGAGACTCATCACCTGTGGCCTGCAGGCCCTGTAATAGTTGTTGGGCTTTGGAACCTGGAAAGAGAGACGTTGTTTATTCAGTCAAATAAAAAAAAGTTCAATCAACAGTCATGTTAAAATAGTTGTACTTACTGGCTCCACTTCCAATGGTCCTGTGAAACAGCTGTGACATGCGTGGTCCCAACGGCCCAAAAAGGTGTGGTGGGAGACCCCTAGCTTCCAGCAGGGCTACAGAAATCAAAATCACAAATGTTCTAAGTACAATTTCACCAGTTTATGCACAAGTTACAGATGTGCATTTGTAAAATATTCAAGGGAGAATAATAATAATAATCCTCTATGGAATAAAGGACCATGTCATGAAATACCTTGAAGTCTTCCCATTTCAGAGTCATCAGACTCACTCTCCCCAGATGTGGTCATGCCCACTGCTCCTGTAACTGAGCTTGAAGCTGGGTACAAAAACAGAGTTACATTTTCTAAAGAGAATATTTAATTTGTAGCTCTATTTTGTCCATGCATTTATCACTATTTCTGTGTAGATTGGTAAAATGCTGTTTAGGTATTCGTTATTTTTATATACTCATACCAGAGTAATTTCTAATGTCATTTACAGGAATACTATGAAAGTCAGTGAGGCTTTAATTTTTATATTCTGTCTGTTTAGTGTCAACATAAATAAATTGTAATTGAATTGTAAAATAAGAAATTTACCTGAAGCCCCTTGAGATGCCTCATCAGCGCGAGCACTTGATGAGTTGGCCCCATCTTGGTTGTTGTCTGAATCAGCCATTTTTTCCTGTCGGCGAGCGTCGGCTGCCCCACGCTTGCCCAGGCCTGAGCCCCGCCGACTAACAAAGAAAATACTGTAGTGTTATTTCCATGATTCTGCCATAGTTCAGCTTGCACAGTAGCTTTGCAACATGATAAATAAGATGTAGCTGAATGAGTTGGGCATGCTGAAGGCACAAAAAATAAAAGGGATGGAGCTGTCAATTCGGACCAGGGTTATTTGCAATCAAAGTAGCCTCAGCCTAAAATATCACCTGAACACAAAATGCACAGCAGTCAGCTTGGTGGTCATCTCAACAACCATAGCATTAGCATTAGCAATCAGGCTTGTCAAGCCACAATGGTAGAGACATTCAGGAAGTCTAACAAATTTGATTGAGATGGATTGGTGCACAATGTGTACTCCAATTCAGTGTACAAGCTGCCAACAACAATTCGAGTCATATCAAATATCTTTGGTAACAGTGGGTTTCCTGACATACTTGCGAAGTCTTACAAGATAGTATTGAGTCATACTGGCAGAGGATCTATACCAGAAAGAAGCAGTAGAACTACAGAAAGGGAAACTTATTCTAGACATTGCTACAAGATGGAATTTGTTGCTTGTCATGATCTTTTGTATTCTGTAGAACAAAGACTGTGAAGGCCACACTGGCTAAACAGCACAAGGTTGGGTCTGTTGACAACATCCTGGAGGAACAAAGAGCAGAGACTGGAGCTCATTCTTCAACAATGAAGGCAAAAGCTGTAATGCAGCTACAAGTGCCATTATCATCATGCAATTCATAATGGTTATTTGAATTTTCATTTTTAAATACTACCAAAATTACAATAAGCCTAAGTGCAATGTCCACGTTCCAGAAACTTTAACAGCATGTATATGAAATAAACTTCACCATAAATCAAGTGCAGCATCCATCATGAAGATAACATTCTTTTCTCAATGGGGGTGAGTCAAATGTAAACTCAAAGGCTTTTATTAAAATAAATTTACTGAATTAATGATATTACCTGTATAAACTAAACTTAACATCCACTGCAGATAACCTACTGATGCTAAACAGGTTTTTCAAGGGATGGGGGGGTTGACGCCTCTCTCATGCTCCATGAAGGCACATTATCACTTCTATCAGTAGTACACCATGAATGTTTTAGAGAGGAAGAACCAGGCTGTGTGGAGAAATTTAAGACTGCAGATCAACATCAGCGCTGGTCAATTTATATTACATACTACTGTTCTCTGACTAATAATTACCATCAAGTTTAGCTAATTGGCTGTGGCTGCAAAGGATGATGGGATATATTGCTTGGTTAGGGAGCATCGAATGAGAGTTCTGAGTGCACTAATTAGAGAATACCAATCCTTACTTAACATTTAGATACCCTAAAAACCAGCAAACACCTTAGTGTGTGCATTTAATAGAAAATAGGTGATTTCGCAGTTTAACAGCCAACAGAAGCCCAGTGGGGCTGTTAGAGTGGCAAGAAAAAGTATGAAAACCATTTGGAAGTTCAGAGTTTTCTGTATTACTTTGTAAATAAAGGGTATTGACCAAGTTGATGATCAGATTGTATATAATGACAAATAATGTTGGATCTGTTCTGCTTTTGTTGAACACACTCATTCAATTAATTCAACCTCAACCAGGTACCCTTTCTATATGTGGGTCAGACCCGGACATTGTTCAAATGAAACTCTAGGTACTGACTTGATTACTCCAGAATGGGGAACTTTGTTTTTCTGCTGCTATTCTCTCTGGACCTGCACTGCTGTTTTGGGCCATTGTCCTGCTACATCACACAACTTTCTAAAGACTTTCTTTCTAAATGGTCCTAGATTCATCCATCTGCAGACACTGCAGAGTGTCAGAGTACAAACTTCAGACATGCAGCAGTGTTCTGCACTACCGTTTTGCTAAAACATGCTGTGAAGACACCAGGTTGTATCGATTAGTACTGTGGTAGAACAGGCCCTTTATGTTAAGTGAATTTTTTTTCTGAGCTATCCTGGTTAGTTTGTTCGTGCATCTAAAATGTGATACTAAAATGCTTTCACTCTTATGAACAATAGCAACAATCCAAAGATCTGATTCTTCACTGTTCATTGTGAAACAGGTCAGATTTTTTTGTTTCTCAACCACATATGCATTAAGTCATATTTTTTAATATTGTGGCCATCATACTTAGAGTTAAATCTTTCCAAGTTTGTCAAATAAAGACATTTGTCTTTGAAAGTCAATGTCTTTCTCTATACTTACCTATTAGACTCCATTTGCATTGAAAAATTTTATCACAGAAAATCCCTAAGGTGTGATTATTTTTTATTCACAAAGCCTGTAACAATTCCATATTTTTTTCATTGCTCTAATTTGTCAAAAAGAAAAAAAAAAGTCTAGTTTACTTCTGTCAAATGTGTAAAATAATAGCAAAAGTTTTAATAACGTGATTACCTGGTGCTGGCACAGGATCCCGTGGTCTTCTGGCGTGTGCTCCGCCGAAAGCTGGGGAGCTCTGCTGGAGGAGACTCGCTGCGCTTCTTCGTAGATTTTCTCAAACCTGACCCAAAAAACAGCATTCAGACTGATCAGGTTTAACATTATGTAAATCTATATCAGACAATGCCATCTTAAAATCAAATTATTCCCCTTAAGCTTTTTTATTTATCAACATATTAAGTCCTCATTTGTGTGTGTCATTTGTTTTTTTACATGTTATCATCCAGAGGAAACTATGACAAAGATTTGTCAGTGAAATGAGACCTAGTCATGTTTATACAAGCGTATCAGTGTCTTCACTCGGGAAGAAGAATAGAAAACAAAACCGCACATTTTCCGCTACAATCAGAGTAGTCGACATCAGATAGAGGAAAATGTCACTACATCGGTACACTAAATGGATATTCATATTTAAATGTGCAAACATCAAAAATAAAGAAATTTTTGTTGACAAGTGATGCTGTTTGGCTCACAAGGCCAGAGGTATTTAATCCTAATGCTACAACCCTGTATCCAGGATATTCTTTATAACAGGCATCACCAAATGGCGGACCTCGATCCGGATCCAGACCGAGTGATAGTTCTGTCCGGACCCATGTTTAACCTCTGATAAATCTACAAGAACAGATTTTCATGGAGCATTTTCTCAGCAGGTGCAACTATAGACAGCGGGCGCTGCTACTCCAGTTAATACGGCAATAGCTCCACTCAGTCGAGCCAATCAAATTTTTTGTTTACCCTGCACAATCAGCCACGGAAGTGCCACTGCTCGCTGCCAGCGTCAGTTTACGCTTGTATGGCTTGCTCCAAAAGGAAGGTTGATGAGAAAAAACACTGTTTTAAAGATGAGTGGATGGAGAAATTTGTTAATTTTTCCATCAGGCAGCTCAAAACCAGTGTGTCTCATATGCTCTGAAAACGTGGCATTAATTAACAGTTGCAACGTGAAGCGCCACTACGAAACAAAGCACAGCTCTTTTGAGCAAAGTTATCCCCTGAAGTCCGAGCTAAGAGCACGCAGAATAACCGAGCAGCAAGCCCATTATAGCCCAGCAATGTGCAAATGAATGTTCACTAAAGATATTGTAGATTTTGGGGCAGTATAAAAAAAAACTAAGTGATGGGACAGTTGTGAGGGTGCTTACACACTGTTGTTGAGACATTATTTGAAGGAAAATAAAAAAACGAGATGTGTGAAAAAAATCAAACATCATGATGTGAGCTTCAACAGCAACCAGAAAATCAGATATTAGGAGAATGATGTACTGGCACAGATTGATGCAGCTATTCAGAGTGCACCCTGGCCATTGATGAGTCTACAGATGTTACTGATAATGCCCAGCTTTTGGTGTATGTCAGATGTTTCACAAAGATACGATTGCTTGAAATGTATTCCTTTATTTTTTTAAGGCTGAGACCTCTTTAAGAAAACAAGAAAAAATATTTAGTCAATACTGTTTTTTGTTTATTCCTAAAAGAGCTACCTTTAATTATTTTCACATTTTTACTTGACCTTCAATTCTTTAGGCTCGGACCGCTTTAAGAGAAAAAAGGGTTATTTTACTATGCTTGCACATTTTTTTATTATTTCATTTTGAGGTTTTTGTTTTCTTTAATCTAAAATAAAGGCCTTATTTGCCTGGGCTACTTTAAATGGTAAAAAAGCTAATTGTGCACTCAATAATCCTGCATTGTGAAAAATATGGACATAGGGAAAGGTTATAAAACTCGATTTTGTCTCAGACCTTATACTTTGCGGAAATTTTAATAATTGTACCGCAGTAACTTTTAATTGAATACCCCTGCTATATAATATGCTGTCAAAATCTCTATAACCTTGTTTGACTGAAAAAAAATCTTTCATCCAATCAGGGCATTACAATAAGCTCTCTTCTCTTTTTGTGCAAGGTGGAAGCAATCGGGGGCTTGTGTAATAAGAACACGGCTAATAGACTCACTTGCTAGTTTAGCTTGTAGTCCTGATGGCCCTGGTTTAGACGTCTCACTTTTGGACGATCCGGGTAATGAAAGCTTGGGTTTTGGCAGGTTGACTTTGGGATTGAAGCGTGCAGCCCACTCAAATTTTGAAGAGCTGGCTGTTTTAACCAGCTCCTTGTCACGGGTGCTACGGCGTGGAGAGGGGCTCGATGCTGAGCGAGAGCGGCGAGCCTTGGTCTGATCCTTTCCTTGTTTCACTCGGGCTCCTAGCGTAGCAGTGCTGTTGGTGCCCGTGGTAGAGGAAGAGGAGGATACAGAGGAGGAAGAGTCTGTAACGGTATTACACCCAGCTTTGGCTGAGGTGGCTAATTTAGAAGCCAGTTTGGAGGGTTTAACAGTTCTCCCCTCAGTATGATTTTGGAGGGACCCAGCGGTAATACTTTGGCTGGGGAGAGAATCTGTTTTCTTCCGTTTCTGGACAGGTGAGGCCCCAGAGGCCCTGTTAGTCTTGCTCTGGCCTCGGCCTAACCCAGGTGGTTCTGGAGTGAGAGATCTCTTCTTGGACTTTGCTGAAACTTTCTTGGTCTCTGAGGGCTTGTCTCTGGGTGATGGAAGTGATTTGAACTTCTTGGAAGGGGTCGGTCCAAAACTATTAATTTTGTCAGCAGCTTCACTGCGCTTCACGGCTCTAGTTGTTTCGGTTTTTGACTGGTGGCCCAAACGATCTTCTATGGATGTACCTGCAGCCTCTGGCTCGTCTTGCAATGCAAATGAAGCTATGGACAGCGTAAGACCGCTTCTGTTGTGGAAGAAGACAAACATCACATACACACACCGAAAGAAAAGTGTGTGTGCATTATTACAGATTTTTGCATTTAATCATTCATCATCATCATAATCAACTATTTTAAAAGTCATATTATATGATGCTGGTGAATTAAGAAAACTAAAACATCCACACACATTAAACAGCAAACAAAGAGGAGTACCTTCTTGAGCTGTGCCCTCTGGACTGGCCAGTGGCTGAGCTGGCTGTGGCTTTGGAAGCCTTAGAGTTAGGTCTTCTACTTTCAGGAGGGGAATTTGTTTTTTGTTTTACCTGCTCTGACTGCAACCTGTAAGGTCAAAAATTCAAAGTGAAGTGATACTGTGTGTTTCTTTAAGAAAAAAAAAAAAAAAAAAAAAAAAAAAAAAATCACATAAGAGACCTGATCACCTCCCACCCCTTCATTTTGGCTGACTGAGTAGGCAGAACATGTGTTTATTAATGCTTGAAAATCCCTCACTATAATATCTAAACAAGCCTAATCGGATATAAACTTTTATATATATTTTTTTACTTCTGTTACACATAAAACATTGAGTGAATAAGCAAAGCAAGATTAAAATAAAACAATCTATGGGTATTAATTTTACCACAAAAACTACTAATGCTCCCCACCAACCTCTTAGATAGCACTGAATATTGTGGTGCCCTTACCTTCCTGTAATTGTATGGTCTTGTGGCTGGGTCGCAGCAGTGTTCCTCTGTGAACGGCGCAGTGACCCCCCTGGATTGGAATTAGGCCGGTTGGACATTGGCACCTCTCTCCTGAAGGGACATACCCTTTCTAGACACTACCATTCACTATTAAATACAGAAAAACAATTTAAAAATAACATCTTAAATGCGGCTTTGGTGTAAAAATCAGCAAGTTTCACAATCCAGTTATCAAACTGAATCCAACTTTTGTCCATGAGCCAATTTTACAGGAAAAGTTTGAGAAAAAGTTCAATCACTTTAAAATACTAGAAGCGCCCTCGGAGAGAACAGACCTCCACCAAGCAGCTCATTTCCCCACATAGTGTGACTTACACCAAAAACAACCCTTTGTGTGTTGATGTTGAGGGTGTGGGCGTTCCAACGTCTTCTTTTCCTTTAATGGAGGTTGTTAAAATTAAAAATAACTGTACAGTTAACCAGTACTAGTAGTATAATGTATATCTAGGTATATATATACACATAGGCAGTAAGATTTCAAAGTTACATAACATAGTAAATTGTTTTTTATGATGAAAGGCCCCTGGTTCAAAACCCCCTCACCTTTGATCATTGTAAGATCAAAGATTAAAGTCCCTCTGGAATCCAGACATCACTGAAATATATTGAACTGCCTTCATAACATATTGATGGTCACAGACAAAACCGACTGTCACACAACCTCTTACCTAGTAATTACTGGCAATGGCAAAAGCAGTGAAATATATATATACACACACACATATATATATATATATATATATATATATATATATATATATACACACACACAAACGTACGTCTATACTGTCACACTTTATACCAACGCCATTAAGGAACACGCACAGGGTAAATGAATCGATCACCTGATACACAAAGACTACTGTTAACAGCAATAATAACACTGGCTATAAAAATACGCCACTCTCGGCAAGCTTTCACAGCCATTTTAGGCCTATATGACAGCGTATCCTTGTCCTTGTGTTATTCGTTTATTCTGAAAACTAGCGCCT
Organism: Pao palembangensis; assembly: GCA_015343265.1. Classification (NCBI taxonomy): domain Eukaryota; kingdom Metazoa; phylum Chordata; class Actinopteri; order Tetraodontiformes; family Tetraodontidae; genus Pao; species Pao palembangensis. The sequence continues at coordinate 3,097,217 of CM027091.1, read as the reverse complement.
CACCCTAACACATTTATATTGGACAAAGGTATAGAAACTTGGAGCGAATACAAGAGATGCTGCCATAATATAAGCTCAACTTTGTCTCGTTATTATACCCGGGATTTACAAAAGCCCTAAACTTCTGACGTAGATTTCCACCACCAGCAACTAGCAAGCTTAGCCACTGTTATCCTAGCAAGAGTTTTACACATCAACATTAGCTTTGTAGCTGATCAAAAATTCTACAAAAGAAATGTTTCAAAAAAGAAAACAATGTGTGTGAACGCTGAATACTAAATGCCATGATGACAAAATATTTAAACGGTTGCTAGCTATCGTGCGCAGTTATACAAGTGTGACAACCAATTTAGCTCCCCAACAGTACTGCAGGATTCGAACAGCTTCCTTCTTTGATGCGTTGTACGTCGTTGATTGGTTTTCTCAAATCTATTTCACGAAGATGGGATATTTACTTAAAAATAACGTTTATGTTTACCTTAAAAATGCCACACATTTAAAATGGTAGCGTCGAATTGACGATTTTTAATGAATTATAGCACACATGAACAAAACAAGATCTAGCTGAAAAAATACACATGTAGGCTAAATTATCTTACCTCTCCTAAATTATAGCACCGTTTAGTATACAACAAACAAATCATGTGGGCATATATTTACCAGATTTTCTTTATCGGTCAGCAACTGTCAAAGTAAATGATGAGTAGACAATTATAGCTAACAAACCATAGCTAGATATCAGGTTCGCTAAGGTTTCTAAGATGGCTTAAAGGCCGCTGCCAGCCTCTCACTGGATAGCTGATTTATGATTTAGCTCGTGTTAACTTGGGTGACAGACACAGATAATTAACAAACAAGACGCAACTGAAACTCATACCTCATATAGGTCTAAGTTAAACGAAAAACTAGGATGATGCGCCGCAGTATCTTATATAAAATGAGAAGACTCGAGGCCAATTAAAAGACAGCTAATGTTAGCTTAGCCACATACGATGGAAAATGCTTCTTCAATGATCGCTCTTTTACCAACGGCAGAGGAATCGAAAATATCCACTTCGCTGTTCAGTAAACACGCCGCTGTTACTGTTACTGTAGAGATCAGATAGATGTCCACTTGACAGCAATCCACTAACATATCAAATTAGCTGCTACCAGGCAGACACGTAGCTGATGTTTAGCGTTGTCAAATAAAACAAGAGCCCAAACCTAACCTTATGCGAGCAAATTAAACTAGGTTTCAGTCCAAGAATATAATAACTAATGGGGTTCGGCAATTAAATAGCGTTGTCAAAGCTTACAGATTTTCTTGTTTGAGCTCAAAATTGTCACGTTTGTTTGAAATTGTCAAGTTGTCTAGTTAGCCGCTAGCATGTTAACTAACTAGCAAAAAGAGATAGCCGCTGATACCTTTTAGACACAAAAACAAGGTAGGAACGGAACTCGAGATATTTTTAATAAATCAGTATATTATTGATATATTTCTGTTAAAATAATCTTGAAGGTCCAGGACACGCCTGACATAAAATGTCGTTTAAAAAATGTTACCTATTTGATCCAGTGCTGTGGTTGTAACAGACAGTACATCAGCTCCTTCTTTCTCTCTTTACCCCTTGCTACTTTCACGTCAGCTGAAGGCCTACAACTGCAATATACATCCGCCGTTATCAGTGACATAGGGACTATTTTCTGTGTTTTTATCGTTGGATACAGCGTTTGCGTTTGGAACGGTTTTTTGTAGTGTGCGGCATAACTGCCAATAATGACTGTCATGCTTGGTAAATATATCGTAGAAATTAAAAGTTTAAGTAAATATATTATTAAAATGATAATATAGATGATATAATATGAGCTGCATTTTCTGTCAAATATAATCACCAATTTCAGTGTCATTCTGCTGGGTTGTGACCCCATATACAATATCTATCTATCTATCTATCTATCTATCTATCTATCTATCTATCTATCTATCTATCTATCTATCCTAACAAGGTTCAATTCCAATTTCAGTGATATTTTTGGTCTGCTTCTGCTATCATACTACTTATGATACTATCATATATTGCCACTCAGTATCGCCAAAGATCTATTTATTTTCCAAAATCAGTACCAAGCTGATTTAAAGAGCCAGACCAGTCTGTGGCTCCCCCCTTTTGCTGACCTCTGTACTCCATTGAGGTGATGGGGGAGAGGTGGGCTCTGGCCTAACTGGCCACTGTCATGAACAACATCTACCACCCTCTGCATCAGCCTCTGGGGGCCATAAGCCTTCAGCAACAATGGCAACATATTTTGTGGTGATTTTTTTTACCTGCAGGCACATATCTCATTAAATCAATAACATAAAGTTTCGTATTAGAGCCACTGTAGAAGAGCCAGATGAGGTGGCTCGGGCATCTAGTCAGGATGCCTCCCGGATGCCCCCGCAAAGACCCAGGACACACAGGAGATACTATGTCTCTCGGCTGGCCTGGGAACGCCTTGGGATCCCCCCGGAAGAGCTGGATGAAGTGGCTGGGGAGAGGGAAGTCTGGGCTTCTCTGCCCCCGCGACCCGACCCCATATAAGCGAAGGAAGATGGGTGGATGGATGGATGGAAGTTTCGTATTCAAATGAGTAGCTGTATTTTTAGTTTCCAATCTGAAAAGTATTGATTTATACAACACAGTAGGATGAATGCGACTGGACTTGTGGAGTCTCTGGAAGAGTGGCACAGCGGTTAAGACATTATACAACAAGATGTTTAGATGTTTAATAAAGATAGATGTCTGTGATCTGGACAATTATTCATGTTACCAACAGAGGTAACATGAACAGAACATTTTAATATTACAATTTTAAAACTGGGTTTCCTAGTGTTAAACAAATATATCAGTGGTGGCTCATCAGGGCCTGCAAGGCCTACTCTGCTGGCCTAAACGTACTCAGAAAAGCTTCTTCAGTTCTAAGTTTGCTGGGGCAGAGCTTGAAAATATAGCCCTGTGGACCATCGGCATGATAATGGCCCGGGTGGTCACCTGAGAGTCCTTGGCAGGGTGGTTGGCAGGGTCGTTCTCCTAGTTTCGGTTGGGGTGCTTCCCCTTTGTCTGTTGGGTCACATGTTAATGAGTCACCAGGTCTCGTCAAACGGTGTGAATGTTTGGAATGCTGACGAAAAGAGTGGAGGACTGCGTTGTACGTGGGTGACAGAAAGTGCCTTAGTCCACCACCTCTGTTTAAAGATCTTTAAACAGTTGGTGGACTAAGGCACTTTGACTATGTGACTTGGACAGGAAGTGGCCTCTCGACAATGGTGGCACCATTTGTAATGGAAGGAGCTCATTTCAAAGACTTTGTTCTTCAACCTATTAACCTATTCAGTTTGGCAGTTTCACTTTTGATTCATTTCCTAGATTAACCCTATGCATTTATTTTGGCTTGGGATCGACAAAAAGAAGACCAGCGGTAAGCCCTGTGTAGAGCAGGGTCCTTGACCCTGACTCTGATGTTTGTTTTGCTTATATATGTTTGTGTAATTTTTATTTTTGCACTTTTGATTTTCTCTGCTGCAGAGGTGCCATTTTGCCCCACCGAGATGCCAAGTGATGTACTGATAAAAAGAAACCATCAGATGGATCTTCATGAGGACTCCAAGGAGGTATAATTGCTGTTGTGCCCTCCTGATAAGTTTGTATTGTCCATGTGAGATTCCCTGAGTTATGTTGCCATTATATTACAATTAAGAGAATTGAACAAAACTATAAAAACCTGGCAAATAAATGTGAGAGCATTGAAGAGAAAAACGTGTTTCTGTTCTTGAAAATGACAAGCTGAACAAAGGGCGTTGATAGTGAGGGATATACAATAACCTCAGAAGGAAGACAAGACAGCAAAACTGAAATTGATTCAAATAACAGAATCTTGGGAAATAAGCGTAATTATAGGTCATTGAGCTTCCTCATTCCACCACTATATCTAATTTCCTTCAAGATGATGCTCTCCTGAGGAAGTATAGGAGTGTATTCTGGGAAAGAGGGACACTGACATAAAAAAGGAGAGTAGACAGGAGTTCTGGGATAGACAGTAGAAGGTGAAGTTAAAGGTGGCAAAGGCTGAACAATGGGAGTATTGGGATTTGTCTGTTAAGTTAAAAAGACAGGAGGAGAATATAATTTATACAGGTTGGTCACAGAGATAGAGAAGGAAAAGATGTAAAGCAGATTACAGTGATTGCAAAGAAAGATTGAAATGCATTAACAACCACAAATGTGAGGGGAAGATGGAAACAGCACCTTGCTGAGATGAAGGAGAAAATTTAAAGACAGCAAAGAGTCAGGATATGTGACTGTCGTGGCGCACGAAGAATGCAGATAGGAAGGCATTGAAGAAGATGAAGAGGGGGAAGACTGTTGGTCCTGATAATATACAGTGGGTACGGAAAGTACACTAAAGTTTTCACTCTGTTATATTGCAGCCATTTGCTAAAATCATTTAAGTTCTTTTTTTTCCTCATTAATGTACACACATCATCCCATATTGACAGAAAAACACAGAATTGTTGACATTTTTGCAAATGTATTAAAAAAGAAATACTGAAATATCATGATCAAAAATATTCAGACCCTTTGCTCAGTATTTAGTAGAAGCACCCTTTTGAGCTAATACAGCCATGAGTCTTTTTGGGAATGATGCAACAAGTTTTTCACACCTGGATTTGGGGATCCTCTGCCATTACTCCTTGCAGATCCTCTCCAATTCTGTCAGGTTGGATGGTAAATGTTGGTGGTCTCTTCAGAGATGCTCAATTGAGTTTAAGTCAGGGCTCTGGCTGGACCATACAAGAACGGTCACGGAGTTGTTGTGAAGCCTCTCCATTATTTTAGCTGTGTGCTTGGGGTCACTGTCTTGTTGGAAGGTGAACCTTCGGCCCAGTTTGAGGTCCTGAGCACCCTGGAGAAGATTTTCATCCAAGATATCCCCTTACTTGACCGCATTCATCTTTCCCTCAATTGCAACCAGTCGTCCTGTCCCTGCAGCTGAAAAACACCCCCAAAGCATGATGCTGCCACCACCATGCTTCACTGTTGGGACTGTATTGGACAGGTGATGAGCAGTGCCTGGTTTTCGCCACACACACCGCTTAAAATTAAGACCAAAAAGTTCTATCTTGGTCTCATCAGACCAGAGAATCTTATTTCTCACCATCTTAGAGTCCTTCAGGTGTTTTTTAGCAAACTCCATGCAGGGTTTCATCTGTCTTGCACAGAGGAGAGGCTTCCGTCGGGCCACTCTGCCATAAAGCCCCGACTGGTGGAGGGCTGCAGTGATGGTGACTTTCTACAACTTTCCCCCATCTCCCGACTGCATCTCTGGAGCTCAGCCACAGTGATCTTTGGGTTCTTATTTACCTCTCTCACCAAGACTCTTCTCCTCTAATACCTCAGTTTGGCTGGACGGCCAGCTCTAGGAAGGGTTCTGGTCGTCCCAAACGTCTTTCATTTAAGGATTATGGAGGCCACTCTGCTCTTAGGAACCTTAAGTGCAGCAGAAATATTTTTATAACCATGGCCAGATCTGTGCCTTGCCACAGTTCTGTCTCTGAGCTCTTCAGGCTTGAGCATGATTCTCATTTGCTCTGTCATGCACTGTATATGTCATGCACTGCAGTATATGACAGCATGCTAAGACAGGAAGTGTTACTGTGCGGGGAGCTCTGGCGTTGCAGAGAAGTATGTTAGAGTGGTCCAGGACATGTATGAGAGTTTTAGGACAGTGGTGAGGTGTGCTGTAGGTATGTGCTACGTGCCTGTAGGGTTGCTGCTCTTTCTCCTCCTCTGCTCCTCCTCTCAGGTACCCACCTCCCTCGCCAGGGGAGATCGCTCACACCAGAGCTGGTGAAAAGGGTTGTGGCCATAAAACCTGGTGAACAGCTGGGTTCGAGCTCTCTCGGGGACCAGACGGCAGCAAGTGGCTGTGTGTGTGTGCAACATCTGGAGACGAGTTGTTTTTTCCTTTTTCTTTTTGAGAGACTATTGTGTTCTTCTGTTTGGTTGGCTGGTCTTTTCAGTTCAGCTCGTCTTTTGTAAATAAAACTGATTTTTGGTTTGCTCGGTCAACCTGCTTCCTCCTCTTTCTCTTCTTTTTGATCCCACCATAATTAACATGTTGGGTCCCACACCCCCTAGACCAAAGTGGGACGTAACAGTATGACAGGAGCTCAAGGTGGAGGTAGGACTATACCAGGACTTCTTGTTTGCTTTGGTGATGAACAGGTTGGGATGTCCTTGGACTGATGTTTGCAGATGAATTTTAATTTATGGCTAGTGCAAGGTGCAGTTGGAGGAGAACCAAGAGAGGTGGAGATGCCTTCACGGACATCTCAACACCTCACTGAGCCAAGCTGTTGTCCCTCATGATGGTAATGGGATGTCCATCATCCCATTACCATCATCCAGGTCCCGAAGAAGCCGTCTCCCTCCTGCTACAACAACTACCACCCAGTCGCACTCACTCCTATTATCATGAAGTGCTTCGAGCAGCTGGTCATGCATCACATCAAATGCATCACATCCACTGGACCCCTACCAGTTTGCATATCGGTCCAACCAATTGACCGATGATGCTAGCTCCACTGCCCTCCACTCAGCCCTCAATCACCTGGAGACCAAAGACTCACACGTCAGAATTCTGTTCACTGACTTTAGCTCAGCACTCAACACAATCATCCCCCAGGAGCTCACCTTCAAACTAGTCCAGCTGGGACTCAACCCTTCCATGTGCAACAGGCTGCTGGACTTTCTGATGGGGAGACCACAGACAGTTCGGGTCGGAAGCAACATCTCCAGCACCATCATGCTGAACACAGGGGCCCCCCAAGGATGTGTGCTGAGCCCCCTCCTCTTCACTCTGCTGACCCATGACTGCACACCTACATCCAGCTCCAACCTCTTTATGAAGTTCGCAGACAACACGACTGTGGTGGGTCTCATCAACAACAACAATGAGACAATCTACAGGAGTGAGGTGAGCCGCCTGGCCACGTGGTGCAAGGACAACAGTCTCCACCTGAATGTGAAGACGAAGGAGATTCTAGCAGACTTCAGGAGAGAGCACGCCCAGCATCCTCTGCTAGTTCCTGGGTGTACACATTTCCCAAGACCTGTCCTGGAACACCAACATCACATCACATCAGCCAAAAAAGCCCAACAGCAACTCTACTTCCTGGGAAACTGAGAAGAGCGAGAGCCCCAACCCCCATCATGTACTCATTCTACAGAGACACCATTGAGCATTCAGACCAGCTGCATCACCATGTGATACGGCGCCTGCACCATTTCCTGCTGTAAGACTGTGCAGCGCACTGTGAGAGCAGCTGAGAAGCTTCCCTCCCTACTGGACATTTACAACACTCGCCTCACCCGCAAAGCCACCAGGATTGCCGGTGACCCCATCCACCCATCCCACAGCCTCTTCAGCCTTCTGCCATCGGAGAGGAGACTGCAGAGTCTCCCTGGACCAAAACCAGCAGGCTCAAAGACAGTTTTTTCCACCAGGCAGACAGGATGCTCAACTCCCTCCCAGCTCTGCCCCCACTCAATATATATATTGTCAATTGTTATTTTTCTAGTTAGTTTATTTCTATTTAGTTTATTTTGGTTTATAATGTATATATATTGTTAACTGTAGTTTAGTTCAGTTTAGTTTTAGTTTAGCTACAGTAGTTTTATTTATTTAGTTCTTGCCGTACCGTGGGCCTGAGAGGACTGTAATTTCAGTTATGCTGTATGTCATGCATGTATAGTATATTTGACAAATAAAAGACTTTGACTTTTGAGAAATGACCTAGAGTGGAGAGGTGGTGGTGGCCTGGGGATTCAGGCTCTGGGTTTCTACCTTTAAAGCACCTAGAGTCAACTTTTTTGTAAAAGGTTCTATATAAATAAAATTGAATTAAATTGAATTGAATGTAGAATACGTGTGTGAATGAGAGGGACCGATATGAAACAGTGAACTTAAATTACTAAAGATAAAGAGACACAAATACTGTACGTTAATTACACTGAGCAACCAAAGCTAGTGAGTTGGTGGGGTCACAGGTTGGTAGGTAAATGCAAAACTATGAGGGTCAGCGTTAGATGAATACAGAGAGAGGAAGTTGAGTAGAGAGAGAAGCACTAACACTATACAGGTAATGGAGAGGAGAGGAGAGGAGAGGAGAGGAGAGGAGAGAGGAGATAATAGCCTAAGATAAAAGCCTAAAAATTAGATAACCCTGAATCTGAAATATAATTAGCCTGACTAGAATAGTGACAGTAACTACAGAATTACTATAAGCTTTCTAAAAAATGAAGGTTTAAAGTCTAGTCTTAAAAGTAGAGAGGGAGTCAGCCTCCCATACCTGGACAAGATTTGGCCTCACATACTACTTTTAGTAATTTTGAAAACCACAAGTAAACCAGCATTAAGTACGGAGGGTCAATACTCCAGTGAAATGGAGATTTTGGAAAAGAGTTTGAAGAAGTACGTATGTGCAAGCAGGTTGGAATTGGTTGAGAAAAACTTCACAGTCAGATTAATAATTATCTTCATAACTAGAACCATAAAAACACATTAACAGCTAGTTTAAGGAAGGAATTTGGGGTTCTAGACAATGTAGAGGTTGGCAAAATTTACACTTGTGCAAGATTAACTAAACAGCAGGTATATTTCAAAGTCAATTATTTACAAGAAGGTAAAATCATAGAGTTTATCTTCAGTTTATCTTCTGTACAGGTGTGTGTTGTGTGTATGTGTGTGTGTGTTTGGTTTGTGGGTGTTGCAGGTGAGGGGTAGATTGGCTTGACTAAGCCCAGTTCTGGACAGAGAGACGCTCTCCCCAATGTACTGCTCTCTAGGTGATGATACTGGTCAAGAGGCCGAGCTGTGAAAAGTTGTACTTCCAGTTTTGAAAGTGGTCTTTGCTATGTGGTCCTGGTGGTACACGTTGGAGGAAAACTGGTTGCTCCCTTAAAGTCCTTTGAGGTAGTTTGTTAGCACCTTGCTGAATGGCTCATGGTTCATCTGCAAACCTTGTGGTCGGTGGCCAGTTGAACTTGCAGTATCTTGTCAATTATTTTTCAGGCTATTGCATTGCTGCTGTGCGGAACGGCAGCTGCTTTTGTTAACAGGCTGTCTGAGATGGTCAGCTGCAGCTCAGTAGCTTTGGGTTCTGGGGAGTGGTGGAGAAGAGTGATGGTAGGGAGCACCAAGGTAAGAGAGTAAAGGTAGAAGAGAGAACAAAGTCTGAGCAGAGCCTTTATATGACCTAATGACCTCAGAATCACACGTCGCAGTCAACCAAACAATCCTTTGCCTCCAAGATAAAGAAAGCCATGTGGTGAACAGGATGAGCCTCCATTGCTCACCCACAAGTCTAAGTCCCAATACATCATGTACATAAACAGCCTGGTGTGCGGGTACTACCTGGTGCCAGTCCATCTGCAGGATGTGCTCAAAATGGCTGTTATTAGATCCTTTAAATTTTTTGAGTTCCAGATGCCTTTAGGTCTGCCTTAAGGAGCAGTGCAGATGTTTCAGTGTCTGATGGACCCTGTGCTGCGAGCTATGCAGTTCTTGTTTGTTTATTTGGATAACATTCTGGTAGCCAGTGCGTCAGTAGAGGAGCACCTTACACATCTCCGGCAGCTGTTTGAGAGACTAACAGCCTGATTTACTCAAGCTTTGGGAGGAGTAGGTGCAAAAAGTTTCAATTTGCACACACAATGTGATTTAGCACGTTTTAAGCATGTTTGAAAGCCTTGCCTTATCTAGCACAGCCGTGTACACAAATGACTGTGATTATTGTTGCGAGGAAGTGGCGTAGGCATAACAAAAGCCAACAGAGAGAATGAATCTTTTCTGTTCATATCAACAATTTTGGAATAGAAGAAGAAAAAATATCCATCCATCCATCCATCCATCCATCTTCTGCCGCTTATCCAGGGTTGGGTCGCGGGGGCAGCAGCCTAAGCAGGGAAGCCCAGACTTCCCTCTACCCAGCCACTTTGTCCAGCTCTTCCCGGGGGATCCCGAGGCGTTCCTAGGCCAGCCGAGAGACATAGTCCCTCCAGCATATCCTGGGTCTTCCCAGGGGCCTCCTACCAGAGGGACGTGCCCTGAACACCTCACCAGGGAGGCGTCTGGGAGGCATCCTGACAAGGTGCCCGAGCCACCTCATTTGGCTCTTCTTTATGCGGAGGAGCAGCGGCTCTACTCCGAGCTCCTCCTGGATGGCAGAGCTTCTCACCCTATCTCTAAGGGAGAGTCCAGCCACCCTACGGAGGAAACTCATTTCGGCCACTTGTACCCGTGATCTTGTTCTTTCGGTCACTACCCAAAGGTCATGACCATAGGTGAGGGTAGGAACGAAGATCGACCAGTAAATCAAGAGCTTTGCCTTTCGCCTCAGCTCTCTCTTCACCACAACGGAACGGCGCAGAGTCCACATTACTGCAGACGCCCCACCGATCTGCCTGTCTATCTCCCGCTCCTTTCTTCCCCCACTCGTGAACAAGACCCCGAGGTACTTGAACTCCTCCACTTGGGGCAGGATCTCCTCCCCGACCTGGAGAAGGCACTGCACCTTTTTCCCGCCGAGAACCATGGCCTCAGATTTGGGGGAGCTGATTCTCATCCCGGCCGCTTCACACTCGGTTGCGAACCGATCCAACGAGAGTTGGAGGTCACGGACTGATGAAACCAACAGGACCACATCATCTGCAAAGAGCAGAGACCCGATCCTGAGGCCACCAAACCGGACCCCCTCAACACCACGGCTGTGCCTAGAAAATCTGTCCATAAAGGTTATGAACAGAATCGGTGACAAAGGGCAGCCCTGGCGGAGTCCAACCCCCACCAGAAACGAGTTTGACTTACTACCGGCAATGCGGACCAAGCTCTGACACTGGTCATACAGGGAGCGGATGGCCCGTATCAGGGGACCCGACACCCCATACTCCCGGAGAACCCCCCAAAGGACTCCCTGATGGACATGGTCGAATGCCTTCTCCAAATCCACAAAGCAAATGTGGACTGGTTGGGCAAACTCCCAAGCACCCAAGGACCCTGCTGAGGGTATACAGCTGGTCCACATTTTCACGTCCAGGACAAAAACCGCACTGCTCCTCCTGGATCCAAGGTTCAACTATCTGGCGGACCCTCCTCTCCAGTACCCCCGAATAGACCTTGCCGGAGGCTGAGGAGTGTGATCCCACTGTAGTTGGAACACACCCTCCGGTCCCCCTTCTTAAAAAGAGGGACTACCACCCCAGTCTGCCAATCCAGTGGTACCGCCCCCAATGTCCACGCGATGTTGCAGAGTCGTGTCAACCACGACAGCTCTACAACATCCAGCGCCCTAAGGAACTCACACCTTCCGAAGGTGTCCTAGTGCCAAGTGCACATGTGGACACCCTTATGCCTGATCATGGTGTTCGTTATGGACAATCTGTGACGAGCACAGAAGTCCAACAACAGAACACCACTCAAGTTCAGATCAGGGGTTCAACTATCTGGCGGACCCTCCTCTCCAGTACCCCCAAATAGACCTTGCCGGAGGCTGAGGAGTGTGATCCCCCTGTAGTTGGAACACACCCACAAAGTCAATCATCGAACTGCGGCCGAAGGTGTCCTAGTGCCAAGTGCACATGTGGACACCCTTATGCCTGAACATGGTGTTCGTTATGGACAATCTGTGACGAGCACAGAAGTCCAACAACAGAACACCACTCGGGTTCAGATCAGGGGTTCAACTATCTGGCGGACCCTCCTCTCCAGTACCCCCGAAAGGACCTTGCTGGAGGCTGAGGAGGTGATCCCCCTGTAGTTGGAACACACCCTCAGGTCCCCCTTCTTAAAATGAGGGACTACCACCCTGGTCTGCTAATCCAGTGGTACCGCCCCCAATGTCCATGCGCTGTTGCAGAGTCGTGTCAACCATGACAGCTCTATAACATCCAGCGCCCTAAGGAACTACAGGCGGATCTCATCCGCCCCCGGGGCCCTGCCACCAAGGAATTTCATAACAACCTCGGCTACCTCAGCCCCGGAGATAAGAGAACCTGCCCCCGAGTCTCTCGGCCCTGCTTCCTCACTGGAAGGCGTGTCGGTGGGATTGAGGAGGTCTTCGAAATATTCCCTTCACCGATCCACAACATCCCCAGTCCAGGTCAGCAGCACACCATCTCCACTGTACACAGTGTTGACAGTGCGCTGCTTCCCCCTCCTCAGGCGCCGGATGATGGTCCAGAACCTTTTCGAAGCCGTCTGGAAGTCGTTCTCCATGGCCTTCCCGAACTCTCCCCATGCCCGGATCTTTGCCTCGGCGAATGCCGCAGCCACACTCCGCTTGGCCCGCCAGTACCTGTCTGCTGCCTCAGGAGTCCCACAGGCCAAAAAGGCCCAGTACGACTCCTTCTTCAGCTTGATGGCATCCCTCACCGCCAGTATCCACCAGCGGGTTCGGGTGTTGCCACGACACGACAGGCACCGACCACCTTGTGGCCACAGCACCGGTCGGCCGCCTCAACAATGGAGGCACGGAACATGGTCCACTCGGACTCAATGTCCCCCACCTCTTCCGGGACATGGTTGAAGCTCTCCCGGAGGTGGGAGTTGAAGCTCCTTCTGACAGGAGACTCTGCCAGGTGTTCCCTCACAATACGTTTGGGCCTGCCGGGTCTGTCCGGCATCCTCCCCCACCATCGGAGTCAACTCACCACCAGATAGTGATCGGTTGACAGCTCCGCCCCTCTCTTCACCCGAGTGTCCAGGACATGCGGCCGCAAATCCGACAACACGACCACAAAGTCGATCATCGAACTGCGGCCGAAGGTGTCCTAGTGCCAAGGGCACATGTGGACACCCTTATGCCTGAACATGGTGTTCAAGTCCAACAACAGAACTCCACTCGGGTTCAGATCAGGGGGGCCATTCTTCCCGATCACGCCCCTCCAGGTCTCACTGTCGCTGCCAGTGTGAGCATTGAAGTCACCCAGGAGGATGAGGGACCCCCCAGAGGGAGCACTCCCTCTAAGGCCTCCAAAAAGGGTGGATATGTTGAACTGCTGTTCGGGCCAGGATTCGTCCCCCCACCCGAAGGCGGAGGGACGCCACCCTTTCGCTCACCGGGGTAAACTCCAATGTACAGGCACTGAGCCGAGGGGCGACAAGAATCGTCACCCCTGCCCGCCATCTCTCCCCATTGGCAACTCCAGAGTGGAAGAAAGTCCAACCCCTCTCGACAAGGCTGGTTCCAGAGCCCTTGCCATGCATCGAGATGAGGCTGACTATATCTAATTGGAACTTCTGAACCTCTCACACCAGCTCAGGCTCCTTTCCCATCAGAGAGGTGACATTCCCCGTCCCTAGACCTAGCTTCTGCATCCGGGGATTGGACCGCCAAGGTCCCCGCGTTCGGCTTCCACCCAAATCGCACTGCACCCGACTCCTCTGGCCCCTCCTGCAGGTGGTGAGCCCACGGGAAGGGGTCCCACGTTATCTCTTCGGGCTGTGCCCGGCCGGGCCCCATGGGCAAAGGCCTGGCCACCAGGCGCTCGCCAGCATGCACCACCCCCAAGCCTGGCTCCAGGCTTGGGGGTGGTGCATGATCCGCGTCCGTGTAAGGGAAACCCAAGGCCAACTATTTCATTCATCATAGGGGTTTGTTGAAAAAATAATTGAGACATATTGGCTATCTGTGGTGTATGGTCAGCAGCTATTTGTTCCAGGGGAGTTTTGTTGCAAGATCTCCCTGGTCAACAGTGGCTCATCAGGCTGGGTCCCGGCGTTTTGCCCATATCTTTGTCCTAGTGCCAACTTCTCATCATAGCCTTCCCCAGTCCTACATTCTCAAGGACCTGCCAGATATGTTTTCATCCACCACAATAATCATCGGACACTGCTGCAGCCTCCCTACAGTGGGCCTTTTTTGCTTCTTGGAGCGGAGGTCTAAGAACTGTTCTTGTGTGTTAGGGTTAGAGCGGCAATTGACCATCTTAAGCCTGCTCCTTTAGATTGGGAAGAGCCAGTGGAGCTGGCTCTGACAGCCCCCTGCTGTGGCTTGTGGCTTAGCCACGGTCTCTATTGCTGCCTCTGACCCTGCTTTGTTCTTATCGTTGGGCCGGGTTTTAGTCCCGTCCCCCCGTAACCTCCTTTCTGTTGAGCACAGTTGTTTTGGCTGTCTGATCCACCCCCGCCCCATTGAGTGTTTTTTGCAGACTGTCACTGTTGTGGGTGTACTGGGTTGACTACTTGTGGGGTGCAGTTTTGACAGGGTGGGGGGAGGATGCGCTGTGTGGTGAATTGAAGCGCCTTTTGAAAGGCAGGGGCTAATGGGATATTCTGGTTTCCGGTGGTACTGCTGATGCTCAACTCATTTTTGCTGCTTCATTTACGCCTTCACAATTAGTGACCCTAAAGTTAAATGAACATGTCATTGAACAGGTCAACATGACATTTGGAAGAGTTTTTTCTGTTCCTGTTGAGACATCAGCCTTTTTAACCTTAATATGTCTTGTAAATTGGAGGTAGGCTGGCTTTGTAATGAACCTAATGTGTTTTTCACACTAATGTGTTGCTCTGTCATTCTTAATTATGAGAATTTACTGACTAGTTTATTGACTTCTGTTCTCTGCTCCTTTGGTCCAAAAATAACTATTTCAGTTTTTTCTCTGTTGAAAAAAGTTCTGGCACTTCCATTTTGTATTTGTTCAATACATTTCTTCAGAATCTATATAGGGTCAAGGTCTCCTGCAGACATTGTGATTTCTATCTGTATGTCATCAGCATCAGTAACATCTCCCGGTCTACCTACTTCCAACATAAACCGTCCCCACCCCTCTCTCACCCCCCACAGTGCATCCATCCTTGTTCAAAGCCTGGTCTCTTCCCATATAGACTTCTGTAACTCTCTCCTCTTCAGCCTTCCGCAAAAGTCCCACCATAAACTTGTACTGATACAGAACTCGGCTTCCCACACCATCACCAGGACCGCCTCACACCATCACATCACCTTTGTCCTACGCACTTTCACTAGCTTCTGGTCAAGCAAAGTATACAGTTCAAACTTCTATACACTTTTAAAGCCATCCACAACCTCATCTATCTATATCTGTTTGACTTCTTCCACATTGTCACTTCCACCCACTTCCTCAGATCCTCCTCCTCCATCCACCTCACTGTCCCCTCTGGCAACTGCAGCACCATGGAGAGCAGGGCCTTCAGTAGTCGCTCTGCCCCCCTGGAAATATCTTCGACATTTGAACTTTCTGCCCCTCTTCAAATCCAGAATCAAAACTAACCTGTTCAGGACTGTTTACTTTATTTGCACTTTCAAATACTTTTTAAGTATTATTATTATTATTATTATTATTATTATTATTATTATTATGTTACTTATTTTTACTTTTTTCAATTACCTCAGCCAGTGAGAGCATATCGATGTTAAACAGAAGAGGCTCCAGGATGGAACCTTGGGGAACGCCACACACAACTCCTCTCCACTCAGATCTAAAGTTACTGATAGACAGAAGTAGTCCATGTTCTGTAAATATGAACTGAACCAGATAGGAGAGATTAGGAGATTTTTTTTTTGAAGGAAAAAACTGATTAAAAATCTGACATGTGATTTGTAGTAAAACATGTGATTATATAGGTTTGTTTGTTTGTTTGTTTGTTTATTTATTTATTTATTTTGTGGGTACTGAACTAGTGCTCTCAAAAAAACACAGTCATGATCAGACATGATATTGTCAGAAGCAGTAATCTCAGAGATGTTCAGACCCTTGGAGATAATTAAGTCCAAAGTGTGCCCCTATTGTGTTTGGGCTCTGTTGTTTGTTAAAGTCCTAAGAAGAGCCTCTTCTCTTCTACTGTTATCTATCAGGTCAATGAAGTGCAAAGAGTGGACAGTGTATGCAGAGGAGAGCCACTTATTTAATGCTAACAACCTGCTGGAACTCTTTTCTCCTCTTTTGACCGGTGGTACACATCTGCCTTCAATTGTGTTTAACAGCTGAGGAAGTCCAGTTTTAGAACTTCAAACTGTTGTTTGCACATCGTTTGACCTAGCCATTGGTTTTTCCTGGACCATTTTTTTCCTAATTTATTTCCTTAACCTACCTCCTCAGGATGCATGGTTGTTTTGGTTATCAGTTGGCGATCAGTTTATTCCTGCATCTTCCATACTGCATGGCTACTCCTCTTATATCATGCATTTGAAAACTAAATTAACCGTTTAATCCATCCATTCACAACGGTCAGTATCGAAGAACATTTTGTTCATAATTCATGGTTTTCTTGACACTTTAGCATATCAACAGACTGGATGTTCGTTGATTTCTTTTCTCCTGAGTTGCTGTTTCTACGACTGACAAGAAGAGTTACAATCATCAGTACTGGCTGTGACTGCAGTAATGAGACTGATTGTGTTCTGTGGAGTGTTTTTAACTTTCCTGGAAAATACTATACACTTCTATCTATACACTTCTATCTATACACTTCTACTATACCCTTTTCTGACTAGAAACAAGCAGCTGTTTACAGAAAATGAATCCTTATTTAAATACAGTTATATAGTTATTACTCAGCTCTCTTCCTGTTTCCTCTCTCTTGTGACCCATCAATTTATCTTACAGTACATGGTGAAGGCATCTGAAAGCCCCCTGTTGCTAAAGCCTGGAAGCAATTTGTCCTTAAAAGATTTACCAAGATAAAGTGCAAGAACAAAAACATAAATAAATTAAGATCTGTGTTGCCTGAAGATTTATTTATTTAATTTTTTTTTAAGTGTTACAAAATCTGTGATTAAGACAGCTGGAGCCTTTCCAGGCCACTCCTTGTGCAAATTGACTGTGACCACACTACTGTGGAGACTGAATGTGTTCTGTGGAGTATTTTTAACTTTTGTGAAAAATACTGTATTAACAACAACATTAATAACAATAACAACTACTACAGCAGCACTAGTATAAGATAAATTTAATTAAATTAAACTTTTTTTTAATCACATATCACATCACATCTGCCAAGCAAGCAGCTAGAAAAGAAAAGACCTCTGAGTGCACCTCTATAACGTCATTATTAGGGCAATTAGGGCAGGCATGGTTAAAAGCTTCCAGGTAAAGGACCTGGTCAGCAGGTCAAGGCTTAGATATGCTTAGAGATTTCAGTACAATATGAAAGTTTAAAATTAGGAAGTGTAGACGAGGAATTACATTTGAAGGGAACTGAATGATGATGTTACACAAGGTGGTAAGATTTTTGTTTTGTTTTGTTTTTTCCCAGATTTGTGTGTGTAAGAGGCCATAAAGCTCTTGCAGGGTATTGTTAAAGGATGGGATGTAGATGATCATAATTCTCCTCAGTTAGTCAGACATTCTTCACATTGATGATGGATGAATGTAACACATAACTGTAATACTTGCAATTGTATTTAACGCTTCAGCAGCATCTGATCAATCCATGATTATTTCCCTTTTAATGGTGACAGAGTCAGTTGAAAGCGCAACGTTTCCGGTGTGTGTGAGGAACTGGTGCCACATGTCCAAAACATGCAAGGGGTGAGAATCTTTCTATCTGAATTCACTCACACATTTATTAATCACTGATCGGGGAACGATAAACTGAAACCTATAGCGTATCATAGCATTGTATAATGAATATTTAATCTGGACTGACTTTGGAGATGGTCGATTAATTTGTGATTTACCTTTGTTACTTATAAATGAGTTAAATATACTGATTGGTCATTGCTCTCAACAATGAACTTAGTAATAAATGTCTAGTTTGTTGTGTCTGACCACAAAGGATGATGTTGGTTAGTGAGGGACCATCAGCTGTACACTTCTTTTCACATTGCATTATGTAATACATTGCATGAACCACAGCAATCCCTAACTTTCAGTTAACAGGGAGCGATTTCAGACACAGCCAATTTATTAGTTCTTCCAGTGTAAGTTTTCTCCAGGTGCTGACATTTCCTTTCATGGTCTAATAACATCTACCTTAGATTGACTGGAGACTCAAAATTTTCCCAATGTTAATTAAAAAATAAATAAATAAATAAAAGCAGTGCAAGAGTCATACAGAGTGCAAAGGTAATCTTGGCAGACCCTCATCACCCTCTCCATATTGAGTTTCAACATTTTCAGTCAGGAAAGTGGTATACCTTTCCTTAGAGGACCAATTTAAACAAATAACTCAGACCATTCATTCCCTCTGCTGTAGTATTTTAAAATAAGCTTTAGACTCTGAACTTTAGTTTCTGAACTGTGCATCCTGATAACGCACCTCATGACATTTGTCATTTTTATATAATGCTTTTATGCTGTGAATTTGGTTGTTGCCTGCTATCAAACCGCCCTTCAACAACAAGAAGGTTTTTCTATTTCTAGTTGTTTTAAAGTCTTCTAAATGTATTATTTAACTCATGTTAAATTCAACCCAAACTCCCTCAATCTTTATGCCTAATCAGTATAATTCGACCTGAACTCCAACCATCCATCCATTTTCTATACCTGCTTATCCACACTTTGGGTCGCAGGGGTCTGCTGGAGCCTATCCCAGCTGTCAAGGGGCGAGAGGCAGGGTACACCCTGGACAGTTCGCCAGCCTATTGCAGGGCTAACACAAAGACAGACAAGCACTCACACATCAAGCACTCACACCTATGGTCAATTTTTAGATTGCTCAATTCACCTAACAAGCATGTTTTTGGACTGTGGGAGGAAACCGGAGTGCCCGGAGAAAACCCACACATGCACAGAGAGAACATGCAAACTCTACACAGAAAGGCCAGAGCCAGGACGACCTGAACTCAGCATCTTTTAATTTGAAAAAAAAAAAAAAAAAAAAAACTATTACAGAGTTTATCTGAAATTAGAGGCAATGTGTTCACTGTATGAATAATGACCAAGTCAGTGTGAAAGAAAACGCATATCTACTAAAATTATTGTAGCCATTATGTTAAATCTCCTGGTAAACAGCCCCATCTGTTGTCGCTGGTGAGTCTAAACCAGGCATCACCAAATGGCGGACCTCGGTCCGGATCCGGACCGAGTGATGGTTCTGTCCGGACCCGTGACTAATCTCTGATAAATCTACGTGAATAGATTTTCATGGGGTATTTTCTCAGCAGGCGCGGCTATAGACAGTGGGCGCTGCTACTCCAGTTAATACGTTAATAGCGCCACTCTGTTGAGACAATCAAATCGTTTGTTTATCCTGCACGATCAGCGCACCAGGAAGTGCCACAGCTCGCTGCCGGCTTCATGCGCTCGTATGGCTTGCTCCAAAATAAGGAAGGTTGATGAGTAAAACCGCTGTTTTAAAGA
The DNA here is from genome assembly GCA_015343265.1 of Pao palembangensis. Classification (NCBI taxonomy): domain Eukaryota; kingdom Metazoa; phylum Chordata; class Actinopteri; order Tetraodontiformes; family Tetraodontidae; genus Pao; species Pao palembangensis. The sequence goes on along the minus strand of CM027091.1, from coordinate 3,077,871 downwards.
TGATTGGACGGAGAAATTTATGTTCATTTTTCCGTCAGGCAGTTCAAAACCAGTGTGTCTCATATGCTCCGAAAACGTGGCATTAATTAAAAGTTGCAACGTGAAGCGCCACTACGAAACAAAGCATAGCTCTTTGAGTAAAGTTATCCCCTGAAGTCCGAGCTGAGGGCACGCAAAATAACCGAGCTTAAAGCCTGTTACGACAGATCAACCCAACGCATCACGAATACATTTACAGCCCAGCGTGCAAAAGAATGTTCACTAAAGGTATTGCGGATTTTAGGGCAACATAAAAAAAAAAAACGGTTGTGAGGGAGTTGCTTACACACTGTTGTTGAGACAGCATTTGAAGGAAAACAAAAAGACGAGATGTGTGAAAAAAAATCAAACATCCCGATGTGAGCTTCAATAGCAACCAGAAAATCAGAAATATTAAGAGATGATGTACTGGCACAGATTGATGCAGCTATTCAGAGTGCACCCCGCCAATCTTTGGCCATTGAGGAGTCTACAGATGTTACTGATAATGCCCAGCTTTTGGTGGGCATTTTGCTTGACATTTTTACTTGAAGTGTTGGTCTTCAATTCTTTTAGGTTGGGACCACTTTAAGGGAAAAAAGGGTTATTTTACTCTGTTTGTACGTTTTTTTATTTATTTCATTTTGAGGTTTTTTGTTTTCTTTAATCTAAAATAAAGGCCTTATAATTTATTTGCCTGGGCTACTTTTATATATGGTAAAAGAGCTAATTGTGCACTCAGTTAAACATGCTTTGTGAAAAATGTGGACATAGGGAAAGGTTATAAAACTCGACTTCGTCTCGGACCTTTTACTTGGAGGACATTTTAATAATTGGACCTCAGTGACTTTTAATTGAATACCCCTGGTCTAAACCTTTGCTCGGTAATTTTTAGCGTTACTATCGCTATTAGCCGCGACTATCGTCCATTTTGTTTAGATTAACGTCACTATGATATTACGCAGCAGAGATGGATGACAGTGAGGAATCGAGTGTAGTCCTCTCTCACAACACTTCTTTAGGCTCCAAGTCGAGCGGGGACAAAATGTTTTCACTAAAGAAATGGAACGCTGTCGCTATGTGGAGCTGGGACGTCGAGTGTGATACTTGTGCTATTTGTCGCGTTCAAGTGATGGGTGAGTCGGAAGAACCCACTGTTAGACTTTTAACCAGCCTGCTAATGCTAACGCAGCTATCGTTACGAATAAGCATAGGTCATTTTAATAACTGTAGAGAATCCATCCCACACTACATGTTTATTTTTCTTCACCAACAGACGCTTGTCTTCGATGTCAGGCGGAAAACAAACAGGAAGACTGTGTTGGTAAGCAGCTTTCAAGTACTTATCTGTAGCACACAAATGCTAGTGCTAATGCTAGACACGTTAGCATCGGCTATTAGTGGCATCTCAAGTGTCAAACACATCCAGCAAGTTATATCGAAGAGGGTTGCGTATTTTTGTTATAGCACACACGTTCTTTGCTTCGTTTAACAGTGAGGAATGGCGTATATTGTATGTGGATAAAGTATAATTTTTTTGAAAACTCAAAACTAAATGTAGATGTTTCCTTTGTGTTAATGCAACAGATTGTACCTTTTGAGAATTGAAAACTGATTTACTTTACTTTTCCAGTTGTATGGGGTGAATGCAACCACTCTTTTCACAACTGCTGCATGTCTCTCTGGGTGAAGCAGAACAACCGCTGTCCCCTCTGCCAGCAGGACTGGGTGGTTCAGAGAATTGGCAAATGAGCCCTGTCAGAAGGACTGATTGTCTGCAAATGTTAATCCCACCTGTGCACAGTGTCCAACCTGGCAGTGATGGCTGCAGATTCTTGTGCAGAGCCTCTTTTCATTGACAACTGGGCTTTACTTTATGACTGTATAGAGAGTACAGCCAGTTGGCTGTGCCAATGAAGGATGTGGAATTAAATCAATGTGGAATTATAACTCCAAATTTCCTGTTTCATTTGTGAGGGGCATCAGGTGTCTGTCACACTTTAACTTTACTGAATTGTCCTGTTATGTATACATCCTGTATATGCAAAAGTTTTTGTAAAAATAAAGTGTTTAATTGCAATATATAACAATGACTTTTTTTCTTATTTACTCTTAAATAAAAGTTGTTTTTTTTTTCATTTTTTTAAGGTCTTATAACAGTGCATTTTAGTAAGTATTCCATGATAACTCCTGTAATTTTTACTGTGGTAGTCAAAGTGAATGACCTGAAAGATGCTTGTAAGCTTATGTTTAAATGGTGCATCATTGGTTGACACTTGTCTAAGAGAGCTTCATGTGAAATTGCATGTCCTCCCAAAGGCTGCAGGGGCATTGTTCAGTCTAGTTTTCCCTTCAAACACAAAAATGTAAGGTGAATTTCCAGTCAGCACTCCAGTTAAAGGCAATAACTCCGTGGCATCGCATTAATATAGGTAGAGACATGAAATGGATCAGCAGCTCATGTCAGTTGAACTATAAGGAGATGCCGTTAAAGACAGAATGTCATATAGATTGATCTCCAGTAGTCTTAATTTGATATCCAGTCAGCATTCATATTACAATTGATGTATTGGCAAAGCAAGGGGTTTTGAGCATAGAGCAACCTACTATGTTATGTAAACTTGTAAGTTCAATATGTGGGGAAAAAGAGCTGTTTTACAGAGGTCCAAGTGCTTTTCTAGTTTATATTTGTAAGTTTGGAAAATGTGTTATTTAAGTCTTAACCAGATTTTCCTCTGATGAATAAGTGTGCTGTTTCCCAAGAGCTCAGGGAAATTACGTTCTGAGCTATTTACTCAACCAATTAGTAATAACTGTAAACCTTTGGCCTTTGTCCTGTAACAGTCATCATACTTTGTGTACCTTGTTACAGGAATGCAGATTTTCTTCATGGTCTTAAAGCTGCAAAGCAAATACTCATCAGGTCAGATGTCAAGGCATCATGTCATCCTTGTAGTCCAGTTAACTCACACAAGTACTTCTAAAGATAGCCTATCCCAAAAGCCTCTTAGGTTCAAACAACATAAGTTGCTTTCCCTTCACACTATCTACAAATAAGCATGGAAAGTCTAAGCTAATAACAAATCCCCACGGGTGCTGCAGTTACCCGAGCAGCGAATTGTGTTCAGGTCCTAGTTGCTGTCAGAACCCTGGAGAGTGGCTGTTGAGCTGTTGGGCTGGAGTTGATAATGAATAGGGACATTGCAGGATACAGTGGCTATGGGTGACCTGATGTATCTGAACAGCTTGGTGGTCAACACAACCTGCCTGGATGCTCAGCAGACAGATACCAGGAGACCTTCCATTTCATTACCAAGACCAAAGTGCACCGGCCTTCTGGATTTAGAAGGAAGCTGCTACGAGTCCCTGTGTGAGCAGCAGCCCATCGGGAGAAAATTGTTCCATCAGTTTCTCTTTGACTCCAACTCTCAGTATGCAGCTGCAGCCAAGCTCTTGGAGGAGCTCGATAGCTGGCAATATATTGAAGACAAAGCTAAAGAGAAGGCCAAACTGAGCATCCTTGCCAAGTTGTGCCAACCTGAGTCCAGGACTTTTGTCCTGTCTCTCACAGGAGATGCAGCAGAGAAATACACAAGTTTATTAAGCAGCAACTTTGATGAGGCGGTGATGGATCACATGAGAGAGGCCACAAGAAACTTCCTGAAGGGCGCACCTTTCTCGGAGTATCTGAAAAGTCGATTTTTCTACAGGTTCTTGCAGTGGAAGGAGTATGAAAAGCAGAAGATCACTAGAAAATACTTCTATGAGTTAAGGACGTTAGGAAAAGGTGGATTTGGTGAGGTAGGTGCAAATGGAAATTATTCATTCTTGACAAACTTTTTGAAATATTAATGATTAATTGAATGTATGCTTGCATATTTAAATATACTCTGGAATTGTTTTGTTAAAGTATTGGTATAATAATTAAAGTTGGTTTAAAGAAGTTAAAACCAATAAGAAGTTAGCCTGATTGTTTACTTTATCAATACCAGGGCTGAGAATGAAAACCAGACTACTTTTGTTAAAGACCATTCTGATTATTATTTGATTTAATAATAACTCAATTAATCCTGCCCTAATCTCTAGAGTTCATTTGCTTTATCAATTTGTTGTCTGACTTTATTGCTAAATAATTTAAAATACTGGAGTTTCACTGCGCTGCAAAAATACATATGCTGTACCAAATAATAATTGCTGAAATGAATTATTTCTCACTTTTATTTAATTTCATACTGTTGAATTGGCTAAATGTATGTTATTTAAATTGGTGTGGTTCTACTGAGTATACTAATAAATTGAATGTACTAGTACTTTAATAGAGTTTATTCTGCCAGTGCAATTACTTTGCAATTAAAAGTTTCAATAATATGAGAAATTGGATATAATATGCTGCAAATATGTTTTGTTTTTTTTAGTATGAATTCTTGTTTTCAAAGCAGAACCCATTGTCTTATTTAACAGCTAAACATGGCAATATAAAACAGAAAATACATTTTTATTCTGTCTTGCAGGTTTGTGCTGTGCAGGTAAAACACACCGGCCAAATGTACGCCTGCAAGAAACTCGATAAAAGGCATTTGAAGAAGAAAGGTGGCGAGAGGCTTGCCCTCATAGAGAAGCAGATACTGGAAAAGGCCAACAGCCGCTTCGTCATTAATCTGGCTTATGTCTACGACGATAAGACGCACTTATGCTTGGTGATGGACCTTATGAATGGCGGAGACCTCAAGTTCCATATCTATGACCTGGGCAAGCGGGGTATCCGTATGGAGCGCGTTATATACTATGTTGCCCAAATAACTATTGGGATACTTCATTTACACGCAATGAATATTGTCTACCGAGATATGAAGCCTGAGAATGTGCTTCTAGATGCCAAAGGACAATGTCGCCTGTCAGACTTTGGATTGGCTGTGGAGCTGCCAAAGGGTAAAAAGATTTGCCAGAAGGTTAGTGTGGAAACTTGTCCATTGCTTGGACTGAAAGCTCCCTGTCAAACATTTCTTTAACTCTGGCCAGTGTGGTACATTCTACTGTCCTAAGTATGTACACATTTTTCGTCTGTTTAATACATGTGAGAGGGACATTGCTTCAGATTTATATTGTAAGACCGCTAAAGAAAAAAAAAAAACTTTTCACACTCCTGTCGAGGAGGTGGCGGTAACGCAAATTAAAGACGATCGTCGACCGCCAAGAGAAATCAAAATAACAAGGAGGAACTTTTCCGGCGAGACTACGGTAGGTGACGCTTTTCCTCTCTGAAATATGGAAATGAAATATGCCTTATGTCAAGTTAGCTAACAGGACATTGCTACGTATGCTTAAAAAATACACCATTTTATTTTGCCATTTAAGCAGACATTCAAATCCTAAATGCAAGAAGGTTATTGTGATGTTGGTTTCATTGTGATATTAAAAAGGTGAATTTCCTGCGATTTAAAATTATAAATAAAAAAATTGTTTTTTTTTTTTTTTTTATTAAATTCCTGATCTGAATCTAGTAATTAGATGTAATTATAAAATTGTAAACTAAGTACTATGATTTCACTGTGTACGTTTTGACTAGTCCCCACTAAAAATGTCAATGGTGAATAATGATTACTTTGCTATAAGTATCTTGTTAAACTAGTGTAGATGTAAACAGCACATAGCTTCCACCACAAATGCTGTTAAATTGGTTTGTACTGTACCTTTTGAGAAATGCCTTTGTCAAGACCCATCTTATAACAGAAAAAGGTCTGTCATTTTCTTGCTGTATTTAAAGATGAATTAAACTCTTTTTTTATCATAAGTTCCTGATCAAACTTATACCTATGGAATCAGTACAAGGGAGACTAATAAAACAAATATTATGCTGTTCCTTTAATGTTTAATTTTGAGCAATCCCTTTATAGATTATCCACCAGAGAATAACAATTAAATAAATAATGTAAATTAATAATAAATCAATTAAATTAATGTAAATATCAACACAATAAAACACTAGTAACTTCAGTCAATGTAACATGATGCAGGTTTGGTTTTTTTGCAACAGTGTTTCTCTGTATTTAAGACTCCTAAAAATACAGTAACTTCTCAAGAACTATGATCATCCTAACTTCTCTTTTTTTTCTCTTTCTTGTAGATGTATTGATCTATTTTCCAGCCTGAAGTCGAGAATGCTGTTGTTCATGTTGCAAACCTACTCACTGTGCCCCAAATGAAGACATTACTGCTAAGCGAGCTTTAGCCCCGCCTAGAGGTGCATATACAAAATTTAATCACACCTGAAAGTATCTGTGTAGATACTAGAACTAGATAGATCATGTGTTTATCTTTATAAGCTCCCCCCTCATTTTCTGCTTAAATTTCCATTAGATTAAAAGATTTGCAGGTTCAACTTTCTTTGTCGACATGCAGGTCATTTATGTTACCACCAGTGTGGCAACAGGCTTAATTGTTACAATTATTTAGTAAAGGGTTTATATTTCCCGTAAAGAAAATGATTTGTACTGGAAATTATCTATTTTTATTCTTGCTTATTCCCTTTTTACCAGTGAATAAATAAATAGCAGGGGAATATTCTTTTCAATTAATTATACACAGGTAAAACATTCAGTATCTTATTGTATAAAAAAAATGAGGGGGTTAGGTGGTTCAGGTCGTTGGCAGAGACAAGAATAGCCGCATTATAAAGTGATGATGAACCAGAGTGGCTGGAACATACAGATGTTTATCAAATATCACAATGTAAACTAGCAGCCCACTGTGGTGTAAAAATAAATGCAAGATTCAAAACCCGACAGCTCCCTGTAATAACCCATCCTCCTTTATTTCATTTCATTTTTATCTATGCATCTTTATCCATTATTTAAATGTATCTGTTTATTCAGATTGTAGTGTCCCTGAGTGTGAGAATGGCCCTTATGAACAAAATGTTTTATTATTAGTATTTCGGTTTTTCTGTACAGTGAAGTAGTTCTGATGTAAAACGGCACCATGTACAGTAACTAGATAAATCTATCATCATAAAGATACTACGTCCTGAAATGAAATAATACCACACCATGAACCTTAACTGCCACAATCATGTTCAGCAATTTATAAATTATGAAAACCATTATTGTCTAATGTCTTTGATAGGATTTTGAATATTATGGTGTTTGTCATTTAAGAAGGGAATAACACAAAGTCTTCTGAACATTGTATTTTTCTTTTCTTTATTTCCACCATTTCTATTTTTTTTTTTTTCAAGTAAACAATAATTCCATGTTCCAGGTGTGATAGATCATGTGTTTGGAAAAATTGCCATGAATCAGAGGAGGTTTGATTCTTGGTATCATCACAGTTCAGGACACTCCAGCAGAAATGTTGGAAATGTTAACTGATAACTTAAAAATGGGTCCCCTGAATGGCCATTATTCTACTTTAATTGAAGAAAACGGGAACAACTTCAGAATTCCAAAGTAGATTTCTCTGTGTCAACTGGACTGAAAGGTTTCCTTGAAAACGTTTCGCCCTCTCTCCAGAGAGCTTCTTCAGTTCTAAGTTTGCTGGGGCAGAGCTTGAAAATATAGCCCTGTGGACCATTGGCATGTTAATGGCCCGGGTGGTCACCTGAGAGTCCTTGGCAGGGTGGTTGGCAGGGTCGTTCATCTAGTTTCGATGGTTTTTCCAACTTGACCATTCGTTTATGGGGTTTATGGAGCCCCTCCATAAACGAATGGCCCAACACAGACGTGCCACTTCTTCAGGACAGGACTCAGCAGTACACCTACACCTAAAAGACAGCGGACACTCCTTTGAGGACAGTCAAGTACGTGTGCTGGCCAGAGAAGATCGCTGGTTTGAGAGGGGTGTCAAGGAAGCCATCCACGTCAAGTTGGAAAAACCATCTTTAAACAGAGGTGGTGGACTAAGGCACTTTCTGTCACCCACGTACAATGCAGTTCTCCACTCATTTCGTCAGCATTCCAAACATTCACGCTGTTTGACCAGACCTGGAGACTCATTAACATGTGACCCAACAGACAAAGGGGAAGCACCCCAACCGAAACTAGATGAACGACCCTGCCAACCACCCTGCCAAGGACTCTCAGGTGACCACCCGGGCCATTAACATGCCAATGGTCCACAGGGCTATATTTTCAAGCTCTGCCCCAGCAAACTTAGAACTGAAGAAGCTCTCTGGAGAGAGGGCGAAACGTTTTCAAGGAAACCTTTCAGTCCAGTTGACACAGAGAAATCTACTTTGGATAACCATGACCTGGATGATTGAGAATCTACACAGACAACTTCAGAATTCCTTTAAACAGTACAGAGTCTCAGTACTGTTCATAGTAAAGACCTCATGAGTTTCTTTACTCTTAAACTTAAAATATAAAATCAGGCCATCCTAACTATTGTTAAAGCTTAAACTGTTTTACTTTCATTGATTTAACTGAGCTTTTTTCTCCAAATAGACAATCTAAGGCGATCAATTTTTTTCAGACCCAAACACACTGACCAAACACACATAGTTTGCCCCTGATTGAAAGGTCTGCATTAGGTCAGTCATGGCTCTCTTTAGCTACAGGTTACAAACCCCTGGTTTTCAAGGTTGCAGTAGTCAGACTGTCTGTGTAGATTCTTACTCATCCAGGTCATAGTTATCCAAAGTTAGATCTCTCTGTGTGCAACTGGACTGTAAGGTTTCTGTGAAGACGTTTTGCCCTCACTTTCTTGAGAGGACATGTTGGCATGCTAGGTGAGGGGGGGTTCTGAACCTTTTTCTAACTATTCAAGATGACAACCCTCTTAATTTGGCTTTTGGAGAAATTATTGTGAATGCTCTGTGGGCCTAAATCGTTCGGTCCACATGTGGCCCCTGGGCCTTAGTTTGCCCACCTCTGCATTAGAGGGAAAGCACTGTGACAGGTCATGTCCGTATAATTTATCAGTTTGACTTTGGTTTGTTTGTTGTTAATGATGTTTCCTCTTTATATAAGGGGCTTAGTCATGGAGTTCCACAGGCTTCTATACTTGTACATGTTTCTGTCAGGAAACATTGTTTGTTTGTGTGATCTAAATTATTGCATTGCTGATAACAGCTGATGTATCCGCAGACTTAAAGTCTTAAAGACATACAGTCTTGGATGATCTAATATCTCCTTCTTAATTTAGACAAAGGATCATTGTATTTCATCCAAAACTCAGGGTGGTATTTTCTTGGTGTCCAGTCTGACCGTAAGGAATCTTGCTGTAACTTTTGACCAAGTTCAGGTCTTAAACTCACAAACTGGACATGTCTGTACGAGCACCTTTTGTCAGGGTTTGGCAGATCTTGTTTTTGGCCTTTTTGTGTTGTTCTTTTGTTTGTCCTCTAGGGAGCGTGGTTCCAGTCCCCGCTGGCGGCAGTCACACCGATTACGCATCTTCATTAGGGACGCTATTTAAACCCCGGGCACCTATCGACCAGCGTCAAATTGTTGTTTCCTAGTGAGCAGATCACCACGCTTCCCCTGGGACTTTGAGTTAGAGAACTTTCCGCAGTTGAGAACCATGCGAGACTCTTTGGACCATTCTGCTGTCTGATTGTGTTATTTTTTGATCCACCTTAGGAGGGCTTTTTGTTTATTGTTTCACCCAAATAAAGGGTTGTTTTTGGTTAAGAACTTGCTGCCTTATATCTCTGTTTGGGTCCAAAACATAGCCTGACATAACACCTTTTTTATTTCTATAACAGGTTTAGAAATGTATTGCCTCAGAATGATGTTGGAAAAACTAGTCCACAGATTGGTTATTAAACATCTTTAAATTATCAGACACTTTTCTACCCACAATTCCAGGATACTAGGACTTTGTGTACCATTTAGTTTAAAACAACATCCAGGTGATCTGTGTGCTTTGCATTTCCACCACAACTCAAAGTTCTGGGAAATAAGCGACGAGAAGTGGCCAGAGGATGATGCCCATGAGCATATTTACTGTTTATTATTACTGATTAGCTGAGAGGTTGGTAGTGCTAAATGTGGGGCACAAGCCCACACAAATTTGTGTAAAGTTAAAGAAAAAATAGATAAAGAAACTTAGTTATTTTACCACTCCAATGTACTGTACCTCATCCAAATATATTTTATTTAATCTTTGAGCTGTGGTGAAAATGCAAAGCACATTGACAGGACATTTAGCTGGAGGAAGTGGCTAAACCATCATGACACCCTGCTGAGGAACCTACTCCCTGTCAGGGTATAGGAGGCTGCAATATAAATACAGTTTTTGAGTTTAATTCGTTCAATTAAAATATCCACTAAGAGATACAGTATATGCATAATGTATCAGTAAGCTGGCCTTGTTTTTAAAAAATGGCGGTAATATTCTCTTTGGGAAGAAAGGAAAAAAATAAAAAAAAAACCTCTTATTTTGTAGCTTATTTTTTCTTCTTTGTGTCCTCAGGCAGGTACAACTGGTTACATGGCTCCAGAGATTCTGAGGCAGGAGAACTACAGCATATCTGTAGACTGGTGGTCTGTTGGCTGCAGCATCTATGAGATGGTGGCCGCCCGTTTGCCTTTTAAAGATTTCAAAGAAAAGGTGCAGAATGAAGAGGTGACACGTCGCACTCTGGAAGACGAGTGCAAGTTTGAACACAGAAACTTTGATGCTTCCATCAAGGATCTCATCAGTGGCTTTCTGAAAAAGAAGGTGCAAAATCGCCTCGGATGCCGGTAAGAACACCTTATAGATTATGTGAATAAAAAACTATTGTGTTTTGACAGGACCAGCAGGAACCCTGTTGGGTCCTGAAGTCACTGTGCAAATATAGGCTCTTATGGACTGGCAACTACTTCAATACATATTTAGTACATCCTCCAAATGATGGTGTTAAACAAGTTATGGCCCAACAAGCTTATTGAGGGCTCGTTAAAGTTCTCTGAGAGCTCAGATCTTCTGGGGTCCCCATTCTTTTGATGAACATTTCATCTTCCACCTGCTTAACTGTTCACATTAACAGAAAATTTTCATGCCATTGTGGTTCATTTCCATCTTTTTTTCACTCTCGAGGTTGATAGCTTTGTGCAGAATGGTTAAAATTATTAAATTAAATTAAATAAATTAAAATAAGTAAAAGAGAATTCAACATCTTTATTTACCTGTGCTAACTAGGAGTTATGTTTATGTCTATATTCTTGTATGTTTGCAGGATTCTTCCAGCCTTTAAATAAGGAAAATACACTTTAACCGTCTCCCGCTGTGTTTCTATTGCTTCACTCTATTTGGTGTATCAAGCAATTCAGATTCTGAATACCTTTCAACTGCATATTTTGTTTAATCTAACGTATATTGTGTCTTTTTAACAGTAGTGGTGATGACCCTCGAAACCATGTCTTTTTTAAGGAAATCAATTTCCACCGTCTGGAGGCGGGGCTTGTGGAGCCCCCTTGGGTGCCAAAACCCAATGTGATCTACGCCAAAAACATGGACACGTTCAAGAACACCTCTGAGGTTGAGGACATTAAGTTTGACTCCAAAGACGAACTGTTCTTCAAGAGGTTCAGCACCGGTGCGGTCCCCATCAGATGGCAGAATGAGATGATTGAGAGCGGAGTGTTTGACCAGCTCAACAACTCTGAGCTGAACAGTTTCTGTCAGGAGTCCATGTGCCTCTCCAGGATGTGCATCATTATCTGAGCATTCATGCATGGAATAATATGTGTTGCTGACGCATAACAGTTGTTCTTCAATTCCACCTGGTGGTGGGTGACATTATGGGTTTTAGCCCCTCCCCTTTGGTTATTTTATCAGGGCCCAACAAAAAATCCAACTGTGTTTTTATTTAGAGTAATACTGTAGGTATCTCATTAACATAATGCCATATGTTCATTTTTCTGATCAGTTCCCATTATGAGAAGTTAAAGGGTTAATACTGAAAAGTAATAAAACCTTCAGATAAACAGTGATGAATTAAGGAAGGTAGTTTATAAAATTTGAGCACAAATGAATAAATTTATAGATAGATAAAGTATTTTACTGTTGGAAATTATTTTAACTTAAAAAAGCATTGGGTTGTTGCCAGTGCAACTGAGAATTACATTTTGAAACAGACGCATTATTAACATAACACATTTAAAAGTTATCCTCCTGTCCTTTTCCTCAGCATTACACTATGAGCCTTGAGTTGTGAAAACCAGCCACCAGAGTGCAATTTTTTTATAAACTTTATTAACTTTTCGATGACAACTCAGCAGATCACTTGGTTGGGGAACTATCTCATTTGGTCTGTCGAAATAGCAGAGTCATTCTATCCGGACATGTTTTACGAGCACACTTTATGCTCCATGTCCAGTCCGGACCATTGGCGTTCTGCTAAGACCAGGCCGCCTCCTACTGTTCACCATGCATTGCGGTAATGACTCAACAACTGTATTATTTATATATTTACCTTTTTATTCTCTGTATTTTATACAGCAGAGAGGTTTTTTAAAATAAACCCAAATTTGCAGTTCAAGGTGCAGAAAGTATTGATTAGCCTAATTTCACATTTTCATGATTATTCTGACTTTCAAAGTGTCTGATATAATAATGCACCACATGTGCATAAACTTGACCTTTTCCTTCTGTTAACATCAGTGAGAGTATCTGAATTATGTCTTTAATTAAAATACTGCATTAAAAATGTGTACATATGTGTTATGTCATGTACATAATACTACTTCAATTAAAGGGGCTTCAAGCAAAATTAGGAAAGGTGGAAAAGGTTTTTACTTTCAATTCTCTGCTTGCACAGAGATGCCCAATCTCCACATGCTGGCACCGCTGTTTAGTTTTCTCCGTGAGACAGCAGAGCCCAGCACATTCAGAGTTTCCATTGCATCACATAGCCATTTGGCAAGTCCAAGTGCTCACATATGTTGGTAAATACACTTAGTTCATTCACTAATTAGCAACATAGTTACTTGCACAAATTTGCCAGTGTTTAGACAGTTAGTCTCCCATTCATACCACAAAATCATAAATGTGCTAAATATCCTCTGTAAGGCTGAGCTACGGCCTCTCAGTAACACACATTCGCCACAACGTGCCAGCAGATACACATGAAAGGCCTTCAGACTCGTCTTCGTCCTATTTATCCTCACTGGCTGCCTGGGCATTTACAAGCACTGCATGACTCATGCACTTTTAACAAGCAGACGCAGGGAGACAATTTGTATTATGTGAACATAGCTTTTACACACACACACAATGATGGCAACACTGAAATATTAGCTTTAATGGTACATTACCACCCCATTTATTAACCCACATGTCACCCTGTGTTTACGAGCCTTGAACAACCCCAGAAAGAGAAATTTCCCCGTCACATCAAAAACATCTATTTAGCCTTGACAGATGTTTCATAATATATCATAGAGCCAAATCATGGAGGCAGATTTTGAAAATATATTTTTATTAGATTTTATGAGTCAGCATAGCAAGGAAATTCCTGATCTGGGCCATTCCTGATCCGGACAGTGTAATAACGTAACGCCAGTGTTTTTATCTGGGCTGATTCATGTTAATGTTAATGTGTTTGTTATGCTTTTCATTCTTGAAGATCTAGATACACAACTACTACTACTACTACTGTGTAATAATGAGATGCATTTGTAAGGCTACTAATTAAACATTTTCATGTTTTCTGTGTAACATTTGTGGTTTGTTCAGGGGAGAGGAGAGGAGAGGAGAGGAGAGACGAGAGGAAAGGAGAGGAGAGGAGAGGAGAGGTGTTATTACTTTGAATTTTGTTGATGAGGGCTTAGAGCTAATAAAAACCCCAAATCTGAGAAAATTAGAATATTGTTTAAAGAAAAAAATGTCATGGTCTCACACTCCAATTAGATAATGAAGTCAAAACAAGAGAGTCCAAAAGATGATCTAGAGGATCACTGGGAGTTTCACTGAAATAAATCAACTCTTTGATGATATTCAGATGTAATGAGCTGTACTAGTGATACATGTACCTACCGAAGTATGAGGAGTCTAAGCATGTTACAGGTCAAAGGTCAGGGGCATGTACTTTTCTGTCTGGATTAGTTGTATGCTTCTGTCTGGATTCACATCATGGGCCCACTTCAGCTCTGCTCTGGCTTCCCAAGGATGGTGTCATGGCCCTGGATATTTGTCTGCAATGATGTAAATGATATCCTGATTCTGACTTATATATTACAAGTTTCTATTTGCCAAACAGGAAGTATTTAGAGTAGGTGAAAAGATTTGGCTGGGGGTAAATGGGAGGTCAGCTATGTGGGAGAATGCTGAAGAGGACTGTTGTTCATTATGTTAGAGTAACTGTGAAATTCTTTAAATTTTTCGGCAGTTTATACTTCGTTTATTTCAAAAAAGCAAACAAATCAAAAATTCTAGGTCTCTTGGAATTCCTCTTCCAAGGTGTTCCATGTTTTCTTTCTATTTTTTTAAGCGCCATTGCTAAAATTCTTCCTTTCCATCCTCCACAAATACACAAAATTCCTGTTGGGTGGGCCAACAGAAACATGACATGTTTCGTGTGTGTGTGTGTGTGTGTGTGTGTGTGTGTGTGTGTTCTTGTACTTTCTACATACTGAGTATCAAAAGCTGCATTCTACTATCAAAGTGAAGACATTTTAGCTAGTCCCCACAACGTCAAAGGACTGTTTAAGAGTTAAGACTTGGTTTTAAGGTTGGGGTTAGAATTGGGTTCAGCCAGGCGTTAGTTGGATTGGTTAGAGTTAGAGTTATCAAAGACCTCACAAAGTCAGAAGTACAAGGATCTGTATGTGTGTGTGTGTGTGTGTGTGTGTGTGTGTGCATGTGTGTGTAAATGATGTTTTAACTAAAAGGGGCCCAATGGGTAGTTTCTATGGCATCCAGACCTCAGTCGTCTTGCACCAAGAACTTGACAGCCATCTTAATAGTCCAAAACCACACAAATGCTCTCTTTCTCCCATTTATCTCTCACAGTTATAACTTTGTAATATGTGAAATAAATCTTGTTTAATAAATTATTTGATTGTATATTTGTTTGTTCCAAAACCGTTGCTTTCCTCTGATTTGCCAGTGATACTTGTAGAAGAGTACAGAGATTCTCTTGGGCTGAATCTGAATCAATACCAGTCCTGAATAACAGAATAGAAATAAAAATACTTTCAAGCTCCATCCTATCTGAAGAAGCTAGTAGCACCATACCAACCCACCAGACCACTCTGCTCTCAGAATGCTAGTTTACTTGTGGTTCCCAGAATCTCTATAAGTAAAATTGGTAGAATAACAACTACTTTTAAGACTAGACTTAAACACTTCCTCTTTGAGAAAGTCTATAGTCAGCAGTTCTGTAGTTACAGTCATTAATCTACTCCCATTAATGCTCATAGCTAGAACATTGTCAGCTAAATTTTACTCTCACCTTAGTTACACTAATATGGTAGCATAACCCCCCTGTATGTACCTACACGTATAGTCAACCCCATAGTTGCACTCTGACTTCTTCCTGTTAAAGGCTTTTTCCTTGTCACTGTTGCTTGCTGGGGGCCTGGCTATGGGTTTCTGTAAAGCACCTAGAGACAATGATAAATGTAACAGATGCAATATCAATAAAGTTGAATTGAACTGACGTTGAATTTAAATTGTTATCAAATTGTTATTGTACCAGTCGGCTGCGTTATTTCCTATCACCTCTCACTTGACATAAAGACCTCTACAAGAAAAACTACCATGAAAAAAGCTCAACGCAACTGTGCTCTACCACAGTTAGAGTGTGAACTTAACCAACACACTGACTGAAGATAATCACATCAGATGAAAGGAAAAGGGTGTAATTACACCATAATCCTGAACAACATGAACTGTGAAAGTGGGAGGCAATTAGCATGCAGGTAAAATATTTCAAGTAGTAATGAGGTCAAGAATAAGTGGGCTTGTATTGGTATTTCTACATATGCACGCATACAGACATACACACACAAACATAGACCACACACACAAACATCCTTGTACTTATACCTTTGTGAGTATGTATTAGTATTAGAATGTATTACCCAGCTCTAACCCTAACAGTCCCAGCTAACCCCCTGACCCTAACCCTCATCCTAATCCTAACCTAAACCCAATTCTAACCCCAACCCTAAAACACATCTTAACCCTCAAACAGGCCTTTTATGCAGTTGTGAGGACAAGCTAAAAATCCCAAAAATTGACTTCCCAATAATGTCCACACTTTGCTAGTAGAATGAATATTTTGGTACTCAGTATGTAGCGAGTACAAAAAAAAAACACACACACACACACACACACACACACACACACACACACACACACACACACACTTTAATGGTAAAAGATGTCTTTGACTTCAATCCACGCACTTAGGCCAGAAGTTGGTTTTCCCAAAAGCAGTAAAATCATAAAAAATCCAGGTTTCTGAATTACTGTCTCTCAAAGGGTTTCTTTTTCCATCTCTCTGTCAGTCTCCATTCATTCCTTTTGCCAGGCTCTCAGTCTCTGACCCTTTCCTGCTTCCACCAGCAGCAGTGTGAGGTTTCTCTTCTTTCGTGGTGCTGGCACTGCTGGATAAACACACAGCCACTCTTTCATATAAAGGCTCAATTCTTCTCGGTCATGTTTAAATATGGATACAAAGAAATACCTGTATGATAATTTCTGGCATATGGTGGTTGAAGTCAGTTGGTGTGTAGAATAAGGAGGTGTGTGTGTGTGTGTGTGTGTGTGTGTGCGTGCGTGCGTGCGTGCATGCGTGTGTGTGAGTGGGTGGGGGGGCTGTTACTTACTAGACAGAGTTCTGCCTTGTTCAGATATTTGTTTAAGATTTTGAGCTTTTTTTGTTTTATGCAAGCCCAGACTAATGCCATCTGACAGATGGGGCGGCAGAGGAAGCCGTTTCATTTTTGCGTGCCTTAAACTTTGGTTGAGTTGTTGTGACTCCAGTCATATGTGCAGATCTGATAAGTGCCACAAATTCAGAAAAAAACTATGGAATGCTATGGAATTTTCAAAGCATATATAAACACATGAGAAGCAACAAATCACAATAAGTTTCACTGAAAAAAAACCAAACAAACAGAAATGACTGTTTCACCTTTCTGACACGGGTTCAGCCAGCCCCTGAGCCAGCAGTTGCTCCTGGATAGGAACATGCCAGAGATGATGCAGATATGGTGGATACTGATGTCCTCTGGATAGCCTGTAAATCAACTTGCTTATCATTCCAATAATTCAACTAAGCTTCAGGCTTTAGAAGTATGGCAAAGTTGCTGGTTGTAAAGCTGTAAAGTTTTTTTTTTTTTTATGCAATTATCGTTGACTATTTAAGTTATATAAGTTATGAAGTTGTCAGTACAGCTGTCAAATGATTGCAAGTTTTCATTTTATTAATCACAGGTTAGTTGTCCGTTAATTATGATTAATCACAATTATATTAATTGCATATTATTATTATTATTATTATTATTATTATTACTACTACATTTTATTTCATACATTATTTTTCTTTTTTAGCTTTAATTCAGGACCTAAATTTTGTAGCCCATGTTGTTAAATCTTAAAAATCCCTTGAATCTTTAGGATAACTGACAATAGGCATATACAATGAAATGTCTGTTTTTAAACATAATCAGTTCCCAAATTTTGTTCTCAAGACAACTTTTGTAATTTTGTTTAAATTTGAAATATAGTCTACTTGTTTTACTGTATAATCGGGTGCAACATGCTGATACTGAGATAACATGCTGATGCTGAGGTACTTCAAGCTTGTAGCACTTGGATTAAAGATATCCTACTTCCTGCAGTGTGCACAAATGCCTATTATGGTACATGTGGTACATCAGTACAGTTTTATAGTAGTGGTGATGTGTAGAAAATGGAGAAAGAGACCAAGAGAGGTGGCAGCTGTGTCAAGGACTGAGTGTGAGGAGTGTGGACTGACACCAGACAAGTTCAATGAGTTCAATCCAAAACCAGCAAACAAGTCCGAATCGAAGAACAGAATCCAATCCAAAATCCAAACGTGAATAATCCAAAACACAATAATACAAAAACAAGCAAATAAGACAGAAGGAACATGCTGGATGCTTGTACATAGCAGTCTGGCACAGCAGGGAAGGAGAGTGTTAGGGTCCGGCCTGCCGGCCCTTTAAGAATTACCCGAGTTGCCCTGCTTTCCCCTGCAGAGGGCGCGGGTCCCCAGGATCCAGCGGGGACCACGCATCTGTGGCTGATCATCTCGTCAGTGGCAGATAAGGGGAGGCTGCCAGCTGGTCCCGTTTGCTGGATCATTGCCTCATTTACTCTCTTTGACTCTGTTCACCTCTCTACCTTTTTGACTCTGTTTGCCTCATTGACTCTGTGTGTGCCTGTCAGTGCGTCGTTTGCCACTGTGGTTTTGTGTTCCTGTGTTGGCTGCAGAGCCTCAGTTCTTCCTTTGTTCTCCACGTCCCCAAGGAGGGAGCGCCTTCTTTCTCATGTGTATACCCAATAAAGGGTCACTTTCATTCCTGAACCTGCCTCGTGTCTGTGCTTGGGTCCTCAACGCACCAAAACCTTAACAGAATGATCCAGCCACCGGTGGACCCAGCAGACGCAATCTTCTCTCTGTTGCACCAGGGCTCCAAGGTCCCGGACTACCTGCTCAAGGTGTATGAGCGACAGCACCAAGCTCGGATGGCGGCGTTGACAAGGATGATCTCCCCGCTGGTGAGTCTCTCGTCTCCGCCCGTTGATTCTGCTGCGCCTGCTGCTGTGAATGCTGACGCCGGACCGAGTCCCGCCTACGCGGGTGATCCAATGGGGGCGCCGTGGTGAAGGCATCCAGACCCAAGTTGCTGCCACTCACCGAAGTCGGCTGGAAACCCTCCCCCAGCCACTTCGCCCATGGAATCCTGCTGGTATCCCCCCACTTCTCATGAGTCCCAGACCGACTGCGCCTTCCAGTCTTTCCGGCATGGTGTCTGGGCATAAGTGGCCCGGCCCCGGTGCTGCGGGCATCTCTCCAGGCTCAGACAAGCATGCTGCAGTCCCCGCGTGTGTCTGGAGCCCCGTCGTCTCGCCCGTCGGCCCGAGGATTCTCCCTGACCCGTTCCCTGCACCCGCCGAGTCGGCCCCGGCTCCTGTGTCTGCTCCAGCAAGGTTAGTCCCTGTGCCCGTGCTAAGCCCGCCTGCCCCGAGGGCGGCGACTCCGTGGACAACACCGCCGACGCCTCCGCCAGTTCCGAGGGCGGCGACTCCGTGGACAACGCCGCCGACGCCTCCGCCAGTTCCGAGGGCGGCGACTCCGTGGACAACGCCGCCGACGCTTCCGCCAGTTCCGAGGGCGGTGGCTCCGTGGACAACGCTGCCGACACCGCCACCTGCTCCGAGGGCAGCGGCTTCGTGGGGAGTGCTGAGGCCCGCGCCGAAGCCAGCGCCGAGGGCAGCACCGCCGACATCCCCGCCAGCTCCTCCGAGAGCAGCGCCGCCGCCTCCAGTTCCCGGAGCGGCGGACATGGGGTGGTCCAAAAGGACCAGGTAGGGGGCCAGGAGGCGCCCGTTGAGGGAGGGGTACTGTTAGGGTTCGGCCTGCCGGCCCTTTAAGAATTACCCGAGTTGCCCTGCTTTCCCCTGCAGAGGGCGCGGGTCCCCAGGATCCAGCGGGGACCATGCACCTGTGGCTGATCACCTAGTCAGCGGCAGATAAGGGGAGGCTGCCAGCTGGTCCTGTTTGCTGGATCATTGTCTCATTTACTCTCTTTGACTCTGTTCTTCCTTTGTTCTCCGCGTCCCCAAGGAGGGAGCGCCTTCTTTCTCGCGTGTACACCCAATAAAGGGTCACTTTCATTCCTGAACCTGCCTCATGTCTGCGCTTGGGTCCTCAACGCACCAAAACCTTAACAGAGGTTGGTTTAAATACACGGGGAGGGGAGTAGGGATGATTTTAACAGGTGAGATGTTAGGGTCCGGCTTGCCAGCCCTTTATGGTGTATGTGGGTTGCCCTGTCTTCTCCCTGCAGAGGGCGCGGGTTCCCGGAATCCAGCAATGACTGCATACCTGTCGCTGATCAGCTCATCAGCGGCTGATATAGGGAGGCTGCCAGCTAGTCCCCATTGCTGGATCATTGTTGCTTGTTTCTACCTCACCTGCAGAGTGGTGCAGACTGCCTTGACTGTCATTGTTGGTTTCTCCTTCGCCTGCACAGTGGTATTCATGTCCCTTGAGAAGAGTTTGAGTTCGGGTCTTTGGACAGCTGGCAGTGGAGTCTCCCTGTGAAAAGTTGGACTTTGAGTTTTGTGTGAATCTTGTTTTTCCTCCAGTCGGAGCGCCTTCTGTTTTTCTCGTGTCCACCCAATAAAAGCTTGTTTTTTGCTTTTGATCGCCTGCCTCGTGTCTTCATTTGGGTCCTCAACACAACGAATCGTAACATAAGACACATGACCAATAGACCCTTCCACTGATTTATTAAGATATGCATGTGTGCCACGTGTGAGGCAGAATAGTGTGTTGTGTGATTGGTTGTACAAGGAGAAAAGGACCCATGTTCCTGGATTTATGCACACGGTTCTCCAGCTTCCCTGTAAACTGACACACACGAGCTGTTTGAGAGCTGCTGTTTGTAGAAAAAGCCTAGGAGAGGATATGTAGCCAGTTTTTGGATTCTCTTGGAAAATCGGTTACTAAAGGAAGTTATTATATGATGGGCAGTCCCAAGCACAGCATAAGCTTTATATGGAAGTGCCTTATGTAGGGGCAGACACAAGGCATGAAAATACAATTCATCATCCACCTGTGTGAAGTGAAACTAATAAAAATATCAGTGTTATTAAATGTCAGTGTGAAAGGTTGTTTGTCCTTTGATTGTTGGCCCTGCGATGAACTGGGTGCAGGGTTTACCCCACCTCTCCCCTGGAGGCCGCTGGGATTGGCTGGGAAAATACATTAGTGAAAGTGTCTATAGACCCTTTCACAGCTTGTAAACAGTGTGCAATTTTCGGGGGGCGGGGCTTACCTGGAGGCAAAACATTGCAAATGCGCTAGCTCGTAAACGCTGGTTAGCAGATTTTAGCTGACTATTTTTGCTGGATGAGCGAAACGCACACAGTTTCGTTGATATGAAGTGTGCGCTGCAAACACAAGTGTTTTTGATAATACTTTTGGTCCAATCTTTCTGCGTTCAACTAAAGCCATCTACAATTACTCTGACTCGCAGTGGCTGGTATGCAATAAAATTTCAACCCTTTGATTTTGCTTTTGCGTTTTTGGCACCCAAAAACATAACAACACGACATTCTCCCAAGTGACAGCAATAGCGTTCGCCTCCAGCTTCGATTTGTTTCGCCTCCAGATAACGTTGTGACGTCGCAGTGGCCATGAAGCAGGCCATGAAGGGGTCTATAGAAGGCTACCATCTAACCTTGTGGGCTAGTCTGCTAGCTTTTAAAAATGCCCTCCTAGGGCTGTTTGGGCTACACTCTCTTTGTGTCTATCAGGTATCGCTGACCTTATTGCTGTGCATTGACCTGCTGACACAGTTAGTTTAAATTCTGCATCTTCAGAATAACAGTATTTTGTAGGCCCCAGTAAGGCCGTCACAATGTCTCCTTACAGGTGTATAAGACGTGTGCCACTGGTTAAGGTCTTGAACAAGATCTTTGGTCTATGGCTCAGCCCCAGCAACAGCATCATATAGTCCAGGGGTGCCCAAAATGTTGATCGCGATCGACTGGTCGATCGCAAAGGGAGTGCAGGTAGATCGCATGACATCCATCTGCAATTTGACCTTTGTCTTTCGATTGACATACAGTACAGCCAATCTGACGTCTGATCTTTAGCCACGCTAACTTCTTCTAAACTCTAGCTACAAGAATCAGCGCCATGGGCAGGCATTGGGGGGTCGTGTCCGCCCTCGGAGTCAGCTGTGCCCACCCTCGACTAAAAGCAAAGGTCTCTGTTAATTTTATTTTCGTTTTATTTTTTCAGAGTAGCCATCTTCTATTAATCCATCTATCCTAATCAATCAATCAATCCAACCGAACGAAGGCAATGTATTATCCAATTACAGGTTGAGGGGGGGCATGCTGCTTACCGGGTCAATACTCAGCATGGTGTTCGAGCTATACAGACTGGTCCGCAATGTTACAATGGAAATTTGATTTAATTTCGGCAAAAAAAGGACGATTGACGGCGCAGACAAGAGTGAGCAGGGAGAAGAGGCAGCGCCACACAGAACCACTTTCATTAAAAACCTAAGGACCAAAGGCAACAGCAACACTGGAGTTAGCATCCATGCTGGGCCCTAGCATGGATGCTAACTTAGTGTTCATTTGATATTAGCTTATGTTTCTAATAGAAGTGGAGCTGCTCCCTGAATACTGCAGCCCCCTTGAGTGAGTTTAATAAATGAACACAGCACTATACTACCGTATTTTGTTTTTCTTTAATATATACTGTATATTTAAGGATGAACTGCCTCGTTAATGAGATAAAATATTACAATACTCTGGCCACAGAGCTGCCGTTCAGCCTGAGGCAGATAAATATAGCTTAAAAAAGTGTGCCCCCCTGAAAAAATCCAATGCTTCCTCCTTATTTGTTTCTGCAGCTGGGGCTGAAGAATGTAGAGTTGTATTGTGCAACGTGGGTTAATACAGTTATGCAAGATACACCAAAATGTTATAAATAAAATTCAAATTCAATTAAAACATACTTTGTCCTAAAAGGGGAAAAAGAGGGAATATACAATAATAGTAATAATAAAAATAAAAATAATATATATTATAAATAAATATGTGTTTTGCATTTTTATTTTAGGTAGATCATTTTGATTTGGGCGTCTTATAAGTAGCTTGCAAGCTGAAAAAGTGTGGACACCCCTGATATAGTCTGTTGTAGTGAGTCTCATCTCAGGTGGGGAAGGGTCTGGTTACACCTGTATGAGATAAAGGTGTGGTCCATTGAGAATAACCTTGTTCTGAACAGCACTAAGATGAAGGAGATTGTTTTTGATTTCAGGAGGATGAGAGCAGAACTCCAGCCCTTGTTCACTGGCAGGTATTGTGTGGAAAGAGTCTCCAACTTCTGGTTCCTTGGTGTGCACATTGCCCTGGAGCAACCTGCCTGGAGCAGCACAACAACACCAGAGTCATCATTCCAAAGGTCAGCAGAGGCTATTTTCTAATGATGCTCATAAATATCCACTGTCCTCAGAAGCTGCTTATGTCCTTTTTCTGATGCTCATTTAAGAGCATTCTGACCTTCTGCATATGCATGTGATTTTTGGTCATTTGCATTTTCACTGCTGCCATCTGACAAGTGTACTTTTATTCTTTTATTCTGTTTGATAGTTTTCTTTTGCACATTTGTTTTTCCTATACATTTTTAAGGGAAAAGGTACCCTGGGGTTTCATTATACACAGTAATAACAATAAAGCTTAATTTATCTTTATCTGGCCATCAGCAGGAGGTTCTCCCATTTGATCGTGGTTCTGTCCAAGGTTTCTCCTTGTTAAAAGAGAGTTTTTCCTTTCCACTGTTGACTGTTTGGGAGTCAAATTCAAGAGATATTCTTGATTGTAATAGACACTTAACGAGGTTGACTTAAATAGAATTTTACACGTGGTTTTCATAGACTTTATTGTATATTTCCTGATACATCTGTCATACCAGCACCTGATCATAGCATATTGTTTTGGGGGGCTATTTAGAGTCAGGTGGTCCGCGAGTGTTTATTTATGAGTTCAGTGGTCCTTGGTCTGAAAAAGTTTGAGAAACACTGCCTTAAAAGGAGCTTTTACAACACATTGCTCCCGTGTAAATAGGGGCAACAGAGCCAGACAGACATTGGAAAAATAGGGAAAAGACAGGAGTTAAAGTGACCAAAATTATAAACAATAGGCAACAGTGTGACAGGAAGGAACTGAGAGGAAGACATTGAGGAGGACAGACAGACAAGCAGACAGCAAAATACACAGTGGCAGAGGTGACAGAGTGAGAATGAGAGAGCAAAGGCAGAGAGAGAGAGAAAGGGGGGAACAAAGAGCATATTGTCAGGACTGGACACTAATCGCCCCCCTGTTAGGCTGCCAGAGACAACAGGTGAGAGCAGTTTGACTTTTTGTGGGCTCCATGAAGCTTTCAGAGCTATGTGTATGACTGTGTGTGTTGTGTAAGAGTGTGTGTGTGTGTGTGTGTGTGTGTGTGTGTGTGTGTGTGTGTGTGTGTGTGTGTGTGATGTGGATATGAGCAGAGAAACAGGCAGGGAGTGTCTACTTCAGCGTCAGCATTAAACACTGTCAGCTGACCTGACCCCCACCATTACCCTAACCGCAACTCAATTCTAACCTAACCTTAAAATTACGTTTTAACGCCCCAAACAATGTATTTACATTCAATGTTATAGTTCTAGCACCGTTTGATAGGAACGGATTGCAGTAATTTATAATTTGTTACCCAAAGAATTTTAACAGTTCAGTATAAATTGATAACTGCTGTGAGGCTTTTGTTGTTGTACATTTGAAAGATGAGCTAAGTTGTTTTGCCAATACTAGGAATGTTTTTTTTTTTTATTTGTTTGTTTGTTTTTATCATTGAATTATTCTATATTCCCTCCCTCCCTCTGCATTTGTCTCCTCCGCAGATCCTTTTTGAAAATGTTTTTCTGTTTGGATTGCCTGTCGGTAGGAACTTTGTTAAATAAGACAGTAAAACTATTTGTCTGTTTCACATTAGAGTTTTTCGTTTAGTGATTAATTGTAATGATTTGTCTGTTAACTCTTTTTTTTCTCCTAGTCAACTCAGTAGTTTTTCTTATGTTCACATCTGTCTGACATCTGTCTCGGCTTCTGCTTGTACATTATATCCAGTGTTCTTTTAGTGTTTTTGTGTGGTTTAATTTATGGATTTTGGTCTGGAAAGAAATGATTTTCACTCAGTCACTGGGTCTACATTTAGCTTCAAACTGTGATAACTTGACTCCTGACCAAATACCTCGCTTTAATTAAAATAAGTTGCTCTCACCTGCGATCAGCCTCAACTGTGGATCAACATTAATAATAACCAGGAAAAGAAAATGGCTCAGTACAAGCTTCCCACTGTTGTTGCATGAAGCAGCAATCTGGGACTGCAAAATTTCTTTACTCATCCTATGAATTTCTAAAAATAGGATTTAAACTCAGTCCCATTCCCAATGATGCTGAGGAATGGGAAGTTTGAAATAGTGCACCATGAGCAATGAAACACCAAGAATGAAAAGTTTAGCATTTACCTTTTCAGAATGTTTCCTCAGTATCTTGCAATATTCTGAAATACGGTCCAAATAACTGCATGGGTGCAAGTAATGGATTTGTGTTTTCACAGGTACAGTATCAGACCAAGTTGGGAGTTAATGGGCCTCTTCGTGACCCTCCGACTTCAGCTACTGTACATATCCATCTCTTTCAGAAAGCCAGAGTTCTGGGAGATCACAAACCACCAAACTCACTCAGCTTAGGGTTTGTTAGATTTTCGTTTTTTATTAGTTAGCTTTTGTCATGTCTGAAATGCTGGATAAATCACCTTGACTGTCAAAGGCTCCCTTGTTCATTTATAATAATTAGAAAAAGGATATGTTGGGTTGGCGCATTGCAGCCATTTTGTCTATGAATGTATGAGTAGAAAGAGGGTCTAATTTCCCTCACAATGGGTGAGACTATTAGCCATTTTGTCAGCAAGCAAGACAGGCTTGGTGTCTGAAAGTGTTTTAGAGCTTTTTTATACCATTTTAAGCCTTGGTCACATAATTCAAAATTCATTGCACTGCTGTCAGCAGCACATAAGAGCACTAGCATTTGCATTATGTGTACCTTTGTCTGATTCATTTCATTTGTGAGTGCATCCTCCTGCCTGCATTTCTGCAATGCCCACTGCATGCTACACATGGCCATAATGTCAGCCAGCTTTCTCTAGAGTTGCCAAGAGTGGTTTGAATGTAATACAGTAGATAAGTGGAACATTGCTACAAAGGAAGGTTATCCCGAGTCCATGAGTTTTAAATAGATTTGACCTACCACTGCTTTGGCTTACTGGGTGGGCTTCTAAGGGGGTAAGCTGTGTTAAAAGTATTTTGGTATTTTGCTTACCTGGTAAGAGCCCTCACTCCTATAAATGGCTACACTCCTGGCTTTCTCACATTCAACTGCCCTTGCCTTCTTTTTTTCATTTCCTTCCTGCAGTTCTTGTCATCTATCTGTCCTTGCCATGTGTCCTGTCTCACTCCGTCTGTGTAGCATGTGTTCTGCGTACTCTCTCTGGCATGCACTTTATCTCCCATGCTCCCTCTCTCTGAGACTGACAGCATGTTATTGAAAAAGACAAGCACATGAAAACATGGCAAATGGCAGGATGGAATTTGTGCCTAATCGGCATTGTATTGATCATTCTTCATCCCCCTTCAGCTGGAACATGACTGATAGCTTCTCATCAAACTGATTAGACACATGGCAAAGAGGAGAGCTGTGCTTCATTGTCATACTCAAAATGGAGCCAAACAACAGTGACCTCCATACTCACTAAACTTATCAACCTACTGGGCTTTGGAACAGGATGACTCAGCATATGTTAGTGTGCTGTATCAGTTACAACCATGCTATTGCTCAACAAGGAGGTCCTGAAAAACGGGATATGCAGAAAATATACATGGTTCAATAGTCTGATGGGAGAGCAGGGCGAAACATTTTCAAGGAAACCTTTCAGTCCAGTTGACACAGAGAGGTCTAACTTTGGGTAACTATGACCTGGATGACTGAGAATCTACACAGACGAGAGCAATATAGTTTCAAGTACAAATTTATTGTTTAGTATGTAATTACAGACTGATATCATAAGATCCCCATCAAGCAAATTGGCAGCTTCTACTAAAAGAAAAGTAAATGTTTGGGCTGCTGGATTCTGAGTTTGTTCACCAAGTGTCCGCCTGACAGTGAGACACTGCGTGTGTCCCAAATAATTACCATTATCATCATGCAGTATTTATTAAATGTCATGGATGTGTATTGACAAAAGAGCTGAAAGCACAAAATGGGATTTCTGAACAGACATGTCAGTTTTGATCTTGAACAGTAACAGACTGTTTAGAAAAAGGGGAAACACGATCATCACAGTGTGACTGAATCACTCAGCACATATGTAAGATATCAGCTTGTTGAGTTAGAGGCAGTAATGAGGAGGGCTCATTTTCCCCTGCTGTTTTTGGAGGTTGTTACAGTCACAGACCATTTCTGTCTCCTGACTAGTGTAACAACACAGGTTGCTCAGGTGGTGCTGCTCTTTCAGGATGGCCCATCCATGCACACCAGGGCCAGGAGGTCTGCTGTTCCTCTGTAGGCTCTGTAGTTGGGCAACGACCCTGCAGCAGGACCGCAGCAGGGTGGAATCGAGGCCTGATGCACACAACCCAGGGCTGTGCCCCTGACTACAGTTAGGTACCAGAATATTAAATGAGCTGTATTTATATGGTGCTTCTGCAGTCATCTTTAAATTGCCATTCTTTAAAGTGTCCATTTATCACATTTATATTCCCCTTCACATATGGTTGGCAGGATAATCAAGGAATTGAGAATAACGATTAATGTGAATTCATGTGCACCAAATCTGCAGCTTTGAGAGCTGTTTTGGGCTTTGATATCTTGTTCAAAGATCCCTTAACATTCATGTGTAATGCTGCCTTTCCAGCAGTGGCTTTGGCTCGGCAAGCTACGGAATTGAGCCCGACATGGTTAAGGGAAATGCTTTTCCATCACAACTGGGCTACGTGCTTGAGGGTGTGTCATAAATGCTGATGCAGGGTCCTGGTGTTACATTTGGGGAGAAGTAACTGCCACGTGCATTTTTTTATATTCATAAAAAAAGTTTGTGTTTTTTTTTTTTTTAATCTTTGCTAAAAGTCCCACACCTTTTTAGCATCCTCGTGAGGCTGCTCAGGGTTGGTGTTTTGCTTGCTCAGAGCTTGGTTATGGCCATTTGGCGTCACCGTGGCCTGCTTTGGGCGAAGCCGGCACACCTTGGCCCCACTTTCTCTTGAGAAGGTCCATCTTCACAGCTTGCTGTGGCCCAGCGTGACTCAACAGCTGATAGAAAACAAATCGGCATGGCATGGTCTGGCTCGGCACAGAAAAAGGACTAGTGGAAAAGGGGTTTAAGAGTCTGGGATGGAATTCCAACAGGGTTACTGGTTTGAGTGTCCTCTGGTTGTTGTTTTCAGCAAGTTTTATTTTACTTTCAGTAAAATAAAATCAATAAAGGAATATTTCAATTCTTTAAGATATAGGATAAGTGGACAAGTGGAACAGAGTCTGGACCCACAAGAGGAAGCAGAAGTCCCAACAGCCGCAATAAGAAAAATGTGAAGGCAAATGAACCATGACCAATAAACTGCAAACCCTGCATCCAAACGCTTTCATAACCATCACTGGGGACTTTAACCATGTCACACTGGATAAAACTCTACCAACATTCTACCAGTTTGTAAACTGCCCCACGAGAGACAATAGAACAATAGACCTCCTGTATGCAAATGCAAAGGACGCATACAGTGCCGACACCCTTCCCCCATTGGGAAGATCAGATCACAACCTGGTTGTTTTGACACCAAGGTACGTTCCTCTTGTCCAGCGGCAGCCTGCATCCACAAGGACAGTTAGGAGGTGGAATCAGGAGGCCCAGGAGGCACTGCAAGACTGCTTTGAGTCTACTGAATGGGACGTGCTCTGTGATCTACATGGGGAGGACATCAACAGCATGACTGACTGCATCACAGAATACATCAAATTCTGTGAACACACCACCCTGCCAGCCAGGACTGTACGCTGCTTCCCCAACAACAAGTCCTGGATCACCAGTGACCTGAAAGCTCATCTCAACCGGAAGAAGGCCTTCAGATCGGGGGACAAGGAGGAGATGAGAAGGACGACCTGAAGGCAGAGCTGAGGAGGACTAAGGACTCCTACAGGAGAAAGCTGGAGGCCAAGCTCCAGCAGAACAACACGAGAGATGTGTGGACCGGGATGAAGGAAATAACTGGCTTCCATCTCAGAGACAGGCAGCCAGTTAGCAGTTCGGACAGAGCAAATGAGCTGAACTGTTTCTTTAACAGATTTAGTTCACAGCCCTCCGCTGTGTTCCCCTCCCCCGCACACTCTGGCCTCCAAACACCCAGCCACCCCCCTCCTCTACCCTCCCCCCAACTCCACCGTGAGCCCCCTGGACCCACTCCCCCTGCTGACTGTGACTACTGGCCAGGTGAAGAGACAGCTGGAGAGACTCCACCAAGGCAAAGCTGCAGGCCCTGATGGCATCAGCCCTAAGGTACTGAAGACCTGTGCCAGCCAGCTGTCTTTTATCCTGTGCCTCCTCTTCAACCTGAGCCCGACCCAGGAGAAGGTTCCCACAATGTGGAAGACCTCCTGTCTGGTTCCTGTGCCCAAGAAGCCTGGTCCCTGCGACCCCAAAGACTACCGACCAATAGCCCTCACATCTCATGTGATGAAGGTTCTGGAGAGGCTCGTCTTGGCCCACCTTCGTCCGCAGGTAAGATCTTCTCTGGACCCTCTGCAGTTTGCTTACCAGCCCCGGTTGGGGGTTGAGGATGCCGTCATCTACCTGCTGCAGAGGGCTCACTCACATCTGGATGGTGCTGGCTGCACAGTGAGAATCACCTTCTTTGATTTCTCCAGTGCATTCAACACCGTCCAGCCACTTTTACTGAGAGAGAAGCTGCAGACGATGTTGTTTGACTCACCCACGGTCTCCTGGGTTACTGACTACCTGACAGACAGGCCGCAGTTTGTCCGTCTTGGCGCTGCTCTGTCTGATGTGGTGGTGAGTGACGTGGGAGCACCGCAGGGGACTGTGCTGTCTCCATTCCTGTTCACCCTGTACACCTCAGACTTTCAGTACAACTCTGAGTCGGCCCACCTGCAGAAGTTCTCTGATGACTCTGCAGTGGTCGGGTGTATCAGTGGTGGACGGGAGGAGGAGTACAGAACACTGGTGAGTGACTTTGTGGAGTGGTCTGGGAGGAACCACCTGCTGCTGAACGTGGCCAAGACCAGGGAGATGGTGATCGACTTCAGGAAGAAGAGGACGGGTACACAGCCCCTGAGCATCCTGGGAGAGGACATCGAGGTGGTGGAGGACTACAAGTACCTGGGTGTGCACATAGACAGCAAACTGAACTGGAAGACCAACACCGAGGCTGTGTACAAGAAGGGGATGAGCAGACTCTAGTTCCTGAGGAAGCTGAGATCCTTCGGCGTGTGCAGCAAGATGTTGGACATTTTCTACCAGTCTGTTGTTGCCAGTGCACTGTTCTACGCTGTGGTCTGCTGGGGAGGCAGCATCGGAGCCAGCAACACCAACAGACTGAACAAACTGATCAGAAAGGCTGGCTCCGTGATTGGTTGCAAACTGGACACCATGGAAGCTGTGGTGGAGAGGAGGATGCTGAACAAACTGTTAGCTATTCTGGATAACCCGGACCACCCTCTCCACAGACAGCTGGACAGGCAGCGGAGCTCCTTCTCAAACAGACTGATTCAGCTCCGCTGCCACAAAGACAGATACAGGAAATCTTTCCTGCCCAGTGCAATAACCCTGTTCAATAAGTCCGTCTGACTGAGACTCACAGCCCTTGTGCTGTGATGGGTTTTCTTGTGGCACATTGTGCAATATTCAATAAATAATTATGACAGTCATATCCTCATTGCACTGATATTGCACACTATTATACTGTAGATATATTGTAAATATGGTAATACTGACGATGCTGCTGGGACAAGTCAATTTCCCATGTCTGGGATCAATAAAGTACTTCTATTCTATTCCATAAATGACTAGAACTAACAAACTAAAAATCACTAGATAAACTAGGAGAAAATGTTACACGAGTAACAAACAAAAGACACTAGCTTCACGAGGAAAAAACTCACGAGGAATAACAAACTAAAGATTCTAGATTCACTAGGGAAAAAACATAAAAGGACTAACAAACTAAAGACAATATATTCAGTAGGAATAAACCACTAGTAATACAAAGAAACACAACCGAGTAACCAAAAAGACAGCTCAGATGAAGCAGGTGGAAAACTATATTCTGGCAACAGGAGCCTGAGGGACCTGGCCTTAAATACAGACACTGATTGGATTGGTTTCCGGTGTGCCACAATCAGTCCAGAAAATAATAAGTAAACATAGCAACAACACAGGAAACAGAACTGACAGCATACAAAATAAAGGCATCAGTCCAGAAACGTTACATAGGATGTGCAATTTAAGTGTGCCCTTGTATTTATTTATTTTGTGGCGTATATAATACAGTTTTTGTTATTATATATATAAATGTCAGGTTTTTGCCTGATTTTGCATGATGCAGTGTAGTGTTAGTTTTTGTTATTGTTCAAATTGTTGGAAGTCAATCAGAGTTTAAAATGTATTCTAAATATGCTTTAATTTTTAGGTTCCTGCATGTTCTGGGGTTGTTTTGTTGTCCATGTTGTTTTGCTTTTTTCCCACAAGGGAGCATGGCATTTTTTCAGTCTTTGCTGGTGACAGGCACACCTGCAACGCATTGCCATCAGCGGCGTATTTAAGGCAGCTGCACCTGAGCACCAGCATTGGATCATCTCTCCTGCAGAGTGGTACCTATACTGAGACTAGATGTTTCTCAGGTTTTTGGATGGTTCCTGATGTGTGTTTGTTTCCTCGTTCCCCCAGGGAGGAGATTTTAAGTTTTAAATCTAGGACATTCCGCAGGGGACCTCCCCTGCAGAGTGATCGCCACCGAGAGGTGATTTTAAATCTTGGACATCTCGCAGAGGACCTTGCCTGCGAGGAAACTGGCCGGCCGAGCCTTCTTTGTGTTCATTGTTTTTTCCACCATCAGAGTGCCTTCTGTTTGCCTTTTGTATGCCAATTAAAAGGTACTTTTGTTTTGGAACCTCAGCCTCTTGTCTGCACTTGGGTCCTGGACTAAGAAAACGTAACATTAATGGGGGAACAGGTACTGGAGAAAAGACAAAGTTAAGAATGTTTCCCCTGAGTTTGTGCCATAACTAAATCCTTCCAAAATAATTCAAATAACGTGGGTGGAATTATAGAAAATAATACAGAACAGGGGCCGGGCCGGGCACCCCTTATGGTTTAAATCAACTATAACCACTTAACCCACTTAACCCAGGGGAAAGCCTCTGCCCCACTACTCTGGTGCCATCTACTATGTGGCTGTAAGGCCGACTGCATACCAAGATGCCAGTCAGCAGTTTTCCTTTCTGGAGTCCAATCAACATATTTAGCATTAATGTAGTTTGTTAGTTGTTAACAAACTTCAGTTCAATTCTGAACTGGAAGCAGAGCAGGAGGAAAGGAAGTCTAGCAGGTAAAAAATGTAAACACATTTGTCATCGCTCTGACTATCACAACATTGCATGCGAGGCAATTTAAAGACGCTGAATCACAAACTCTTGCATTTATTTTTATCTAATCTGCTGAACAGCACACCAGCATCTAGAGTCAGGACACGGAAGGTGGCCCAAGAGCCGCTTGGTCTGCCATTACAGAGAAGCATTTTCTGTAGTTAGATCTCCACTTTACTTTAATGAAGACTTATTTTTCACCACTAACACAAACATACCAAGTGTTGGTTTTTAGGATTGGTAGAATGTTCTGTGTCCATTATTATGCAGCCAAAATATGGAATAATGGTGCTTTTGTCACTGCTATTTGATTTTGTGTTGATACCTAATTATTGAGGTAAAATTTTAATTTAACCTGCACTGTTAAATATGTAAAATATATACTATTCTGCCTGCCAGTGCTACATTCATGATCATGTTTTAGTATTCCCTCCTTTAACCGAACGTATAATTGCTGCACAAAATCCAGAGACAGCTGGTCTCCAGCTATCATTAGCAAAACACTTTATTGCTTATCAGTGATAGCCATGCACATTTCGGTTAAAAGTCTAGTGTGCTGTTACTATTGTTGGATCCACTCCACTCCACGTGTTTGAATCCCGTAAGGACACATTCTTTCAATTTGTTCAGTATATCTGTCCTTAAAAGTGGCCTTTATAGAAACATAATTGGTAACACTTTAGTTTGGGGAACACATATTAACCATTAACTTTTGCCATGAATAATAACGCACCAATTTGCTGCTAATACTCCTGCTAGTTAGCAGATAGTTAATGGTCAATTTGTTTTCCCTAATCTAAAGTGTTACCACATAATTTAAGAAATCACACAGCTCATATTGTTTATGGAGATGGAGCTGTTATATATGTAAAATGGGAATAAAATTATGCTACCCGCTCTTTATCAAAACCACGTATTTTCTGATTCCATTTATTGGTTAGGTCAGATTCCAGATTAGGCACTCGGAATCTGACTCAGCACTACAAGCTGAAGTGAACACAGCTGTTTAATGAAAGCTAATTCCTGGCGTTAACACGGCACTGCAGTCAATTATACAAACACGAGTGTGTAGTAGAAATGCAAATTTGGAAGCTCAACAACTGTACCTGGCTGCTACTTTTATTATCTTGCTGTTTTGGTGTCCACAGTCTTTTTACAGAGGCCACATTAGTGTCATTTAAGGCAGATATCCTATGTCAGTCTCCTTCAGCATATGAAGGACATGACTGTGAGGGGCACACAACATTGGATACATTGAAAGGGTAGAGTAGGGTTCTTGTTTTCCCATGTCTGTTGCCAGGATGTGATTTATAAATAGGCACCAAGCTGTTTGTGTGTGTGATTGCAGGCTTAAGGTGGAGCAGCATTCTCGCACAGATGGACAGAGGGCCCGTGTCAATATTAAAATAGATAACTCACTACAAAGTCTGCAGTCTTAGCGAAGGTGAAGGTGTATTAGATTAACTTTCTGGCAATATTAGCATAAATAAAAAATAAAAATAAAAAATTGCACGCTGAACAAGTCTTTTTCATCCCAGAGTCTCCAAAAATGTTTTTCCTAATGTATCTTCCACTCTTCTATCGACACAGTGGCACAGAGATAATGAGTGAATCTGAAATGTTAAAAGGTATCTTCTCTTTGCTCGGTATGTGGCTGTAGCTTGATAGGGTTGTGAGGCCATGGCTGTGCAAGCTACTATGGTGGTTCAGGCTAATGCTGTCCTCTCATGTCATGAGATCTGAGAGGCCTATCCCCTGAGGTGGTGATGGAAGACATAAGGCCACAGACTTGGAGTATTTTGGTGTTAATTGAACTTATTGACCTGCTATTCACAGCCTCACCACGTGATTGATTTAAAGGCCATTGAAAGACTGCAGCAGCACAGATCTCTGCTGTCGGCTCCTTAGATATATTATTCTTAGATGTGCCTCAAGGACTGCACAGCTGTGAGGAATAATTCTCTCCATTTTTCCAGTTCAGCTAGTGCAATCTGCCTTCTCTTAGCAGCCTATTCTATTAGTGTTCTGACAAGACAGAGATGAAAAAGAAACCTAAATCTGCTATGGTGCCAAAAATACATATGGAATATTTATTGTTTACATTATTCATGGTGATAAGAGGAAAAAATTTTCTATTATTTTAGATTTACAATTTTCTTCTATTTTTTTACATATTCAGCTGCTTTTATAAAGAGGATTAAATTAGAAATATTATTACAATGAAAAGAGATGGTGTTGTAATATAAAAACAACTAATGATGTTTATGGGCCCTTTTTTGGTCTCAGACACAAGTAAAGCAAAGAAATTTGATTTAGATGTATACGATCAGTTCATACCCATGGCCTAATTAGAAATATTGTTTTTTATTGCCTAAATAGACTACAAGAAGGAAAAGAATTTCATAGGATGATGCCAAAAAAGAAAGTTGTGTAGTGTTTGTGAAATAAAACAATTAACATTCCGGTACTGTTAAGGCAAAGTCATTAGCATATATTAAACAACAATTAAACAATTTTTTTTAAAACGCTTTTTGATAATTTTGTGAGGCAGTTAAACAATTTTTTGTCCTTACAAAGTTTTTGTTGAAAAAAAATGTTAATAATACTGTTTAGTCAATTGGCAGACCTTTAAAAAATAAACAGCAGCTGCAAATGTTATTTCACTTGTTCCTTTAACCTTGCTCAGTACGCCAACCTCAGTCCATTTTTAGTCCGTCCAGACCACCCTGGCCTGGTCTAAAGTCGGCCTCAGTAGCTGCAATTCTGCTTATCGTGAAATATAATCACTGCAGACGTTTACCAGTACACTTGTGCAGAACGTGTGTTCCAGAAGCCTCTGCTCCAATTATACAGCCTTGGAAACCAGACAGGCATATGGACCAGGAAAAATCCCAAGTGTAAAAAAAAAAATAACATTTTTATTTATATACACCTCTCTCTTACAAAGAACAATTCAAAATGCTGTAAGCCCGCTCATTTACAAAGTTACAAACATCCCTAATCCTTTGTATAAGACAACCTTGACACAAAAACGCGAACGATTGCAGACTTCTGCAAGACGTCCCATCCCTGCTTCTCTCTCCGTGGGGGGTGAGTGACTGTGACAGAGGACCTGTCCTGGGGCACTGACACCCCTCTCTGTCCCCATCCATCACCACTCACAACACGCCACCCCTGCAACAACCCAAATATAACTTTTTATTAGCATTTGATGCATCAAGAAGACAGTGTGACACTGATGCAAAGGTCATCATAATAAGTGCGGTCACCACGCCGTGAACTGCATGAGTACTACGTGCACATCTGGGTCAACAGCATGCAAACTCAGCTGTCATCAATGGATGTCAGAGTACAGGGTGTAGGCATTAGCCTCTCAGAATTTGAGCCCTTCAGCAGCAGACTGATCCAACACTGCCACTCCAAGGAACACAACAGGAGGTTGTTCTCCTCCTATAACGTCAGACTTTATGATACCTCTGCCTCTGGAAACTCAAAACTGGAATATAAATTACCTATAAAAATATATATATTTATTCTGTGCTGCTGTGATCATTTAATTTCCCAAAGGGTTTTAATAAAATCATGTATCTATCTGTGTGTAGCTGCTGAGGTAGTCCCACATGAATGAGACTGCTTCACTCTTATGGAGGAGTCCCATCAGCAGGTGGTCTGTGGAGTTAGTAGTCAGTTGTTCACCCCCTCCAAATGACACAATCTCCGTTTTGTGGTATTGCCTGGAGAGTCCTCACCAGGAACCTCAGCTTATTCAGCTATTTTTATGGCAAAAAACAGAGTTTTATATTGATTTCCATAGTGTAGGAGATGCTACAGAGAGAAAGTGACACGTCGCTCAGGTGGAATCAGGTGTGGAGGCCAGCCAGGCTGACCTAGTTAAAGATCAGTAAAACAGGGTGCACTTTCCAGGATCCGATCGTCAGCAAATGAGTAAGAATGGCTGTGTTTCGACAGGCTTGATACCTAACTTGGCAGCTTTCTACCCAGAACAAAATGTAAAACTTGGCATCACACTCTGCAGCTCTGTGATCAATATTTCAGAAGCCCTGTGCAGGATCAGAGTCCCGAGGTGGTTCCAAGCTGCGGCCTGCCACCTCCTATCTTGTGTGTAAAAAAGGGGATAGATGATGACAGATTTCAAAAGAAATCACCCTAATGGCAGCACATTTTGGAAGCAGTGTAAAACCATTGAAGAGAAAGTAGACAAATAGATATATTTGATATATTTTTTTAATCATTTAGAGGATGAAAGTACATGTTGGAATATGTCATTGTACTTAAAATGGTGACAGACTTCAACACAGTTGAAGCTCAGCATTTATAGTGTGAATTATCCCTGCCAACAACAGTGAGCTGTTAGCCAGAATACCAACACTCTGTTAGCCAGAATACCAACACTCATTAACATCATGCTGAAAGACCTTTGCCGAGATACAACGCCCCCTGATAGGCCATGCAACCAGCATGAACCCTGTGCAATTGTGAATCAAAAGTTTCCTTTATTCCTTGTTTGGTGTGTGAAGACTGTAGCCTCAGTTATGTAAGGTTTCAGACTTTTACCCCTCACGGTGATTTGTCACATTTAAAAAACAAAGATTCTTTTATAATTTGGTCAACAGGGGAAGTATGCTAAGAACAGCAGTTAAGAGTGTCTTCCAATAAATCAAAGTAAAATGGACTTTGTGAAAATAATTTCATATATGTTTATTGAATAATTTAATTCTGCTTCTCAGGGAAAAACTGACAATCTCCTGCCTCCAACCAAGGAGTCTCTGAACACAATAGCTTCAGGGGCAAATATAAGATCAGGGATTTACCGGGACATTTATTCTTCCACCTCTGAAAGGCCAACTCCAGGTCCAGGAGTTAGCATTTTACATCCTTCCTTTGATCACTAAGATTATAGAGAAAGTTACAAATGGCTTTCTAATGGTTTCAAAGTGATTCTATTCCTCAGCCCTCTTAAAACACCAAGTAGAAATTGGATTAAATCCACCAGTTCAAGATGCATACATCTGTTGCCGTTCTTGTGGTTTGGAATAAACGGAATTCTGGACTTCCTGTGTCTGTACCTGAGGTCATCAGTTATCCTCAGATTTACCATGATAAAAAAAAAAAAGGATTTAAAGTCAAGTCAAATGGTTGCTCTCTGAGCCAGAAGGCTAGATATGACAGCAAAGTTACACACACTACAGCTCCTGGAGCTTCTGGCTGAGAAAGAGTCATTACAAATGTCATGTGATCATGCAGATGTCTGAGGAAAGACAGATGCAGCCACGCTCCCGCAGCTCCCACTACGACCTGCTCAATCACAAACATGAGTGTGATTATCATATATGTGACTGGTCTTTTTGCATATTTATAACACAGTGTGTATAGTATGAATTCCCTGCATTAAATGTGAAGATTAAGTCAAAGATTCCTCAAGAACAAAGAAAAAAGAAAAAGTGGTTTTGGGGGGGGTTAAGTTGTACTTTAAGTGCTTTTTTGACTTGACATAGACACTAATGCAGTGTGTACAGTTTGTCCTGGAGAGAGATGTGAATCCGATAACACTCCTGAAACCTTCTGATGTCACTCTTCTGAGTTATCGAAAGCTTTAAGTACAGAAGGATATAATAGACAGGATATCACCCCCACCCCCTGCAGAAGTTTAGTTTGCTTAGT
The DNA here is from genome assembly GCA_015343265.1 of Pao palembangensis. Taxonomy (NCBI): domain Eukaryota; kingdom Metazoa; phylum Chordata; class Actinopteri; order Tetraodontiformes; family Tetraodontidae; genus Pao; species Pao palembangensis. The sequence continues at coordinate 3,039,771 of CM027091.1, read as the reverse complement.
TTCGAAGCTTTTCTGACCTGAAGCAGGATCAGATAAACCAGTACACAGTGCCTGCACCGGAGGGAATTTATCACCCACAAATCGTGACGTGTCTGGACTGGCTGTTCTCTATGCTATGTTATCACGCCGTTGTATATATATATATATATATATATATATATATATATATATATATATATATATATATATATATATAT
>CM027091.1:2740621-3039227 GCA_015343265.1 Pao palembangensis | reverse complement strand
AATAATAATAATAATAATAATAATAATAATAATAATAATAATAATAATAATAATAATAATCGTATTAATAAGAAAACAATAATAACAATAATAATAATAACAATACTACTACTAATAATAATAACAATAGAGTTTTTACTACCTACCACTACAACTACATTTAATAATTACAACTAATAATAATATTAACAATAAAATAATAATTGTTTTTTTACTACTACCACTACAACTACCAATAATTACAACAACTACTAGTACTAATAATAATAATACCATAATAACAATTGCCTTAATTATATTCGTTGTATATATATATATATATATATATATATATATATATATATATATATATATATATATATATGTTGAATAAATATTATTATGGTTTCTGTCTCAAATGTTCAAGCTTGATTTATTTCCTATTCATTATATTTCAGATAGACTTTCATAGACTTGAAGCTGATTCCAAAGACAAAAGGCACAGATTGGGGAATAATGGCTCACTGTTACTAAAAGTTGTTTTAGTGTTTATTTTATGTGTTTTCTTTGAATAAAAAGGCCAAAGCACTGCTTTTTTATGATTATGTCCAAGTCAAGCTAAGACCAATTATAATTTAAGTCTGTCTTGACGTTATTGCGGTCCATATCCCTAATCCTAGCAGTTGTTTTAAGTCTTGAGGCTTTTATGCTAAACTGAATTTTAACTGCTGAACTTTAAGGAGCAGAAACTTGATTTGATTTATTTGATTTTTTTTTTTTTATTTTGAACATGTTAAAACAGAGACTTTAAAATAATATTAAGAGAAAGATAATAAATTAGGAAAGTGGGGGGAAAAGAGGGCATTTTTGCAAGTTGATCAAACATGTTTAAAAAGAAGTAGGAAGAAGTCAATACTGTACAACTTACTTTAAAAGTTTAACCAACAAAAATGCACATGAGAACACATAACACATAAGAAATAAACCAGAGTACAGTCTCTGTGATAACAGTTTCATCTAACAAATTAAACGAAGCGTCATCAGACAAGACCTTATATAATCGCCCATTCCCACAGTCGGTGAATTCACCTGAAACAAGCAGTACATTATTCAACTTATTCTATAATTTATTCTATAATCCCCCCCCCGCCCCCCCCATTTTTGTTATTTGATCACTGAAACGTTGGGCTTTTGTTCCGAACCTTTACGCGGCGTGTCTGTAGGTTTTTAGGCTGTGAGGAAGGTTTAAATAGCGTTAATAGAACTGTGCGGGCAGGTATCTGACCGTCCTTCACCATCTGTCTGATCATTTTCCTTGTGTGGTGTTGCCGGGCGGCTGAAATGTGAGCGTCACGGAGCGTCCACTGCGCAGCGCAGCGCCGCGCCGCGCCGCGCTCCTCCTCCGTCTCCTCCGCCTCCTCCTCTCCAGATCTACCCGAGCTGGAATCCCGATCAGCGTCTCTCAAACTTTACTGTCGAGTCAGAAAGTCGAGGACGGGGAGCCGGAGCTGACAGACGGACACAGACACTCTTCTGCTTGGTGACACCGACGAGCTTTTTTCCCTGATTTCACTCATTTCCTATTGTTGTCTGTCGAAGTTTTCCACGTTCACGTTTTTACGGAGCGTCATCTACACTCTGGGATTAATCGGATCCGAAGAAGAGGTGAATAATAAGGATCTTTCTGTGGAACCCTTTATTAAATCAACAAAGCGTTGACGGTACCAGCACTCGGAGCTGCTCTCGACATGGGGAAATAGCGCGGATATCTTCCGCGCAGACGCCAGACTTTATGCTGTGTATGGTCCAAAAGGCAAGTCGGTTTGGTCTTAAAAACATGGAAGGCTGCGCACTGAAGGTGATGGTTTTTTTGTGGTGTTTGCTTGTGATTTCTGGATCGGGATTGGAGATAGGTTCTTATGACCTGGAGAGAGGCAGACCGGCCAAGTGTGAGCCCATCGTGATCCCAATGTGCGAGGGCATCGGCTACAACTTGACCCGAATGCCCAACTTCATGGACCACGACGACCAGACAGAGGCTGCCATCAAGCTGAATGAATTTGCTCCTCTGGTGGCGTACGGCTGCGACGTGCACCTTCGCTTCTTCCTCTGCTCTCTCTACGCCCCAATGTGCACAGACGAAGTGTCAACCTCCATTCCTGCCTGCAGACCCATGTGTGAGCAGGCAAGGGAAAGGTGCGCCCCCATTATGAAGAAGTTCAGCTACACCTGGCCTGACTCGCTCGACTGTTCGCGGTTGCCCACAAGAAATGACCCCAATGCTCTGTGCATGGAAGCACCCGAGAATGAGACCAGAGCAGAAGGAAAGAAGGGCGAGGGCATGCTCCCCATGCCTCCTCGGCCCAGGCAGCCAGGCACCAGTGGGAGCCACCCACCGGGTACCATGGGCTCTTGTGAGAATCCTGACAAGTTCCAGTTTGTGGAGAAGAGTCAGTCGTGTGCACCGCGCTGCTCTGCTGCTGTGGACGTCTACTGGTCCAAACAGGACAAGGACTTTGCCTTCATTTGGATGACGGTGTGGTCGATTCTGTGTTTTATCTCCACTGCCTTCACCGTCCTCACCTTCTTCCTGGAGCCCCACCGCTTCCAGTACCCAGAACGTCCCATCATCTTTCTCTCGATGTGCTATAACGTCTACTCCGTGGCTTTCATCATCCGATCGGTTGCCGGGGCCGAGAACATTGCCTGCGACCGTGAGAAGGGTGAGTTGTACATCATCCAAGAGGGGTTAGAGTCGACGGGTTGCACCATCGTCTTCCTCATCCTGTATTACTTTGGCATGGCATCTTCCATCTGGTGGGTCATACTCACTCTCACCTGGTTCTTGGCAGCGGGAAAGAAGTGGGGACATGAGGCCATTGAAGCCCACAGTAACTATTTCCACATGGCAGCTTGGGGCATTCCAGCACTCAAGACCATCATCATCCTCACCATGAGAAAGGTGGCTGGCGATGAGCTGACAGGATTGTGCTATGTGGGCAGCATGGATGCTGGCGCACTCACGGGCTTTGTTCTCACCCCTCTGTCCTGCTACCTGATCATCGGCACCTCCTTCATTCTCACTGGCTTTGTGGCTCTTTTCCACATCCGAAAAGTGATGAAGACAGAAGGTACAAACACAGAGAAGCTGGAGAAGCTGATGGTGAAAATAGGCATCTACTCTATCCTCTACACAGTGCCCGCCACCTGTGTCATTGTCTGCTACTTCTACGAGAGGCTAAATATGGACTACTGGAAGCTGCGGGGTGTGCAGATGAAGTGTGGCATGTTCAGCGGGCTCAGCAGCGACTGCTCTCTGCAGGCATCCGTGCCCACCGTGGCTGTGTTCATGCTGAAGATCTTCATGTCGCTGGTGGTGGGGATCACCAGCGGGGTCTGGGTGTGGAGCTCCAAAACCCTGCAGACCTGGCAGAATCTGTGCAGCAGGAAGCTGACAGACAGGACTAGAAGCAGGAAAGCCTGCAGCACATACTGCCATTACAAACCTCCCGTGGTGCTGCACATGGCCAAGACTGATCCGCACTCGGACAATCACACGCAAATTTGAGAATGAGGATCACACACACACACATGCATTGGCAGCCTTTAAAAGAGCTTGTGTTGTTTAAAACAAGAGTAAATTGAGCTGTTCTGTTCCTGTCATGACACACACATTATGAGAATCTTCCCATAAGCAGTATTGATTACATAAAAGGAAAAGGTCAGTATTTTAATTCCTTTTTTTTTTCATTCTCATGGTGTTCGATATTAGACATGCGTAGTTGTTCAAGGCCAAAACAAAAAACTAATTTCTTTTATTAGATGTTAGGTAAGAGAGCTATTTGGAACAATTCTTCTGCTCCCTGAAAGTGGGAATGGATAACTCTATAATAAAATGTAGATGTTTTATTTATTGTAAATATATTTAATTTAAATTTAATTATTTTTTTTTTTTAAAGAAATGCCGTCGGTAAAGGCAAAAGGGAATTTAAGTGCCTTTTTTATATAAGGAACTCTCCTTTGGCAATGGTTCTGCCTTCTGTCTTTTTGTGAGAACTATCTTAATAAATTTGTGTTATATTCATGTTCAGCTTCGATGTGTTATTTGCTGTAAATAATGTGGATGTTTTGACCTTTTTAATTTTCTTAAATTATTTTTTATTTAATTTCTGTCAGAGCTTTCTGCCACTCCTCTACAGTTGTCTACATTTTCCAATACATTTGACTCACAGCAAGAAGTGGTGGGTTCAAGTCCCCCTGGGGCCAGGGGCTTTTCTGGGCTGAGTTCGCTTGTTGCCTGCATGAGTTCTCTCCAGGTCCTCCGGCTTCCTCCCAAAGACATGCCTCTAATTGTTTTCAATTCAGTTCAATTCAATTTAATTCAATTCAATTCAATTCAAATAGCACCTTTTGCAATAAAAATTGTCTCTAGGTGCTTTAAAACCCAGAGTCTGAACCCCCAGGTAAGCATAGCGGCAAGGAAAAAACTCCCTTTTAACAGGCAGAAACCTTGCGCAGGACCAGGCTTACAAGAAGGAACCATCCTGCTGAAAGTCGGCTGGGTAAGTGGAAAAGAAGTATATGAGTTGGTGAGTCATGAACATTTTGGCAAAGACAGTTGAACGCGGACAACCCGTAAACCTCATTTAAATATTAAAAAGAGGGGTGTGTTTTGACTGAAACATGCTCACACTTAGGGACTTAGTTTTGTTTTGAGTCACATGCTGGAGTTCATGGACATCAGTCGGGTGAGCATCAAGGGCAAACTGCTGTTGTGGGACTCAAACCAACACGTCCCACCTGCACTGATTAGATAGCAGCTGCAGGAAGGTTAAGGTTCTGAAGTAATCATTAAATCTGCATTTCCCTTTCACAGTATTTATTCTTGTTAAAAGCTTTGCTGAATAGAAATATTGCCATTTTCAGGTCAGGTTTTTTGTTGTTCTGTTTTGCACAGAGAAGAAGTGGAGAGCTAAGAAAGGTTTAGTACTTTAGTGCAATAGAAGAAAACACATCAAAACACTCAAAATGCAGAATTAAAAGAAACATGAGAATAACCTTACATTAAACAAGATATAAGATATTTGGGGAGACTTAAAAGTTTCTCATGGGTGTTATTGTGTTTGTATTACAGCCAGTTTCTAAATAATACTTGTATATATGTGAAATAAACAGGTTGTTGAGTTATAGATGGGGAATTAAAGTGGTTTTTATTCTCTGTATGTTATTCTCTTTATGTTAACCCAACTCAAAACTACATAATAAAAACCTTTTGTTGCTTTAATGATGTCAATGTGTCATATACCCATAAAGTAAACAAGTAACTGTACACGCAAAGTAAATAATACACATTTTTATTATGTTTTCAAGTAAGGCATCTATAATTCATATTTCAGCTTATTATGAAACAGTTTTTCCTTAGAAATCATCATGTTCTTAACTGTTTTTTGATTGAGAAGGCAATTTCCAGATTAAATTTTTTATGTAGCTCTGTTGTGTTTGCCTGTAGTGCAAAAGTTGCAAAATACATATATGGTGTTTTTATGATGTGCTTCTGTTTTCTTTCAATTATTATCATTTTTGCCTCTTTGTGCAGTGTATTTGACTGTCGTCCGAACCCAGAAAAACGTTTAAGTTGTGGTTCCTTTGGCGCCTGAGTTGTGGCTGCTGGGAACTCGTTTACACACACACAAACACACACACACACACCTGAGGCCAGCATCCCCACAGTAGCAGCAGCCAATCAACACAAAAGTGTTGAAGAGGCCACGCTCCAACCCAGAATTTTGCCCAGGTTGAATTTTTCACAGGTTTACCTTGGCTGCAGTCTCTGCTTTGGCTGCAGAGGTTCAACAGTGTGAATGACAAACGACCCACAGGAAGACGACTCCCTGAACCCCTTTTCTTATAGGATCCTCTGGAATATGTTTTTTTGACAGTGAGTACAAAATCAGTCTGTTAATGCTGCGTTGAAAAAGAAAAACATGTTGTATAACCTTTTGGTGTCTCTGTGTGCCGTGGAAGAAAGCCCTCCATTTGGTCATGGCTCTGATTAAGGACCATCATTATACCATCAATGTGCCGTCCTCATAGACTTCCATCCCTGCCCAGGCCTGAGGGGTACAGAGGAAATAAAGCCCCCTTCATCACCCTTCCCTCCCCCTTCTACTCCCCCTCCCCCCCACTTCTCTCTCAGCCTTATCCTGTGCCAAGGTGGTTTTGATGTGTAAATGAGTGTATTGAAAACCTGCCCCCTCCCACCCCACCACCCCCCCAAAAGAGACACTTTCCATGAAAATGCAGCAGTCAGAAAGCACCAGCATTCACACAGCTTGCCACTCCTCCAGTCTGGACCGCAGACGGCCGCTGTAGTCATATACCTCTGCAGACAGGAGCGGAATTGCATTGTTTCATGGACGTAAACAATAGCACAAGCCGAAAAGAAAACCTGGCCCTGCTGGATAAAATGTCGAGAAAAATATAGCAGTCAAAAGCATTTCTGAAGCTACTATCCTCTTATGAAAGTTTATAGGCTGAGAATTTTGCTGCTGGAAAAGCTGCTGAGTCAAGCTGATCAGATCTGAATGATCTGAAACCTTATTTCAGCATGTCAGATCACATCAATCCACAAGTTAAGAGTGAAACTGAAAAAATAGCAAAGAGCTGCAGGTCAGATGTTGATGAAACGGCCGAGGGATGTCAGAGGTTACTTCTGTTCTTATGCTGCTACAGGAGGGGGTCGGTCATAAACGATCTGTTTAGCGGGTAAAACACACACACTCATTCATCATCTTGTTATAATCGCAGGCTCGGGATTATGTAGGTCAGATGGGAGAGTTCCTATTTTTTAACTGCCATTTTTAATCAGTTGCTAGGCAGCAGCCACTCTAATCTCTTCTAACCAGAGAGTCTTTCCCAGGAGAAAAGGAGAGGGTGCAGGAATCAGAATGGGGGGAACTGGGAAAAACCAACATAAATGGAGAAAACAAACACATGGAAGGAGTCATTTTAGACAAAACTCCAAACCAGTGGATTAGAACATGGGAGGACTGATCATCAAAGCATGCCCCCCCCCACCCCCACCCCCCGCCCCTGGCCCCCCAGAAGTCCTGGACAGCTGGTGAGGTGGGTTGGTTAGAGCAGAACATCTGAGGTCCAAGAGTCAGAGTTATGCATCTGGACCTCACAGCCAGACCTGGGACACTCTGCAAGTGTCATGGCCAACAGCATAAGAACCTGTTGCATTTGTTAGGTTTGTCCTGACTTAATACAGTTTCTAAATAAATAATGTTCATTATGCAATCTCAGTCCTGCTGCTCCTAATGTTGTCTTTACTAAATACGTCAACATTTGCAGTCTTGACCTTAGAGAAGCTACTTCTTCTTTCTTTCTTACTACTAACTTCTTTCTGTTAGTACGGAGAAGACAAAAAGTTTCTTTTTCTTTTCCATGTCTTTCAGATGTTCCTGTGTTTTTTCTGTACGTAGCTGCTGAGTGTGGGACCTGGGCAGCAGCCTGAATCAGAGGAGAAATTATGTCGGAGCAGACTCTTTAAGGGTATAAGAGCTCTTTGTGAAGCTAGTCTGTGCAAGGAGGGAGGTAGCTGGCTAATTAAATACCAGTTGAGCTTGCATGTGTGCGAGAGGAGTTTGGGGGGTGGGGGGGGGTTGTCATGTCAGTGGAAACTAAAGTCCTGGGATTAATTAATGCATCCAGTGCTGCTAATTAAATATAGTACACAGTTTTCAGTCTCTGCTCATCTTTTTCTCTGTAAACAAAGCCGTAAATGTCTGCAGGAGGGTTTGGCCATAAACTTTCCTATCATCAATTAAGCTCTTTTTCCGTCCAGCATTGTTGACTCAGGGTGATCACTGTACATTAGCCAGTCTGAGCAGTAAGGGGAACCATCTGGGGTCTGGCTCACGCTAACACTGGACCTTTTGTGGTCTCAGCCTCCCCCTACAACTCCAACCTTAGTCATTGTACACGCTGCAGTGAGTCAACGCTGCCAGGTCGAACACATTTCTGCATAAACCGTGGTTTGTGTACATACTGTAACCGTAGGCTGCGGAATAGGACTGAGGCAGCGGTCTGTGATGATCTTGGCAGCTGGCGTGGATTTGGCGCGCGAAGTTAAGAGCTGGAGTAGCACAACTGCGCTAAGTGCTTCCCTCCAGAATAATAAGCTGCTGGTGGAGCAGAGAAGGAGAAAAGCAGTAGAGATCAGCCTTTATGTTCACACCCCATCATAAATGAGATGGTGGGATCCTCTGGTTCTTCTGGTCATGATACATTTCCTTTGTGTGTTTTGGGTTTGCATTGAGGCTTGTTTATAGCTGACGGTAGAGTCTAATTAAATGAAATACGGTCTCAGCGGATGTGGTCGAGAGTGCTTGTTAGTGGCATCTGTAGCCTCAAACCAGAAACCGACAGGGCCAGGTGCTTTATGATGCAGCCTGGTATCAGCAGCGTGGCCCAGCAGGGCTTTTCCGTTCCAAAAGTTCATCTAAAACACCAGGTTTCCAGACATTGGACTTTGGCTGTTTAGAATGGCAACATTTCAGTTTTTATCAGTATATCCCAAGAACATACAATCTAGTTTTTCGAACTTGTCTGTAAAAAAGTCAGTTGGTTAACAACATAAAAATTCTAAACAGTTTGTATGTACAGTTTTGTAATCCTAAAACAGATATAGTTTTAGGATTATGTATTCTCCAAAACGTTAATGGACCCAGATAGGGGATTTGTTAATTAACAAATTAATGAATGTTATATAATATAAATCTGCGTAAAACTGATTAAAGTGTCTATCTTCATCCTCTGACCATTGAAATTAACAGCAATAGTTGCTGAAGACTGAATGAGAATATGAGAACAATGTTCTCCTCGTATAGCGGCACTAATCTGCATCACATCATTGACTTAAACGAGTTTAACACCTCTTGATCATGTTTTACTGGGCAGTATGTCCTGTCAATAAGCCTGGGCCCCATCTGTGAAGCTGAACAAAAATGAATAACCCAGTGTGTGAAGCCTATTCTTCACCAAGAACAAGTCTATTAGACTTTTCTTATACCAGAGATAGAGGTTCATTGCGTGCTTAAATGGACTGAAAACAAGGGCTGTATGTCCTTGATTCATGCTTTCTTTCTGGTTCCACATGTGCGAGCAAACCTGCTTTTGTGTTGGTGAAACTAGACTCTCACATCCCCCAGATCCTCCTTTCAGCAGGAGCGACATGAAGCAGCTACAGTTCCATTGTGAAGTGTCCTGCAAAGACTGAAGCCGAACAGCAGAGGACAAAGCAGAGAGGGGATTAGCATCCCCCACATTTTTGCTCACACACTACGTAATACTCAACATAATCAAACACACAATACAACCAAACACTCAACTGGTGCCATGCTGGTCCAAAAAAAAAGGCAGCGGGCCGAAGCAACCAAAGCAAGGGCCTGAGGAGGTGGATGTGAAGAAAATTCACTGTGTTTATGCTGAGCAGCCAGACAGTGGGACACGTGGAACACAATCTGTGTTTTCTTTCTCCTAGCTAAGCTAAGAAAACAGCAGAGGGAGCAGATTCCCTTACAGAAAAAGCTGCCACTGTTAGATGTTTATTCTAGCTAAGGTAAACATCTGGCCACTGATGGGATCTGATGAGCTGGTGTGATATTCTGGTAATGTATTTTATTTATTAATTTATATTTTTGGTATTTATTACGTAGAAATGTTATGCCTAAATAAGTTATCTGAGTCTGAATACCAAATACACTTCATCATTGCTTCACTTCATCATATTCCACATGAATATCATCATGTGGAATGGTCATTTTAACTACACGATGCAGATGTAGTCTTTGCAGGACAGATAAACTCAAGACATAATGCTGAGTGTGAACTTTCCCCTCCTTCAGGTTGGGTTCAGTTGTATTCAGCAGGAAGCAGGTTCAGTTTTATGACCAGTGCTTGCCCCCCCAACCACACACACACACTCACACACACAGAAGAGGTCATGTTGCACAAAAATCTGCTTACTCTCCAGAGTCGGCTTTTCCAGGAGCACTCTTACATGCAAGACCATTGAAGTGGGCCAAGAGCAATTGAAGGCCTTTATGAGCCTGATAAGGCTCATTCCAAACACTCATCTGTCTTGTTTTGTTATACTTTGAGTGTAATCACACACGATAACGAGGGACTCATGTTTGAAGTAACTTTCGCAGTATGTTTAGGTACACATTGTCACTTTGACGCTTTGCTGACAGCAGCGGTTTTGACAACTAGAGTTTACCTGTGAGCGGGTGCACAGACTCCTTGATTTCACATGAATTAATAAATACACAAAACCCTAACCAAAATTTTCCAAATATTAGCGGCATTAGCTTTTATGGGAATATATGATCCCTAGATTTGAAAATTTAAATGATGGTTTTGACAGTGAGGAAAAATCAAAGTTCACACAGATTCCAAATTTAACATAATGAGCCGTGATGTGACATCCACCCCTGTGCCCCTTTAGGCTTTGCTGAGGTTGTGCCACAGGGATAGCCTAACATACTGTATCTCAAGTCCCCCTTAGTGTAACTGGGAAGATTATATACATTTTCCTTATTGTCAAGTTTAGATAAACGGATAGGTCTTTTTTTTTTTTTACAGAAGAGTTGTAAAACATGTGGTTGGGGAAATGACTGTGCATCTTCAGGACATCAAACTCTAACAATTACTTATGTCTAATGTATTTTCATTTATGATGTAGTAGATCTAGATAGTAGTAGATGTAGAAATAAAGTATAAATTATAAATTTAAATTCTTTTTTATTATTCAATTTTTCAACTTTTTGATTTACTTCAGGAATCGATAAACATTATGACAATAAAAAAAATAAAAAATAAATAAATACAGAAATGCTGGACTACTGAAACATTTGGGCATAATTAATGCAGCAATGTGGTGTGGTATGGTCACCATCAACCTCTGGCACTGCTGAGGGGTTATGGAAGCCCAGCTCTATTAGCGGCCTTCAACTCTTCCTAATTGTTAGCTCTGGCGTCTCTCATCTTCCTTTTGATAAATCCCCAAAGATTATCGATTGGATTTAGGTCAGGTGAGTTTCCTGGCCAGTCGAGCACAGCAATAACATGGTCCTTTAACCAGGTATCAGTACCTTTAGCACTTTTAGCTAATCAGCAGAAGGAAACATGGCATGTTCTACCATCTCCTGGTAGACCTGACCTGAGATCAGCAGATGCCATGGCTCCCTATACCATCACTGACTTTGGAAACATAACCTGGACCTGAATCAGCTTGGATTCTGTGCATCCAAAGTCTTCCTTCAGACTTCCAGAACCTTCATATCTAAAAGAAATACAAATTGTACTTTCATCTGAAAGGAGAACTATGGACAAAGAAGCTTTTTTGTCCTCAGCTCAGGTCAGATGCTCTTATTGTCATCTCTGGTTCAGGATTGGCTTGACACTAGGAATGAGATGGCTGTAGACCATGTCCTAGAAGCATCTGTGCATGGTGTGTCAAAACCCAAAATTCAGGATTGGAAGATCAAAAGACGCAGATTAATCAGGCAGATCAAAAATGGGATCAAAGAAGTCTTTCAAGTATCGTATGGGATGTCTGTGTAGATTCTCAATCATCCAGGTCATGGTTATCCAAAGTAGATTTCTCTGTGTCAACTGGACTGAAAGGTTTCCTTGAATATTGGCGACAGCGCCAATATTCAAGGAAACCTTTCAGTCCAGTTGACACAGAGAAATCTACTTTGGATATCATATGGGATCAAATAAGCCTTTAAAGTATCATAATCAAAGGACAAAAAGGTTTGATGTAAAGCAACTTTACTTGCTACGGTGCAATAATGTAATAAGAATGGACCAGCCTTTCAAACAAAACCACAGCCCCTGATCAGCCAGAAGACGCAACTGGTATGGAATAACTTTATATGATTGTTAAAGACTAAAGATTAAGGCTAAACTTCAGTACTTCATTGTCAAACAGTCATACTGAATTAAAGTCTTAGTAAAATGTCCTAATAGTAGTAATGTTCAGTAGAGTAGTTCATTTCCTACTTGCTGTATAAACTGATGATCACATTAACCGTTCAATATTGGCTATTATGTAATGGTTAAGCAATCAAGAGTTATGCATGCAAATCAGATACGAATGTGCAAAATGTATGTTCTGTTTGTCTCCAAGGTTATCAACCTTTTCCTTCCTATTCCTAATCTATTACTCGATTAAATTGGTAGACGAGAGGAAACGAGTTGTCCCTTGCATCCTTCAACGTTGAGCAGTTTTTCAAGTTTGGGCACGGCTGTGGTTGAAAAAACTCACACAACTTGACAGTTGATAACCAGCGTGACAGTGAGGACAAGGACCAGAAGTCAGGCTGTCGACGCAGAGGGAATTGATTAGGAAGACGCCACCATGGCAGAAACAGTGCAGCAACTCAAGCAGATAAGAACCTCAGCTAAATCCGCCTTCACCAGGCAAGCAAACCTCTTGAGCAGGGAAATGAGCAACATGACTATGCAGGAACTGCAGGAGGAGCTCAGAAAGCTGAAATCCATGGCAAGGCGAGTCATCGACGCTAATGAGAACTACAAATCTGGCCTGCTGGCAGACCTTCGTGCTGAGGAAGAAGGTAGTGAAGATGTAGACCTGGATCAGCGGCAGCAGGCTGATTTAGGGAAGACCGAGGTACAGTGTGGCAAGAGACTGGATGAGATCCGGGAAGCAGTCTGGGAACGATATGGCAGAGCTGAAATAGGAGCCAGGTTCCTGGAAGCAGAGGGAGCCTGTGACAGGGCCCATGAGGACCCAGCATGCTCTTTGCACCTGGAGCAAGTAAAAAGACTCATCCAAGAAGCAAACGCAAGCCTGGAAGACTGGGTAGCATGGATACCACACGAACGGGTAGAGGACCTGCAAAACAGAGTGGTGACCCTGAGATCGTTTGGCAACAAGCTAGAGGCCAAAATGGCAGGGGTTATCACCGCACAAAGGATTGCACAAGGAGGAATAAAAGATGAGCCTCAACCAGTGGCAGTCCAGCAGGCAGCGGTTCCACAACCAGGCATAAGGCTTGAGGCAACCAGATTACCCAGGTTCACCGGATCCAAGAGGGAATTCTACAGGTGGAAAAAGGATTGGGAGAGCCTGCAGGAGCAGGGGGAGCTGTCCGGCTCAGCGGAAGTGAAAAAGTTCCAACTCCTTAACAGTGTGGATAAAGAAATATGCAGAAACCTAAGTTTGTCAACGTACTCTAGCGCCGATGACATCTTTACTGTCAGGGTCCGGCTTGCTGCATTTGGGTCCTCACCACATACGTTCCGTAACATTTAGGGTGCTAAATAGGTATGGCAATAAGTCGACAATTGCCTTGGAGATAATTAGGGACCTGGAGAGGTTCCCTCCCTTAAAGCCGCACCAGCCAAGGAAAGTAATTGACCTAATCCAAGCTATAGAAAAGGCCTTGCACGACCTCACTGAGCTCGGAAGCCCCGGGATCATCAAGCATGCCCTGGTGATCACAACTATAGAGGGCAAGCTTCCTGACGACCTGAAGAAAGACTGGCTTAGGTTCATGAATAAACCTTCAAACCAGGTTACACCTGAGAACCACTTTGATAGCCTCCTCGAGTACCTTAAGGGAGAGGAAAGCGTTCTAGAAAGGCTGGAGCAACTTCGTGTAGGCGAGAGAGTGGAGAAGGATCACACCTGGAAAAGAAATATGCCTTCACAAAGACCGCAAGTAGGGAAGGTTGCATCATCTGTGGGGATGGGAGACACCGTGAGAAGATCTTTTTTTGCAAGCAGTTCAAAGAACTGGAGCCTAGCGAGAGGCAGAGAGCTGTCGAAGAGCTGGGAGCATGCAGGAGATGTCTCGTGCGTCACACGCAGGATAAAGATTGGGAAGACACTTACCTACGTGGGAATGGAGAATGCAGCAAGGGGGGTGCCTCAGACGAAGGTGGGCTTGAAAGGTAGAGGACCCAGGAAGACGGGTCAACCGAACGCCGGAAAGCAAGAGATGGCACGGAAAGGCAAGGAGGCCTTTACCGAAAAGCAAGAGGGGGCACGGGAAGTCAAGGAGGCCTTCACTAACATGGCAGCAGGATCTCTGCACGCTGGGAAGAGCCCACTCGAAGTGATGAACCCAAGCCCATGTTAGAAGCCGGTTATCCTCATGCTCCTGGAGGTGACTGCCAATTCAGGACAAAAAATTGGAACACTCATTGACTTAGCCTCAGACACCAACTACGTCACCCATGGGGCTGCCAGAAGACTGGGCCTGCGAGGTGAAGAGGTCATGATTGTTGTCCGAGGGATTGGGGGCATGGTGACGAAAGTTAGGACAAAGAAATACTTGCTCAGTGTGAGAGTCAAAACACCTAAAGGCACTTTGGGAACTCACGAGCTTATTTGCCATGGCCTAGGTAAAATTGCAAAAGTGCACAGGCCAGTCAAAGCAAAGCAGCTTAAGGAGTTCTTCCCCGACACTGAACTAGAAGACCTTCAAAGACCCAGTCATATTGAACTTGTCATCAGTCACCATGAGGGAGGATTAGCTCCACAAAGAGAAAAGATGGTAGGAAGCCTTGTCCTTTGGGACAGCCCCTTAGGAAAGACTGTTGGTGGAGCAAACCCAGACCTCCACGAAGTGATAGACTCAGCCGGCCTCCACAGGTCCGAAACTCATTTTGCGCGGTCAATGAAAACCTCAGCAGTGAAGTACCAAGAAATTACTGAAAGGCAGGATTTCAGAACCAAAACCAAGAGCATTGTTGCGGGAAGAGAGTTCATAGACTGATGGAGATGGGACAGCATTGGGGCAGCCTGCTAACCCAAGTGCGGGGAATGCCGGTGCGGCAGCTGTCAGCCAGGAGGCAAAGAGATGACACTAAGTGAGGAAAGAGAGCTAGAGATTATTAAAAAGGGGCTCACCTATACTAGAGCAGACGCCCACAGCCAGAAGCCTCACTGGGACATGAAGTACCCCTGGATCGAGGACCCAGCCTCCCTACCCAATAACAGAAACATGGTAGAGGCCACCTTCCGGAGGACAGAAAGACAACTCAAGAAAGAACCAGAGTGTCGCATGGGATACGCAACCCAAGTCCACGAGATGGTGGAAAGAGGGGCAGCAAAGAAACTCACCAAAGAGATCTTAGCCAACTGGGATGGACCAGTATGGTATGTTAGCCACCTGGTAGCACCAAACCCTCACTCAGTCACAACACCCGTGCGGCTGGTGTGGAACAGCAGTCAAAGATATAGAGGAGTCAGTATGAATCTTCTCCTGAAAGGGCCTCATGTGCTTAATCCCATCCGAGCCGTGCTACTGAGGTTCAGAAGGGGAATTCATGCAGCACTAGGCGATATTAAGAAGATGTACAACTCCGTGTGGCTTGAGGACCGGGAGATGGCACTTCCACAGGTTCCTGTGGAGAGACAGTGAAGATCATGAAATCAGGGAGTATGCCATTACTAGAGTGAACATTGGCGATCGGCCGGCAGGGTGCATAGCACAGCTAGCCATGAGAGAAACAGCAAGATTACCCATGTTTGCACACTTGAAAGAGGAGTGTAGGATCCTTGAGGAGGATTCATATGTGGATGACATCCTAACTTCCCATAACGACTTGGACCAGCTAGACAGAACCACCAAAACTGTTGAAGAAATCCTGAAAGAGGGTGGATTCTACTTCAAGCCTTGGGTCCGGTCAGGCCAAAGTGGGAGGCAGGGACAGGCTTCAGAGAAACCAGAAACACCAGGTGAACAGGCGTTCATTCTCCCAAACCAATTGAAAGAAGGAGACAATAAAGCCCTTGGTGTGGGGTACCTGGCCAGCTTGGACAAGCTGTACGTCATGACCTCGATCAACTTCTCGGGCAAGAAAAAGAAGATGAGTCTAGGCCAGAACCAGAAGGAAGAGGTAAGGGCGGAAACTTCGAAACTGCTGACTAGGAGGCAGCTGCTTAGTCAGATTGCCAGCTTATATGACCCAATAGGCCTTGTGGCGCCTGCCAAACAGAAGGGAGCCATCCTAGTCAGGAAAGCATTCCAGGAAACTGGAGGCAAAGCAGTACGTTACACGTGGGATGAACCGTTGTCTGACGGCCTAAGAGAAGAAGCTATTGACTTGTTCGTAGAGTACGTATGCCTCAGTCAAACCACCTTCCACAGGAGACTGATGCCAGCCAATGGGGTTGGATTACCCTGGGGAATAACGTTCTTCGACGGAAGCGACCAAAGCTATGGCGCCGTGGTGTACTTTAGATGGGAGACGGAGGAAGGCATCCAAGTACGACTAGTTGAGTCGAAGGCAAAGCTCACGCCACTGGACCAAAAGGGAGATCTGGTAAAAGCTGAAATCTGCGGTGCTGTCTTTGCCGCTAAGCTCAAGAACTACATTGAGAAGCACAGCAGAATGCAAGTCGAACGTTGTATCCACCTGGTAGACAGCGAAACCGTACTGGGGGCGATCCAAAGGGAAAGCTATGGATATCAGACGTTCTTCACAAACAGGGTGGGGGAAGTCCAGAAATCCACATCAGTAGAGGACTGGATGTGGATCCCAGGTGAGCTGAACGTCGCCGACCTCCTGACAAGGGGAGGAGCTCCGAAAGACCTCGAAGAGGGCTCCATGTGGCAAAAAGGCCCGGAGTTCCTGGGACGGCCTGTAGTAGAATGGCCATCGAAAACAGCCAACAGCAATAACATGGTCCTTTAACCAGGTATCAGTACCTTTAGCACTTTTAGCTAATCAGCAGAAGGAAACATGGCATGTTCTACCATCTCCTGGTAGACCTGACCTGAGATCAGCAGATGCCATGGCTCCCTATACCATCACTGACTTTGGAAACATAACCTGGACCTGAATCAGCTTGGATTCTGTGCATCCAAAGTCTTCCTTCAGACTTCCAGAACCTTCATATCTAAAAGAAATACAAATTGTACTTTCATCTGAAAGGAGAACTATGGACAAAGAAGCTTTTTTGTTCTCAGCTCAGGTCTTATTGTCATCTCTGGTTCAGGATTGGCTTGACACTACGAATGAGATGGCTGTAGACCATGTCCTAGAAGCATCTGTGCATGGTGCGTCAAAACCCAGAATTCAGGATTTGAAGATCAAAAGACGCAGATTAATCAGGCAGATCAAAAATGGGATCAAAGAAGTCTTTCAAGTATCGTATGGGATCAAAGAAGCCTTTAAAGTATTATAATCAAAGGACAAAAAGGTTTGATGTAAAGCAATTTTACTCGCTGCGGTGCAATAATGTAATAAGAATGGACCAGCCTTTCAAACACAAGCCCCTGATCAACCAGAAGACGCAACTGGTATGGAATAACTTTGTATGATTGAGCTAACTAAAGGTTAAGACTAAACTTCAGTACTTCATTGTTAAACAGCCATACTGAATTAAAGTCATAATAAAATGTCCTAATAGTAGAGTAGAATGTTCAGTAGAGTAGTTCATTTCCTACTTGCTGTATAAACTGATGATCACATTAACCGTTCAATATTGGCTATTATGTAATGGTTAAGCAATCAAGAGTTATACATGCAAATCAGATACGAATGTGCAAAATGTGTGTTCTGTTTGTCTCCAAGGTTATCAACCTTTTCCTCCCTATTCCTAATCTACTACTCGATTAAATTGGTGGACGAGAGGAAACGAGTTGTCCCTTGCATCCTTCAACGTTGATCAAGCAGTTTTTCAAGTTTGGGCATGGCTGTGGTCGCAAAAAACTCACACAACTTGACAGTGGCTTTTGAAGCACTGACTCCAGTTGCAGTCCACTCTTTGAGTCTCCCCCATAGTCTGGATGGGATTCATGTCACAATCCTCTCAAGAATATGGTTCTTCCTGTTGCTTGAGTACTGTTTCTTTCACATATTTGCTTCCATTCATCTTGTCATTGTTGTGCTTCATAGCCAGAATAGCCAGCTTCTTTAGCACTGACCCTTTGTGTCTTATCCTTCTGAACAATTATCAGTTCTTCCCCATGATTGTGTAACCTTAGTGAGGGACTTAGGAGCTATATAAACGCTCAAGAAACTTTTGCAGTTGATTTATTTTCAGTTGTTTTGTTTTTCTTTTTTTTATTTATTGAGATTAACCTTTATGTGTCCTGTTCTATAACTTAAAAACAGCCAATAACATAACAGTATTTTGCCAATATTGTGATAAGTTATTATGTTATTGGTTTTGTTTCAACTAGAATATCCAGAAATATTATGTTATTGACAGGCATTACCCGATGTCTGTTGTTATGTTATTGGTTGCTACAACCCAGCATCATAGGAGTATCCCCACAGGAACCTGGTCGTGCTCAAGTTTCTTTCTGTTAAAATGGAGTTTTTGTCTGTCACTGTAGTCAGACTTTTGTATTCTTTCTTTTTCCTCTATTCGTCCCTCTCAAACTTTCTATCACTGATAAAATTCCTGAAACTTACCCTAGATGTAATATTCACATGAAGACAATTCATTTATTTTTGTGTTATTTCATTGTGTAGCATATAAAGTTAACTGTACTGGAACAAATACAGAACCATATAGTGCTCCATTGTTAATGTTGGTTTTATATAGGATTAATTATGAACATGTATAGTCTGAAGTCAGGAACATAAAAATCAGCTTAACAGAGTTCCTATAATACCACAATTGAAGTCTGACAAAGCGAAAAACAAAAAAAAAAAAAGGTTCTGTAACAGAACTGTAACGTATTCTCCCCATGACAAATCTGGTACCCTTCCTCCCTGGCAAGGGCCACCAAGCTTCACTGAAAGGTTGCTGCTGCAAATCTTCTGTTCTGGGACTATAGGTTAGATGTTCCTTGGCTTTATAATTATTTACATTTAAACACTTATAACTATTACACTCAAACACATTTCCATTTAAAACAAAAAGCTGCCTGTAAAACTCCCCTTTACCCATTTTCCAAGGGTGATTTCCCTACTGAAACTGTTTGAAGACCCCAGGGAAGCTTTTGCCTGAATACCTTCGGAAAAAGGAGGCAGGAAGTGTTTTTACGCTTGACATAAGAGAAAAAATACACTTAAATCCAAACATGAATAACAAACTACTGTTTTCTGTATACTCACTGTAAAGATGTTATGTCTTCTAGTCAACACTGTAACGGCTGATTAAAGTTCACCCGCTGTGTGTGTGTGTGTGTGTCCTGTCTGCCATACATCTGCTTCCCGGCCCTGTCGCCTTCCCAGTGAAGGGCCACTCAACCTGGGTGGATAATCTTTCCCCCACATCTGCTACAAATTAGGCAGAGCCATTCAGAGGCTCCTTTATGGAGCCATCAGCAGCCCTGTGACTGCTTTTTATTAAGAAAGCACACCTTGGTTGCACACACACACACATTCATACTGGTTTCCATTTAAAGTACAGATTGTTCTCTATGTAACTTTATTTATATTCTTTCCACTATTAAAGCTACACTCACTCATGTGCACACAAACAAATACAAAATGTAAACACTTGTCTCTGGTTTCCAAACCAAAGAACTCATCTGAGGTCAGCCGCGACAGCTGCAGACCATTTCATTTGGGCGCAGGGCAGGTTATGTGGCTGACACCCCCTCGCTGGGCATCTGCACACTCCACAGTAACAAGAGCCAAAACAAAAGCTCACATTGATCTGTGGGCAGAAAAGAACCGAAGCTAAGAGATTTTCATGGGCAAAAATGCAAAATGAAGACAGCATAAATGTGAAAAAAAAAAAAGAGAAATGTGTTTACCAGATCTGGACGTATGTAATTAAAACTGTTTGCATTATTTATGCTGTGTGACAGTAAATATGAAGTGTGATGTCCTGAAACTGTCCTTGCAGATATCGTTTCAGGGGTTTGGGGTGAACGCTGCTATGTTGTCTAACACAAACACATACACAGACACACACACGCATGCAGGCCGCTGCCACCATTTGCGCAGGGTTCAAAGATTAGTCAGCACAAAGGTTCTGCGTGTTTGTCAATGAGCAGCAGTACCCTCCGGCCCCCACCAGCCTGTCAGACCACCACAGCAGATGCAACAACGCACATTTTTAAATAAATCATTGATGTGTCCTAAATCTACTGTGACTGTTCTTGACAAAAACTTGCATCTTCAAGGCCTGAAAAGATATGTTTAACTGTTTACAGATTGAACACAAGTTCAACACAAAGGAAAATGCTTAAGAAGTTTCATTTGTTAACAGGGCAGAAATCTGACCTCTGACCTAAAATAAACATGAACCTCCACTCAAAGCCTCAGAATGACAAACTGAAAATAGAGTTTTTTAGTTTTAGTTATTAAGAATAAAGAGTAAAATATTGCTTTGACTGACGTACACAGTACCTTTGCTCTGACTTCAGCCACTGGCTTCTTTCATTTCTCTTGATCATCGCTGAGATGTTTCAGCACCTCCATGAGTCCACCTGTGGTAAACTAAAATGATGTGGGAAGACACACACCTGTGTAATGGATCAGAGTAAAACCCCAGGCCTGAGGTCAAAGGCACGGCCTTCAGACCTCAGAGACAGGCTCGCAGCCATGAACAGATCTGAGGAAGGCTACAAAATATTCTGCTGCACTGAAAGTGCTCAAGAGCAGAGTGGCCTCCATCAGGTTTAGAATAACCAGTCACAGAGCTGTCAACTAGATTAAGCAACCCGGGGAGACACACAGTATGAAAGCTCACCCGGTGTTTGAAAAAACAAAAGAAAGGACCGAAAACTCTCAGACTGTATGAAACAAAATTCCCTGGTCTCCCAATACATACCTACAGTAAAGCCTGTTGGCATCATCATCATCATCATCAGCTGTGGGGTTATTTGTCAAGGAGATTGGTCAGAATCAAGGGAAAGCTGAAAGGAGCAAATATGATTAAAGAAAGATTCAGAGGACTCAGGACCTCCAGGCTGAGGAATATCCCGAAAGCTTCTAAAAACGTCATCAAGAACGGTGACAGAAAATCCTGCCAAAGGTGCTTCAACTAAGGACTGATAAAAGGTGCTCAATTCCAAAAAATGCGAGCACGTCAACCAAAGACAGAGCAGGCTGAGAGGATTTTAGTCATCTCAATGGTAATTAGAAATATATTACATTTTTACATCTGAATCTAGTCATGTCAGAGAAAACTGCTCCCATGTAACTAGATTAAAAGTGTATAACTTACTTTTCTGTTTCTATTATGATCCAGGAGAAGAAAAGGACGGAAAACCACAGAACTGTCAGTTTAGTTCTCACCACAGCTCCATCAGTGTGTGAGCTGCAGATGGCTCTCCAGAGGTCAGCTCATCTGAAGAACGTCCTTGCTTTCTTCAATGCTCTGTACATAATGGGCACACTCCCTTACACTGGCATGAGCACTCCTTCACATTGGTGTGCAAACATTATAAGTACTATTACATTTTATTATCAAAAGTATTCCTCTTTGCAGCATTTTGACAAGTTCCACACTTGTCAAAACACAAATTATTTCAGTGTGATTGAAGAAATACTTATAAAAAGCACATGAGTAGCAGGCAGATAAGAAAACTGGTTATTTTATTAAAAGGTAACAATATACAGTCATTTCCCTTCCTCATTTTTTCACAAGGTTGACAGTTGGTAGGGATGTCTACAGGATGCGCTATGAAAAGTCTTTACACCTGAGTTTTTTAAACTAGCTGGAATCCAGTCTCAGACTATAAATATATATATATATATATATATATATATATATACTGTGTAAAATATTTCTGACATTCCTCTGACAAAGAAAATATTTACAGCCAAGTCCCAACTTGAGAGGAGCAGTTACATTTGTGCTGTAGAATTTTAAATTTCTTAAAAGAAATCAGCACAAGAGATGGAGCAGACAGCGATACAGGCAAGAGTTGCCGTTTAATTAGTTGAAGCCAAATCTATCTCCTACCACCAGAACACTGAGCACGACAGTCAGCTGTTCAACCACAACTATCAGCACCGTCAAGACTCAGAGGAAACCGAAAACAGTATGAAAGTACGGGAGTTGCGCGCCCCCTGGTGGCTAATCCAGGAAATCTTTATGCATACACTAAATGGCAATGGTAGGTTTAGGTAAAAAAAATAACTGACCAAATAGCATGTGCAAATATGTACTGTAGTTCAACAAATGTTAAAATGGTCATTTAATATCACCTGTGTTTTTTCCAACAGTGTTTACAGGTGTGTGCAGCCAGGTTCTGCAGCTGCGGCGTTTGGGTGCAAAATTGTTCAACGCTGAGGTACTGAGTCATTTAAAGTCATTCATCCAGAGAAGATGGAAAGCCTGCTCGTTCCTAATGATCTTCACAACAAAAACTTGAATTTATGTTTTGTTTTTTTTGATAAGATCACGAGCCACCAACTCAAGTTTAAGTCTGAGGTTGAACAAGGAGTAGGAAACCCCTCAAAAATGACAACACGTACAATTTCAACATTTTTATCTTTGTATCTGTTCAAAGATAAGGTTGTGGTTATTCTGAGATTTACAACTGGGGAAGGGGAAGGTTAAAAAAATGAATAGTGTCAGTCATAAGCATTTTTCATTTTCACTAAAATGACACCATACTTATCAGTGAAAACGACTTGTGACAGATGTGAGCTAGATTTTCATCCATTAGAGTGATAAGTCTTCCATTACACTTCTGGTGTTTGGAGAGCACATGTGAAAACTGTGATTCACAAGACAAAAGTCAAATAACATCTGAGGTTTTTCCAATATGTGAATGAACTTTAATTCAAATTGTCTTAAGAGCTATAGGGACTCTCCACTATCTCACATGTCTCCTTTTTCCTGGTTGAGGACAGAAAAAGCTTTAATATTAAACATGTTACAAATATAAATCTTTTTCTTGCTTTTAAAAAAAAGACAACAAAATTCAATCCTATAAAAAAGTTTGAGTCCTGCTGGCTGTTGGAGGAAAATTTTGATCCGTTTTCAAAAGAGCAGGACAAAGATTTTACAGCAAAATAAAGATTGCAAATAAACCCCTGAAGTGTGTCAATGTTTCCGCCTCTTAGATCGCTGCTGGGCAGAAACCTCCTCGTCACTGCTCTCCCCCAAAGCCTTTCTTTCTCCTTTCCGCCGACGTCCACGGGTGTCGCACTCGCCATCGCTGTTTTGCTCCCTATAATCCTTGCCAGATGTGGCAGAGGACCTCTTACTCCTCCTCCTGCCAGCTCCATACTCTGCCTCCTCATCCTCACTCTCACTCTCCCCGTCCCTGCAGTTCTGCCTGATTCTCACACTCCTCCTTTTTGATTTGCCATTCTGCAGCTTCTGTGGTTCTTCCTCCTCATCTTCCTCCTCTGATGTGGTAGGTGGATGCCTGATGCGCTTGCGTGAGCGTCTGCGGAGGTAAGTGAGGCCAGGGAGCAACTTCTGGAGGAGCTCAACAAATGTCTGCTCTGTTTTAACCATGCAGGAGAGAACGTCGCTGCCCTCATGGTTGTACTCTTCTGCATTGGAGAAGACGAGTTTCATGTCTTCCATGAAGTCCTGACAGTGGCGGTAGGAACCTTGGCTGAACTTTTCAAGCATTGTCTGGAGGTCCATGGGCTGGGAGATAATGTCCAGGTAGTCCTCAGCCTCGTCCTTGGACACAGGCTCTCTGTAAGAGAAGCAAAAAGAGATGACGTTTTCTTGATGTCTGAACATGACACAAAAAACACCGCCTGTTTAACGGGTCAGAAAAGCCCCAAGCAGTATATGTGTGTATCAGTGATGTTTCAGAATTGACTGAGCACCACACATGCTTCTCCTCACCTGAAAGGCCAACTATAACGGTATTTCATAAGCTTCTTAACAATCTCCTCACACCTCTCTAACTCAAGTCTCTGCCTGCTCACTCCTGTTTGGTAACTCTGCCGTACCTGCAAAAAAAAAAAAAAAGCTTCATTAGAAATGCACATTTGACCCTTGTAAGCCCACTTTTAGTCTACAGCCTACTAACACTGCAGTCATTCGGGGCATTTGTTCTTCAGCTCTAGGACAACAAGCCTAAACAAACCTCAAATCATTAGCAATTCAAATATTTACTGTAGATATCCATGAGCACTTTCATACCAGTTCATCGATGTCTGCAGGGTTGTTGGGTCCAGTTCGTTGCTTGCAACCATGGCTGCCAGAAGAGGACGGTTTCTTGCTTTTGGAAGGCTTTGGCTGAGATGATGACTGTTTGGTTTTCTTTCGTGGCCTCACTGTACATAAGGAACAAACACCGATCAGATCCTGCTTCAACAGTAAACTTTGGTCATCTCGCAGCAATGAAAACATCTGCCAAAATCCTACCATGTTACTGAACTTGTTTTAAGGGGGAAAAAAAAAAAAAGAAAAAAAAAAGGGAAATTCATGCTGATTCATGATGACTATAAATTAGACAGGGACTACCAGAGGTATGAGAAGCAACCGCTACAGAGGCTTATTCACCCACAACTGCCTTGTACTGACAGCGGGGATCATTAATATCACATACTTTAAGTGAAGCTGGAGTGACACATGGCTTCAAAGCATACAGAGGTGAGCGGTGCTCCATAACACGGACAACCGAGACAAAAGATATTCAACATCAGCATTATTCTCATTCCGAGCCTAACAACCCAAGAACCTCCCTTACTGGAATATCAGAACAATTACGAGTATTCAGATACAATCTTTGCTTTTAGACACATGTGAATAAAATATGACACAAGTAGATTTCTGTCACTTTACTTACAGCTGTGCCCCAAAACTTTGTAGTCATTTTCCTCCTCCTCATCTTCCTCTTCCTCAGACTCCTCTTCTTCAGACCCCTCATCATCGTCCTCTTCATCTGTGTCTTCGTTGTAGTTCCTGCAGTTAGAAACCACATATTTACAGAGATGATAAGAACAAAACACAGGCTCTACTTTGATTTAGACGCAAGACTTGGGTCTGCATCTGCTTTCTGGGTTTTTGACAGTTGGTTAAAAGAAAGGTTTTAATGAAACCAATCAAATTTTAGCAATTTATTAACCTCACAATAACAAGATAAATCTATCTAATCCTACTTGGACACAGTAAAGGTACATATATAAAAATATGTAGAAAAGTACGCCAAACCAGGTTTCACATGAAGGATATTTGCATTAATTTGTTATTACATTAAGTTATTTTTAGCTCTTTAGGAACACAGGATATATGTGCAGATGTTCACCTTGAGCGAGAGCCCCGTCTGGCCACAGTAGGCTGGCAGGCCAGACACCGCCACTCCCCATCAGGGATGCGGTACAGGGCCGGTCGCAGACAGAACAGGTGAAAGGCCTTGTTGCACTCATCACAGAGGATGAGTTTCTCATCGTCACCTGAAGAGATAAAGACAAGTTGAAACCAAACTATATCCTGCTTTGAATAGCAGATAACGGAGGTCAGATTGTCAACACGTTCCAATCTTTCACTATCCAATATCATCATATTGTACACCCCTAATCTGATGCATATACCCTCTAATAACACCTTTCCCAGTCCCTACCTTTCCTGCGACAGACTTTGCAGCGAGCATTCTCAGCCGACATGTCCCATTTTATACTGGCGTCCAACATTCCCAGCAGGACATGCATGCGTGAAAAGGTCTGAGCCTCTCGGATAGCATTCTTCCAGTTTTCTACTGCTGTTGCCACCTGAGAAGAAAACAATCAGGTTGGGTCAAAGTCTAACATCAAGCTCTTCATTCACAGCACAACAGACATATTCATAGCTTTCCAGGAGTGTTATCTTACCCTGGCCTCTTCTGCCAATCTCTTCTCCTCATCAAACTCTTCAGCCTTGTTGCTTTCCTCCCCACCCTTTCTCTTCTTTTTCTGCTTGGGAGCCATGAACCCTTGCAAGAACTTCTTGATTACACATGCCTGAATGGAGATGATGCACTCACCAAAGTCTTTTAAACTCTCCATGTTTCCAAGCTGTAATGCAAGGATGAAACAAAGTTTTATCTTACATATAGTTATAATCATAGAGTACTTAATAAAAGTCAACTTAACATATAATGTAGGCAGGTAAAAATATCTAGCCAAATGTTGAAATACATAAAGTATGTTACTCTTTTGAATTCATTATTAATGTTTTAAAGAATGCAGCAGAGCAGAAAAAGTGGAAGTGTGGACAACCACAAGGACGCACATCATCAAATAAACTTAAAATCTCGCAGCTGTTCGACTAATCACCTGATCTTCTATGTCAAAGTTGTCATCCAGATATCCCAACCCCCCCTTCTGCAGCCGTGAGGCTATCTCCTGGATGTCACTTCGTAAGTACTTCAGGAGCTCTGCATATCCATCACAGCTCCTGAGGCTCAGTTTGCCCTTCCGTGTCAGGTGGATGGAATGGAGGATTTCCTGGTATCTGAAGCAGTGAGAGACAACCTTATGATCAGCCTCATAGTTCCTCCACTGTTGATGTCTCGTCTCAAACAATATAAAGCCTAAATAATGAGGATGTGCCTCTATTTGGCCGTTCAAAATGTCTTCAAGTCTTTCATTTTATTTTTCCCAATAAAATAAAAAAAACAAAAATGAAACCAATGACAGAAGTCAGTCCAACAGCATTTCAACCATAGTGAAGCCAACACATTTTTATGCACCTGTTTTGGATGTTTAACTTCAGTTCACTCTCTCTTACGCCCTGAGGATGAAGACTTTCCACTAGTTCCTCAAATTCACCATGGGTATCGCATATGAACCTGCATGAAGAAGTATATTATTAGAACAGTTGTGCAAATACAGTTTAATAAACTGAGCAACAGTAGACAGATCCCCACCATAAGTTCTGTCCTTGCTTGGGAGCAGTTGTTTCTATGCAGATGTCTGCTGCAGCAGCTCCATGACCAGCAACACCATCAATACTGCAGGTATACTTCTCCAGTTCTCCAGCGCCTATAACATAGCAAAAAAACAGTTCCTGATTGCTTTTTGGCCAAAGTTAAGTTATTTTCTATATAAACATTTTATCACAAGTCAGTCAGACTGCTAATCTTGTTTGAGAATTCCCAAATCTCCTGTAATTTAGGCCCTTTATCTACCTACCAGTAAATTAAATCTACTGAAAATGTTACATTTTAGCTGATGCAGTATGTTAACTGTAATGTGACCAGTAAAATAAGTTAGAAAAAAAATGGAATGTTTTACAATGTACTGCAAAAGGCCATGCTCCCCAAAATTCTACCAAATGGGCCCTGATTGTATTTCAAGTCTGAGAAATAGAAGCTAGTTGGGTTCCGTACCTTGTGAATGATTAGCGGTGTCTGACCCAGTGTCTACTTCATCCACTGCATCAAGTTCAGCTGGTTTGTCATCAGGAGGAGTGAAGTTATACTCAATGCTTTCGTGAACCCAGCCTTTTTCAATGTACAGGCCAGGAACCAGATCAGAAAAAAGCCAGTATCTAAAAAAAAAAACAAAAAAAAAACAAAAAAATCAAACTCTGAAAAAAGTAATTTTAAAAAGTAACCTCTAAAAGACTGCACATATTTCAGACCTGTTATGATTTCTGTCAGTACCAAGTGGAGTTCTGCGCAGAACAAGTTTGGCTTTGGTTATGCCGTCCTGAAAAGCTCTTTCTGCAGCAGCCTTCTGTCGACGTATCCGCTCCTCTTCAGCTTCTTTCTCCATACGCTCTGTGAAAGGGAAACAAAAAGGTTGAGTTTTCTAACATTAAATAAGCTGTGTTCCATTTGTATGTTGTTGCCTGCTACCTTTGTTCTGTCTGTCCATCTCTTCTTTCTCCTTCTTGGCCTGCATAGACATCAGCCGCCGACTTTTCACAGTGCTGATCATGTCCTCGGGCTCCTGCTCCACTTTGACTTCTTTCTTGATCTTTTCCTTAGCAGTGCCGTCTTTTTTCTTTTCACCTTAATAAAGGGAAAAGCCCAGACAATGGGTCATGTTTAAGTTATTGCATTAACGCTCTTGATTCTCTTCAGATCGTATAAATCTTTCGCGTTTTACTAAAGATTTCCGTGGAGAGGATCAAGAGTTTGTCTCTAAAGAATTTCCCCACTGTGGGAGGAATAAAGTCTATAAAGTCTATCCTTAACAGCAAGTAACAGCACGTAACTTGTTCAGTTTTTCTTAGAACACAACTTTAAAACTATAAAATTATACCCGGTGGCCAGGTCTAGAAATGAAATTATCCCCACTTGTGATAGATGCCCACTAGTTTGCAAATTAAAAACAAATGTTGGCCCAAAAGAAGTGTTCTGGTATTCTTCAACAATAAGAATATTTTGTAAATAGTCTTAAGGTTATTGTTATTGCTACTGACTGCTGCTGTAACAAAAATTTCCCATGTCTGGGATAAAATAAAGTACTTCTTATCTTATTTACTTTATCTTACATAAAGCATACCTTAAAAATACCATAGGCAATTTGTGGCCATATGGAAATATGTGCTTTCTTTATGGCTGACATTATCAGCTGTTCATATAATTCACATGGTTTCTTGTTCCCACTGACCTTTTCCTTCCTTCTGCTTTTGTCGCTCAGCTCTCTTGCGATCGTTGACCTCCTTCAGCATTGCCGCACGCTCCTTCCACAGTTCAGCTGCCCGCTGCTGCTTTGCATAGACGTGATCTTCCACAGAGTATGTCATCAGTATGCGGTGACACAGAGCCACCAGGAGGTTCACTTTCTCCTCAGGGGTTAGCTCAAAGACCTCACATGTCTCGAGCTTTTCCAGGAACTCGTTGCTCACGACATCATCAAAATCCACAAAGCCAGCTGATTTCTCCGAGCCCCGACCGCTCACCTCATCTTGACTGTCGCATGGTCGCAAACACAAGCGTGCCAGCTCGGAGGCCGAGTGCATGGTTAAGGGTATCTCAGATAAGGGCATTTCCAGCTCACTGTAGCCATCTGCAAGCTCATCCTGCAGTAACGTCTGAAGCAGCACTACAAGCACTCGGTTTAGGTACAGAAACCCGGAGCGTTCCCCAGCAAGGGCTTCCATCAGAGCTACGGCTGTGATGGGATACTGGTCATCTGGCATCAGCAGCTCTGTATAGCAGTAAAGGAAGTCTACAATCAGGGCCACATCTCCAAATAAGGTGTTGGGCAACCCTTCGGGCATGTCTACAAGCTTGAATGCAGGCAGGGTCTTTCCATCATCGATCTCCTGGTCTTCATATCTACGGGACATTTCGCGACGAACCAGCATTTCCTTCTCACGTCGCTCCTTGGCCTTTTCTCGCAGTTTTTCCTTGAGTTCCTCACGCTTCTTCTTCATCTCTTTCTGCCTCTCCTCTTCACTCATTGCTGCCCAGCGCTTCTTGTGCTCCAAGAGCTCCCAGCGTTTCTGCACAAGCTCCTTGAGTTCTTCTGGCAGCCGGCCCCACTCTTCAGAAGGCAAGGTCTTAGCAGCCTTGGAGATTAGGGAGGATAAGGCGTTTTTCTTGTCCTCTTTACCCTTGTTCTCCTTATAGTAGCGAAGGAGGTGTAGAGCCATGGGATGCAGTGGCTTTCCCAGTTTGGGTGAGGTCATTCCACTACTACGAGACTTCTTCTTAGGGCTGGCAGCAGAGGTGCTCTTTGCCAGATGTAGGAGAGTCATTTGCTTCATCTTAGGGTTACCACCAGCTTTTACATCCTTTTTAGAAGCTTTAAGGACATCAAGCTTCTTGTCAGCACCCTTTCCATTTTTCTTTCCTTCTTTTTTGTCCCCAGATTTTTTGCCTGATTTTGAAGTGGGGAGACCTGAGCCTTTACCTTCTCCTTTCTTTGGCGTTCCTGAGTTTGTTACCTTGAGTGGGGAGCCATTCATTTTTATTTTCTGCAGTGGAAGTCAAAAAAGCTTATTAAACAATGCAGAATTTAGTAAAATAGAAACAAACTATAAAACCATTCAGAGAATGCAGACCACCACCAAACAGCTAATTTCCCCGCATACAGTCACTGTTTCGACCCAACATTGTGAGAGAGAAGAAATGAGATGTTGGCCTTCATCCTTGGAAGATCAAGGGTGAAACACCCTAAAATCCTTTGATCATCGTATTTGCTGTCTGAAAATTCTTGGGTGTTTCTGAATTTTTCAATAAAAATCAGTTCACAACTTCAAGTTATTTTGCTATTGAACACTTTAACGCTATCACATAACCGCCTTCGCAGAGGGTAACAAGACAACAAACAAGAAAACTGACCTGCATGGAGCCAAACATAAATGGACTAAGAGGCATGTTTGAATCATTCTTTTTTTTCTTCTCTCCTTCTGAATCCTTTCCAGATGTGATGGAGGTCTTATGCTTTTTCTGAAGTCTACCGTCTGGAGATGTCAAGCTCTTACGTTTCACTGAGGGATTCTCTGCTAAGAACTTTAAATACATGAATAACAAATAAGAGTTAAGGTCAAGTAAAACCACTAATTTAAGAGACTTGGAATTTTAAACAGGACTAAAGCTCTGTACCTTGTGTGGATGAAGCAGAAAATCACTTAATTTGCTGGGCAGGTTAAACTTTTTCACCAGTTCATCTTCAACCACCCAGGGGGAGCTCTCCCCCATGCCCAGTCTCAGAGCTTTGTGCCTGATGAAATAACGCATGATCTCCTTGGTGGGAGGACGCTCTGTTCGATAAAGACTGTCTGCTGGGACGTCGCTAATCACCTGTTAAACGTCCGCAGCAAATTTTTCAGTGGAAACAAATGAGATGAATGACTGCACAGGACGATAAAATGTGAGTTGAAGTTGAAAAATTTCAAGAATATATGTATACCTTATCCTCATTAATGAGCTTCACATCATACTTATAAGGAAGGAATTTGGGCATGACCCACTTCTTCTTCTCCTCCTTCATGGCAGTGGGAAGTTTTCTTGGTGAACGTCGTGCTTGATCATCTTGTTGAAGAGAAGAAAATCATGTTGCAAAAATAAAACTTGGCCAGTAATCTGTTGTGTCTACAGTCTGGTGTTTATGCATTATGCACTATGACTCACTGGGGATATCCCTCCTGCTTTCCTCTCTGGAAGAGGGCACTTTGCTCTGGACCTCCTGACTGGCGTTTTCTTTGTCACTCGATGGAGAGTCACAGGTCCCGTCCAGCTTCTTCTCTGCTGCCTCACCCTCTGGGTTTTCCAGAGGATGGATCTTCACAATTTTTACTTGCAAAGTTTTATCCTTCCCCACCTGATGTGAAAAGGTCTTGTGAGCACCCCAGGATATACCAATTGGATCAGATTGCACAGAATTTATCCATCATAATTTTCATTTTCATCAACTCACCAGAAAGTCACACTCTTCACCCACAGCATACTTGGTAAGAATTTCCAACCAGGCTTTTTCGACCAATTTATCTAAAGAAACTGTGTTGTGGTGCACAATTTCTAGAACTGGTTTCTCAAACCACTGGGGGAACTCCTCTTCAAGTCTGTATGAGCACAAGTAAAGAAAGTTTTTATAGGCAATAAAACTGATCTGCAACATGGTTTTTGTCTTGAACAGTCATCAGGAGGGAAACTGGAGGGAAACTTTTTCAGTAACAGACAATGGGCCTCATTTATTAACAGTACGTACGGCAGAAAACTATGCACACGGCTATTTTCACGCAAAGCTCGGCATTTATCAATCTGGACGTGGGCGTACGATCTGCTCAGATCTCACATCAGGTCTGAGTCGATGTGAATTTGTGGTGCAGCACAGCAAAATCTTTAAAAAAAATGTACAAATAAAGATTAAGCAAACCTCAAACTGGTAAATAAGCACAGGCAGCCACATATTTCATACAGATTAAAATGTAAACAAATATCATTGAATAAAAGAAATATGGTTTTTACTGAGGTGTTTTGCTCCACCTGATAAAATATAACCT
Organism: Pao palembangensis; assembly: GCA_015343265.1. Classification (NCBI taxonomy): domain Eukaryota; kingdom Metazoa; phylum Chordata; class Actinopteri; order Tetraodontiformes; family Tetraodontidae; genus Pao; species Pao palembangensis. Next base: position 3,007,426 of record CM027091.1, on the reverse strand, counting down.
ATTTCTTTCCTGAGAAATTCATGTTTCTTTCTTTTTGTTGGTTTTTTTAAGCAATCTTGTCCTTTTTGTCACGCGCATGACTGTGGAGCGCAGCGTCATGGCAGCAGCATATCTGCTGTCCACGTCGGCGCTGCTCCCTCTGCTGTCATTGATCTCCAGACAACGTTTTTCTGGGCTCCTTTAACACCAGTTTTCATGCTTCCAATCAGCGCATCCTTGTTTAACCTCCACCACAGACTCGAGGGGAACAACTTCCAGCTCGAAAAAGTTTTGTTTCTTTCTCAGGTTTCTCTTCTCAACGTTTGACTTCAGTGGGTGAAGCCTCTGAAACATGAATATCTAATGATGATAGGTTTCAGCCGCTGCATTTATCAAGACCTGCTGAGTCTTTCGCTGAGATTGGCCATATACAAAATTTTCATGAATCACACCTGCGTCTGATCAAACCATGATTCCTGCACTCAGATCTGCGCACGTTCCTACGCAAGATTGATAAATGAGGTCCAATGTTTCTTAAAGGGGACATGACACACTAGAACCCATAAGATAGATGTTTTATTTCAGCGTTATGCTTTAAAATATGTACATCTGATTAATCAGCCGTTTTAAAGAAAATCCACTTTTACGGGACGTTTTGAGGGCATAATCGCCGGCATCTTTATTTTATGTCACTGCCTAGGTTTCGGTCTCATAGAAGAACACATAGGTTACGAATGAGGATTGTGGAGGAGCAGCGGCTCTGGACGAAGACGAGAGAGCACCAAGAACTACTCAGCTGATGGCTCAGATCCTCATCCAGTTGAACTAATTCATTAATTTAATTAATAAATAACTAGTTAAACTAATGTTTGTTCGCTTTGTAATAAAAGCATGCAGTTTTTTCATCATTATCTATGGAAGCGTGTTGCTGCTACTCTGTAAATAAAAACTGATCAGTAAAACATTATTCCGTGTTATGTTTGTTAGAATATTTTCACATTATAACGTGATATTTATTGTAAGAACGTTAAACGTTTCATGCTATAACGTGATAGTTTGTTATATTGTAAAAACATGATTATTGTATAGTAACAGTGATTATTATATTGTAAAAATGTGATATGGTGGATGCAGCTGAGATGGGGCCTGCCATATCCTTCCAACTGATCACTGAGAAATGATGCTACTTCCAGAGGGTCGATATACACTCCCATTCGTCTTAGGATCTTTCGTAGCGTGCACATACTTATCACAATGTCATCAACTGCTCAGTAACAACAGAATCTCACCATGTGTCATTCCAAGCATGAAGTTTAACTTAATCAAGTCACTTAGATGAGCCATTTCCTTCCACTAATCTGCTCTCCTGCACAGTTTCATCGCTTCCTCATCACATTACCTTAAGTTTTTCACATTTTTACAACATCAGGTCATAACGTGAAACATTTCATGTTCTTACAATAAATGTTATCACATTACAACATGAAAATATATTGTTCTAACAATAAACATAACACGGAATAACGTGTTACTGATCAGTTTTTATTTACATAGAGTGGCAGCAATATGCTTCTGTAGGTAATGATGAAAAAACTGCATGTTTTTATTACAAAGCTATCAAACATTAGTTTAACTAGTTATCAATTTATTAATTAATTAATTAGTTCAAATGGATGAGGATCTGCGCCATCATCTGAGTAGTTCTCTGTGCCATCTCCGTCCGGAGCCGCTGCACTTCCACAACCCTCCGCCTTGTCAATGGCTCAAAAAGGCATAAGCCATTGGATTTAACATCCAAAAATTTTACATTCTGCCTCGTCCTTCGACAGTTCCTCGTTCATGACCTACGTGTTCTATGAGACCAATACTGGAAAACAATACTTGTGTAGTGATATAAAATAAAGATGGCAGCGACTATGCCCCCAAAAGTTCGTAATTACATATAAAAAGTGGATTTTCTTTAAAACGGCTCATTAATCAAATGTTTTATTTCAGCGTTATGCTTTAAAATATATACATCTTATGGTTAGCGTTTGTTCTAGTGTTTCAGCCATCCATCTTGTTTCATTTCCCCTTTAACTCTACATAAACAATACTACATTAATAGTTTCAAAGATGTTGTTTTCAAAAATAAGAAACTGCAAATTCAAGTCTTACAATTGACATTGCGCTTTCTGCATTTCGTAGTCTGTGATAATCATTAAAGAAATACACGACTTGACAAATTTGAACTACGCAGAGAGAGACCACAGACCAGAAGATTGGTTCATCAAACTATAACAGCAGTATTTGCAAAAGAACAGCTTCATCATAATCTTCAATACAATATCATGAAGATGGTTGATCAAACTTTAGACCATCTTGCAGAGGAGTTGCTAAGATATCCATACCTTTTTTCAAACAAGTATTTTAGAAAACTCTCGCTACAGTTAAATGATCTTGTCTGCATTTTCTTACTTGGCACTGTTTGTTTGAGAAATTAAAACAAGTTTGATTTGTGACACCATGACTGCTTATTTACAATGCCACAAAACAATATTACTGAAAATGCTTGCCAGTGTAGATAACGTGTTAAACAGTTGCCATTTTTTCATTGGGTGTAGAACCAAGTTGGAAGATAAACATATAGAGCAGCGTCTATAGACAACATACTGCTAAAAATGTAAAGCCCTCTACCACATTGGTAAAGTTGCATAGCAAAACAGACTACAGTCTACTGAAGAATTAAGTGCAAAGCCCATCTGCGCAGGAAACACACTCATGTGGCCAAAAGGCTACGCAAAACCATAATGAGACCTTAAACGGCTCCAAGCAGCTGCACATTATTCTTTGCTGTCACCAACTCAATGAAAACCGGTCGCTTTTCACCTTAACAGCAATAAATAGGAATTCAGTATGCCTGGTGGTGGACAAAAGCATGTAGTTATGCAGAACATATAAAACCTTGAGGTAAATAGACGGTTTGGATGGAATGGCAATACTAACAGGGCTGTGACTTCTTGTTCCTCCTCCCATGCTTCTTGGTGTGTGAGTTGGTTGCTTCCAGTGCTCTTACACGTCCAGATGCGCTCTTTATACCTCTGTAATCGTGCCTCATACTCTCTGCAAACATTTCTAAGTCAAGGAAAAGATAATGTACATTCACACACAAAGATGCATTATTTGTTAAAACACTGGTTTGTATAAATAGTGAGATAAACATTTCTGCATACAGCACACTCTACATGTAGGCTGACAAATGAGCACCGGGTTCTGTAACAACTTCTCATATTGATATTTGTGACAGGATAAGAATGAATTACTGTGGAATTATGTTCAAATAATACAAGCGTGAAATGTGAACCTCATCTTTTAAATACCAAATTATATCCCTCCTAACACGGCGTTTCCAGAGAGTCAAACCTTTTTTTTTGTTTATGTCCAGAGACCATTATCTTTGAATCTGTCATTTGACATAAACAAATGGGCCAGCTAAAACCACACTATCGATAAAAGACATATGAAATGATTAACTTATCCCATCGAGGCTGTAATGGTTCTTTGCGAAGATACTGAAAGACACCGATTTAAGGACCGGGAATAGCAATTAGCTAACTATGTGCTAACCTAAACAACTACAGCAGCTTCAAAAGTACTAGTACAAGCATAACATGACACATTACATTATTCTATCAAACACCAATGACAACTCCCGAAAACGCTGAAACTGTAGGGTTACAACGACTTAAGTCTGGTGCTTTTGCTATGTGCCAACGTCGTTTAAATTATACGCTTATAAATATAATCTTGTAGCATATACGATACCATTAGCAACGCAAAACATGGGCTAGCAAGCTAGTCACCAAGACTTGTGTATAAATGTTAAAAGATAAATGTTAACTAACACTGGGTATCGTAGCCATTATTTCAATTTTATACGTACATGTAAACGTGAAAAAAAATCAATGAACACTAGTATGATCACATTAATTTTCATTATGCTGTATCCCGGCTAATTCAACAACACATATCGAGCAAACAGCACCATGATAAAGGATACTCTTTGTTCCTGAAGGCCTCCTTGGTGTGCTCGATTGTGTAGATCTCATCGCCGGGGCCTGGTGGCTCAGTTAGCGGCTTAGCTAATGGATATGGTTTCCTTCCTAAAAGCGGTGCCATTTTAAATCCACTTGATGCAACGGCAAAAGCAGTCTTTGGGCTCAAATTATATAGCACGATCCTCTTCGCATGTATCCAAAAGTCCTCAAATGTTTCAGGAAGAATCACGTTGCTGCCGGTAGGCCCACCCGCAATGCTTAGCAACTAGCCGAGTAGCTAGTGGGTTGGATTGCCTTTCGTATTCACAACAATAACGCTGTAATTCTTAACAGCTTATGCACGCCATTATTTGTCCTTGTAACAGCCGCGCCATACTGGTTTTATAAAAGGTGGTGGCTTGAAAAGTGGGTTATTGAGTTCTTCTTTAGATAGAGTTGGTAAACTTTTAGTATCTCTGGATGAACATGCTGGGACGCAAACCACACAAAAATGAAACTCACGGCTCCAACCGAAGCTGTGTTCGGCGCAGGTCCAGCGCTCTGTAAAAACCCAATGTCCTGATTGAAAAAATATATATCCCTTTACGCTCGATAACGGTGCTGCGAAAAACTCAATTGAATCAATCAAAAGAATAAATCCTTGATGAAATGGCGGGAGTTTCCAGTCCACCGGCACGGTTCTATGCTGTCACTCCAGTTTCCGCGGCAGTGTCGTGCTTGCACCAGAGTGATTACGTAGATCCCGCGCGCGGCTCTGCTCGGATGTTGTCTGCGCGGCCGCCATGTTGGATCGCTCGAGTCACATAACATGTTTACATCAGAACCAACAGCGTCATTCATTAGTATTTTTTCAAAAAATAGCTAAATGACCCAGCAAAGTGCAACCTTCCTTTGCTTTATCTTCTGTAATGTCTACAGTACATGGCGGATAACGCGTTACAAGTAGATTAATGCTTTATGTCATTGTTTAATTTATTTGTTAAATACATTTTTATGATATTTAATAAAGCATGTTGTATCTCCTCATACAACGTACAAGAAAATATTGAAATAGTTACAGAGTACAATATGTTTTACCAGATTTTATTAAAATTAGTGGTGAATTAAGATAATCCGACTGCTCTCCACCATCCCAGAGGGGAGAGAGTGATGCTTTAACAGCAACAGGTTACCGCCTGGCAATAATAAATAAACTTGTGATGAACAACACAGGATAAACAAACAGGATATATATGCGACCCAAAGTGTGGATAAGCAGGTACAGAAAATGGATGGATGGATGGATATATATGAATTTCAGCATAACATAGTTAATGCAGTTATGTGCAACTCATTATTATGTGTCAGATTTCACTGTTTATTTAATTTAGTTTTGTAATATGAAATAAAAATATTTCAATGTCCTTTTAACGGAAAGGATCAAAGAAACAAGCAAAAAATAAAGAGTCAACACTTAAAAGACAACAAAAACAGACACCTGTGTGCTTAGACTGTACAATGTGCAAGATGATAATGTTTACTGTAAAAAACTGATACACTTGTAAAAGGTGATACATTTAATTTTTTGATTCAATTCAATTTTATTTATATAGCGCCTTTTACAATAAAATTGTTCCTAGGTGTTTTACAGAGCACCTAGCAGAGGTGCACCTAGCAGAGGTAGAGGCAGAAACCCAGAGCCTGAACCCTTTAGAACTTGACCTTTTAGAACTTGTGACTTTGACCTTTTAGAACTTGTGACATTTTAATGGTTCCTGTTCTTTCACATAATTATTTTTGTATTCTGCACCTGTATTACAATAATTTTTTAATCTACCAATGACTATTAGCAAATAAAGATGTGATGTCTGGTTTATGGCATCATGATGAGCCCTAGGAGCAAACAGGTAATTAACAAAACACCATGAATGTATCGTATTCAAACACAGCCATTTATTGTCAAGTTTAGTAGAACCAGAAACATTTGTCTTGAATAAAAACCTAAAGCAATTATGCCTTTAAACAACATTTTGTTGTAATATCAGAATAAAAAGCACTTACACAATAAGATTATAGTAAAGGTAGTACACCTTGTCTTTCAAACATAGCAAGAGCTTCAGCGAGCATCATCCTCCTGACTGACATGCGCTGATGCTAATGAGTACGAGGTGGCAGTTTCGTGGGAGGGCCCACATTCTGTTGAGTTTTCTGTGAAATACAGTTGAATATTAGTTCAAATGTTAATTTTACACAACATTGCATGAATTTATCTCAACCTACCACTCTCTCAAGAATATATTGCATTCAATGACTTTCTGGCAATATCTTTAACATTCATAACTAGCCATTGCTTGACAGAGCTGCGGATCTGCTCGGCCATTTTCCTCTCACAGAATAGAATAGAATAGAATAGAATAGAATAGAATGCCTTTTATTGTCAATATACATCTTTTTTTACATGTACAACGAGCTGGAAAGTAACTCCTTCAGTGCAAACGTGTGTAACTATATGGTCTCTTGGTCATAACCAGCTTGAGGGTCCACTTGAAGTTTTCTAGGCTGTACCATTTGCAGAAATGTGACTTAAACACCCCTGTCCATTAATGGCTCTGTCTACATTTATTTTTAGATGGCAGGAGACTGGCGAAAAGTACTGGATGTATTCAAGAAGGTAATCCTTAATCCACTCATCAATAATAGGTTCTCTCTGTGGATATTTTTTTTTCTCCCTTTGGCAATCAACGATGCTGAAATATTACAAACAGAATAACAGAATAAATTTATGGGATAAATCACAATGACCAAATATGTATTATTTTTAGAGCAGCACACTTACGATTTAATGTAGCCCACATTGGTTTCCACCAGCTAGTGGAAGCTGTTGCTGTTGTACTTTCCAAAAGTGAAAATTAGCTGATGCAGCCACTGCATCTTAGTTCGATTTTGGGTGACTGGACAGCATCTACTTTTAGCTGAAGACACAAATGGTAGATTATTTAATGCCAAGCAGACACATTTGTACAGGAATGGGGCCCAAACACAAGCTATTAACTTCCTCACAGGCAGTGTTATCACATCTCAACCTGTGGTTGGCCATGGGTTGATGTGGTTTAGAAATGCTTGCTCTGGCCTCTTTTCATGGCTCCACAAGGCATTATTGCCTATCCTGCAATACGCTTGTGTCAAAAACGCTGAAAGCTGGCATTAATGGATCTATTGCAGACCCTTATTCTGAAAAAAAAAAAAAGAAAAAAAACATGAAAAGGCAAATAAAAACAAAACTGAATTTAAATCCAAGTACCAATCTATATCTTTCTCTCTCTCTCAAACACACACACACACACACATACATATATATATATATATATATATATATATATATATACTGCTCAAAAAAATGGAAGAAAAAAAAGGGAACACTTTTCCTAATCACCTAATCAGCAAAATCAAAACAAATAAAAGCTTGAAATATATTGATTCCCATACTATTTGTCTATGTACTGTATGTACATTTCACCTTTAAAGTTACAGAAATGCATGCACTTTTTAGACAGACACACATTCTGTCTAAATTTACCTTTGCTTTTCTTTTTCTCCCTAGTTGGGTTTCATGATGACACATATTTTATCTACTGCAGATTTACTATATTTTTTTGTTTACATTATTATACTTTTTTTCCCCATATAGTTTGACATATGGTTATATCAAATATGTGTTGCAAATGATCCTCAAAACATCCCACTGTACAATAGGTGACAATGAACCAGGATATAGCATATATCAGTGGCATCCAGAAGTTAAGGTTTGGCTTGTGAAAAAACATGAAAAATAATGAATACAATAATAAAGATTTAAAGGCAATATTTATTATAATGATCCAAATTATCAACATTGACAAATTACATTATATACATGTATATGTATTTTAAGCATTTTTTTTTTGGCCACAAGGTCTGTTTTATAAACATGACAAACCAAAGTGGCACATCTACAGTTAACATCAACCTATACAAAGCAACATTAAAACCTTTTCAACCATAAGCTGCAAAAAAATAAAGCATGATATGGATGCATACAAAGGTTTACCTGCATAAACTCTAGATGACAGTAGAAAACTAGACATTTACACTTTGTGAATGGAAAAATTCACCATCACACAAAATTAGGAAATACACAAATCCTTTTGTAAATTGTTTACAAAATATAGGCTTTAAATGTGAGCAGGACTTTGACAGATTTCATTAGCTAAAATATATTGCATAAATATGCTGAATGAACCAAAAAGATGTGGCTGTAGACAGATACTGTCAAACCTCAGTTGCTAAATAATATTCCATTAGAGAAAACATCTGTATGAGTCATTCATTTTCAGGAATGAATAGATTTCAACAACCGAGGCATAACTGTTTCTTGCTTATTTTAACATGATTGAATTGTATAAGCTATCTCAGAAGAGCATTCTCCCTTGTGCAAATCTTCTTTAAAGGGGGTGCTCCTGATTCCTCCAGTCCCCCCTGTCGAAAGAAACAACTAGGTTATTTCAATGAAAAAACATTGCAGTTTTACATCTTTACTGATATAGATTTCATTACATGGACCTGTGTGTCTGATGTGCTCTGTCTGACACTTCCAGATGACAGGAGGTCCTCCTTGATCAGAGTAGGAGGCTCATCAGCCCCATCTCTTCCTAAATTGATTGGCTCTGCATTCATAAGAACAAAAATGTATAGAATCAATAAAACAGTTCTGGGATAGAAAATACAGCATAATAATATTTAACCAAACAATAGGAAAATTCTGTTTTTTGATTGATGGGCTGTAAGTTGAGTCTTGTCTATATTAGATTATTTTTGTGTTTTGTGTTCTCACTGTATGAGAAAACAGGCCAGGCATGGGAATAGCATTATCAGTTTTTCATTTTTCAATTTTTTTAAAATGCATGAAATTGTTTGGAAAAAAAAAAAAAGCCCTTTTTTCCAATATCATGTACTGAATTCCATGACTCCATTTATTTGTTCTGTTTGCCAGGAAAACTTATTCGACTGAATCTGTCTTGACAACAAGGTGGTTATGGTTAGATATGGTTTATATTTGAATGTTATGGTTGTGCGTTCACATTTGCCAAAATGAACCAGAACCCTTGTTTTAAAACAACATCTGCAAACCAGCCAGGTTGAACAGTAACCCACTGTCGACAGTGCTTGATGACATACCATCTACACTCTCTTGGCCCAGCATTGGAGGTTGAGAGTCATCAGTTCTGAGGCTGGTATGTGGAGGACTGACCTGCTGCGAGCTGGATGCGCTGCTGCTATTATCCATTTTAGAGTGGTAAACGTCTGACAGAAAGCTCTGGTTGCTGTTTTCATCTGCAGACCCAGAAGATATTTTAGAGGTTAGACTCCTGATGTGTTAGATCATTATGATGCATATATGTACAGCATTAAGAAATCAGGAAAAACTGACCAGTAAAATCCAGTAAAGAGTTAGTGTTTTCAAGAACCACATTTTTAAGTCCTCTTAATCCTCTACTGGCAGATTTGGTATGATATATCTGATCAAGGGAAAAAGACATAATTAGACTGCTTATTTGTGACATAATCATGTTAGCACACCATTAGCAGCAACTACTAAATGATAATAACAATACCTGCTTTGTTTCTGTCACTGGGACCCACTTGAATATACGTAAAGATGTGTCTCCGACTGTCACCCATTTTTTCTCCCTAATGGTGGAATTAATTAGAGTCAATAAAAGAGGGTTGCTTTAACTTGTACAGTGCATAAGTAACAAACTGTAACACACGCAAGCAAAGACGCCATCTTGACCAAATAATACACATGAAGGTGCACAAATGAGCACCGGTCGATTTCCCCGTACAGTGGCGTACAGTAACTACGCATAATGCGCGGTTATTGTGGCCATTAACAGCCATCGACAGGGGTTAAAAAAATAAAGATAAAATAGAGGAAAAGAACTGTTCCTGCCTCTCCCGTCAAGCTAACTCACTATGTGGCCAGCGATTCCGTCAATCACCTAACTTTTCTAACAGAAGTTTGTGAAACAACGCAGTAGATATTAGGCTAAAATATATTCTCCGTATGATGGCCTACATAACATACCATTTTCGTACTTTCTCGATGGCTGCAAGGACCTTTTTGATGTCGTCTTTAGCTCTACTGCGTGTCTCAGCGCGGCCAGATCGTCCCGACATCTTGATGCTTTTCTGATTCATCTACACTAGATTCCTGTGAAACTTCAAGATCAAGCCCCACTTCCCGTTACAGGACAATCTCGCGATATTTTAAAGAATCGGATTTTTTTATTTGGGTGTTTAATTTTCCGCTTATGGTGTGCAATGTGAAAACTATATCACATCGTATTGTTTTTACAACACATTGTAATGTTATATTATTTTTACAACTATAAATTATGAGCTGCTTGGCGTTTTAAGATCAAAGAGCAAAATCCCACAGATCCTTTGATCGTCATAGTGTTGTTGCTATGATCTTATCTGCACGACCCTGGAAATTCCTTGATCCAGGTGGTAATTTGGAACTCCAATATTTATTCTAATGCTCCTTGTCCTATTATCAATATTTCTTGAAAATTTCTTTAAAATCCGTACACACAACTAATTTTGCTTAAAAACCAGAGAAGACTTCCTTGGCGGAGGTAAACACACGTTGACAGTGTGTGGGGAACGGACGTGATGATTACAACTCGTGTAGGCCAGTGGTATTTAAAGTAAGGGCCGCTAGGGGATGCTAGGGGCGCCTATAAAATAGAATAAAAATTTTTCAAGCATCATTATAAAATATAATTTTGAAAAGTATAACATCTAAATCTTTTTTCAAATGCCAATGACCGGACCAAAAAACCTCGTGGACGTCATGTGTTCACCTTGTGATTGACCAGATTTTCAAAATAAAAAACTGGGACATTTTTAAATTATATATATATATATATATATATATATATATATATATATATATAAATTCTCACCAAATATAACTGATTTTATTTTACTCAGCTGAGGTGACTTGTAAACTTGTAAACATTTACTTGCTCTCTGTTAACAAAAAAAAAAACAAAATAGCTGTAGTGTATGTAAAACACCATTGCTTGGCAAAAGAAAATGTGGCCACACAGACAAAACACAGCACCACCAGTGATGTCATGCAGAACTTGTCAGTGTGTGTGTGGAGTTTTTCAGGGATTTTTCGGATACCGTAATAACTATTAGGCTGAGGGCACACGTCCACATCCGGCTGACTGAGCCGCACATTTTGATGTATATTTTATTAATATGTGAGATACGGGGCCGAGTTTTAATGTTTTTGTGTTTTTCTAGTCTTGTGGGGACATTTCTCAGTTTTTTGAGGATTTCTTGGGGACCGATTGACTGAGGGCCTCCAAATTTCACACACACGACTCACTCATCGGGATGCACGTTTTGGTGTATGGCTCGTCCGTGTCCGCTGGGGGCCGAAAACTCTCCTGTAGGGATAATATGGGGTTTTTTGGGGCTCTTTTTCCCAGATATTTCGGAAACCCCACTTCCTATTAAAAGGAAAAGTCACAGCACATGATTCCTGAATTTTTCGCACGTTTTGATGTATAGCTCATGTTTGTGCGACAAACTGTGTAGGAGGAGATACACGCCAAACTTTTTGCCGGAATAAAACGAAAAAGAATTTTAAAAAGCCGCTGTTTTTTTGGTGTTTTTTGGGGCCCGTTTTCCGAGGACGTTGAAACTTGACACACACGACCACGTCATCGGGTCGTTTGTATGATGTATGGGACGGGCATGCATAAATAGTGATTTTTGTGATTTGTGGGCCTCCAAGTGTGAGAATGGGAGCTTTTTCAGTTTTTGGGGGATTTCTCAGGGCCCCTTTGTCCAAGGGCTTTGAAACTTACACAGACACACCCAGCTCATCAAGACGCATGTTTTGATGTATGGGTCGGGCATGCGTGCCTTGTGGGCCGACTCGATCATCTTGTCAGGCTGCACGTTTCAGTGTATGGGCGTTTTGTGTCTGGGCTGCTAGGATAGTAACCTGTATAGTAACACAGGAATACAAAAATATAGTTAAAACATGTCAGATATGATTTAAATACAAGCTATTGTGGTGTTGTTTAGCCTGTCCTCATTTAACAGCATTCAGTCGCTTATATTTTATCTCCATTATAGCCAACAGAAAAAAGGCTGAGGTGATCCAGTGCCACCCAGTGTTGGTTCACTAAATACCATCCATTAATCACAGACAAATTGGGACACTGATTTTTCTTGTAGCAGAATAAGTTCTATATAATTGGCTGTTGTTTCTTTCAGAAGTCAATGTATTTATTTCTTAAAAATTCTGTGGAACACTTCCATGAGATGTCTGGGCTGTCTGTGACTTTTTAAGACTACAAACGTGTTTTAAAATCGTTTCAGTGCAAGAGTAATGTTTATGACAGCCCGACAGTTACCTTGGACACATGCTCACCAATATTATATTTAAAAAAAAACCCGTTGGCAAAAAGATGATTAAGAAAATAAAAAAATAAATCACAACACAAAGAATTTGCTCAGAACCGAGAACCATTCCGCAACATAAGCGACGTGAGGGCTGAGAATGCTGTTAAGTAAACTATCGAGTGTGCAACTAAATCTGTAACACTCAAAGAAGTTCCCATCGAGGCTTAATCAAACGTCTAATCGGGGGCGGCTCTTCCTCTCCCGGCAGTCTGCAGGCTTCAAGAGCAGCAGAAAGTTGGGGTTATTTGGAATGAACCTGCTCGCGAGCAGGTTAATTTGAAAGCGTATGTTACCCCGGTAACGGACTCAGAATTTCATTTTTGCTGTACGTAAAATAAGAAAAGTCTGTCCAAACATAAGTCCCAATTCACAATTGAAGAGTGATATTTTGACAATAAATGCACATTGCTAAGTTTCCAAAAGAACGTCCGACAAAATTAAAATGCTGCACGTTTGCCTGATTAATTTGCCACATTAACTATATAACAATAAAAGCTTCTAATAAATAGTGTGTCAATTTATTTATTTTAAAAAACACAACATATAGTAAGTGGTCTGTAATACTGCTCTGCAGGACAAGTTAGGTTATTTGATTTTTGGCAACATTTTAGGTTGGGGAACACGTATTAACCATTAAACTTTGCTATGAATAATAATGCCTTAATGGTGAATTTGTGTTCCCTAATATACCTGATGTTTTTACTCATTCACCAGTGGAATGTGGCATGACAAATGTATCGAAAGTGAATTATTCTTTAACTATTTTACATTTGTTATGGGTTTTCTACACTGTCTTTTAACCATTTACAGGTAATAGGACATGTAATGAGGCAAATCAAGCAACTGAGATGAGGGCTTAAGGAAACCTCAATGTGGACACTAGTCACCCAAAGACCTGACACAGTGGCTTTGCTCTTTCCACAAGAGACAGTAGAAAATATCAGTCCTGAGGTTAATTTTAATCACTCTGATCTTGAAGTGTTGCAACCTCTAGTAAATATTGTGGTTCACACATGGACAGCATTTTTTACAGTCTGTAATAAATCTAAAAATACCAGACTTTCTCATTCAGTTTTCTTAATGCAGGTGCTTCTGCAGCGCATAACATGGCCTTGCCAGGAAGACGGCGACGACAACGACGACTGTTCTGTTGAAACCAAATGCCGCGTGTCAAGCTATGTACAGCAGTTCATAGCTAATTGTAGTTTTACTTTTCTCAAGGGTTTGACTAACTTTCTATCAAATTGTTAATGGGCTGTTTATCCTGATGATTAACAATCATCCATTTGAATCTACTCCACAGCAAGGCTGAACTCACCAGCCTGGTCAAGTTCTGGACTGGATCGGGGGCTCTCCCTCCAAGCCTCTCAGTACAAGTAATCAACAGGAAAATATCCCACAGCTTCCACCTGCTTGGGAGTTCTCAACCCAGTGTATTACAAGGACTGCACATCTTTTAAAAAAGATATCCTCTCCTTTATCTGCACAAACAGGAATTGGTCTTGTGTGAGTGACATCTGGGCCTGAGTTTACACTTATCAAAGTAGTCTGGTTAAAATGTTGAAAATAATTTGTTGTCTTACACTTGTTTTGTTTTCAGTGTTAAGACAGATGAAGGTTTAACGGTATGCTGGTTTTGGCAGTTTTATCATTGCAAAACTAAAAAAAATCTCTCAAATAAAGTGTGTTCAAACTGGTCTTTCTTTGATTATTGATAACAATTGCATGAAACTGCAAAACATGAATACATAACCTCAAATTTGAAGTCTTTCTGATTCTCCGATCGGCTGTTTTAGATCCACAAACTACTCACAAAATTGAACAGTGGCAATGTAAAGTGGCATCAGTTCCAAAGGGCTGGGATGCAGCTCTTGGGTTAACAGCATTTTTTAGCGAGGGAAACTTGTTACTGGCTACAGCATTCAAAAACACAAGTTCTTGTGTGCAAGTGAATTTAAGAAAGTCCAGATCCAGGGGCATGCGTCCCAGAATACGCTCCAAGCGAGAACGAAGTCTTTTGCAAAGATGATTGAGCAGTTGTTCCTAGGTGAGAGAAATAAAATACATATAATTCAAAATCTAATGCTTGCATTAAAATGATAACAAAACAATGCTTCTTGTGAAAGAGATTAACAATTATAAGAGGACCATCAACATCCCATCCTCCCTCACTCCCACCTCCCACCCTTTAAGTGAGCATGTTCGTGCACCGTAAGCAATTAGCACGAACCCCGAACCCCAACGTTCAGGAGCGGGTGTGTCAGGTAATATGTATTTCTAAATTTCACGAACACACAGCAGAAAAAGTAACGACACTCACCGAGGCGCGATCGCTGTTGCTAATAGCCGACATCATTAGATTCAGTCTTCTTATTCTACTTCTTCTTCTACCGAATATTATATATCTTGCACCGAATATTTTTTCGCACCGATATTTTCCACACTGAATTTTTTTCGCACTGAATTTTTTTTCGCACTGAATTTTTTACACTGAATTTATTTTAAAATTCTGTAAAAAATAAGGGTCTAAAAAAATGCGTGACAGAAATTCGATGTATTTGAAATTCAAAATCTAATTTTGATGCAAAAAAAAAATCAGTGTTTTAAATTCAAATTCAATGCAAGGTGACACAGACTTACTTCCATAATCTACTTCCATACATTTGCACACTCAAGCAATTATGGGGGGCAAGAATAACATTAATGACACACTAATACCCCACTAATGCCACATAGTGATAATATAGAACATTACTTTGTATCAATGCCTCCTTGCTCTTTGATCAAATGCCCCTTTGATGTTTTTTTCTCTACTTCTTTGATTTGCTCCTCTGGTTTGTGTGACTTCATAGAAACTTCCCATCATCTTTTTTGCACGTGGTTGCCCTCTGCAGGTCCGGAGTGCATATTGTGACTTTGTTCAAATAACTGGAATTTGACAGAAAACCAACTTTCATTCTTGATTAATGAAAAATTTCTAGGCAAATGATTTCGCTTTCTTCCATCTTGCAGCAGTCCAAGAATTTTACTTGTCCCACAATACAAATGCCCCCACTGTTCCTTTTTATCATGACCCAGGTACAGACCTGGTACTCTGCTGTTGGAAAAAATGCTGCCAGTTGGTGGCACCAGACTTCAATGGATCCTTGTTAAAGGATCCATCCATCCATCCATCCATCCATCCATCTTCTATCGCTTATCTGGGGTCGGGTCATGGGGGCAGCAGCCTAAGCAGGGAAGCCCAGACTTCTCTCTCCCCAGCCACTTCATCTAGCTCCTCTGGGGGATCCCGAGGCGTTCCCAGGCCAGCAGAGAGACATAGTCCCTCCAGCGTGTCCTGGGTCTTCCTGGAAGGAGGGATGTGCCCTCCCAGGAAGGAGGGATGTGCCCTGAACACCTCACCAGGGAGGCGTTGTTAAAGGATTCAAATTGCAATTACAGGGCTTGAGAGAGTGCTGTACTTTTTGCCTGAAGGAGATGCCATTCATGTGGGATAGTTTTATTGTCTTGGCCCCCAGACAGAATGCGATTGTCTCAAGGATATCTAGGGTCACCAAAGCAGTTGTGGAGCCTAGTCTTGGGAGAAGGGACAGCTCTGTATGGATTTTAGCTCTGATTAATGCATGCATTCCCAGAGGTCAGTGCTTGTTTGCATGCATTAGCTCTAGAATTGCTAGTCAGCAGGTACAGCAATCAAAGGAACCATTATTGACTTTAATGAGTCATTTGGTTTCACTTTAACTCCCATGCAAACTTATACTGGCATGGCTAAATCTTTGAGACAAGTGACAGTATGCTACTGGCAGGATCAAGCAGTGGAACCATCCACCCAAAGAATTGCACAAGGCCGGCTAGCAAGGCCCCTCCGAATGTGGTTCACATATGAGAATCATTTACTGGAAGAAGTGGACATGTGATTTAAGCCACTTGCAGCACACCATGTCCCTAATGTGGTTTTTCAGAATGCTTGAAAGGTATTTTAGCCTTCAGTGTATTAATTTATTAATTTAAACGGAACATATTTCACACAGTCACGTAATTTTCACTACTGTAATTTTAATCTTTTATCTAAAAAGTTGTCACTGTACTATAGAACATGTAAGAGATGATTTAGACTGGTGCAAATGATTTTGACTTAAAAATACTGATTGTAGAGTCGAATAATAGGTACTTAATTGCATGTCACAAACGAACAGAAATTGATGCTCAACCTGCATATTTGTCAGGTTTAAGTGTGGGGCACAGCAAATTTATTTTTCAGCAATTTATAATTAATATATAAATCTCTAGAAATTTAAAAAAAGCAAGTATAACACAATAAGAACATGTCGTTCTGAATGAGGATGAGGTGAGCAGCGCAGTTTAAAGTTCAGTCTGTGGGTGGGGGTGTGTGTGAGGAGATGGGGTGATGGATTTCACAGCTCTGAGAAAGAAGCTGTGTTTCAGTCTTTTTGTGTGGGTGCTGATGTTCCTGTACCTCATTCCAGAGGGAAGAGGTACAAACAGTCCGTGTCCTGGGTGAGTGGGTTCTGCAGCTATATGACGAGCCCTTGTTTGAACCCAGCTGTCATATATTGAGTCTAGGTGTGAGAGGGGACTCCCCACAATCCCCTCTGCAGTTTTCACCACCCAGGCCAAGTCCTTCCTGGCTTGTGCGGTGCAGCTTTCGTACCACACTGTTGCACTCAGACAGAGGATGCTCTCTACTGTTGCTCTGTAGAAGTTCCTCAGAAGCCGAGGGGAGAGTCCAGTCCTTTTGAGTTTCTTGAGGAAGAAGAGTCTTTGTTGGGCCTTCTTCACCAGGTAGGTTGTGTGTGTGGACCAAGTGAGGTCAGATGTGATGTAGATTCCCAGGAATTTGATGTTGTCCACCTGCTCTACCTCCTCCCCGTAGATGGGAAGAGGGGTGTGTTCCATCCTCCTGGATCTCCTGAATCCACGATGACCTCCTTGGTCTTGCTGGTGTTCAGGACAAGGTTGTGGTCATAGCACCATCCTATCAGGTGCTGGATCTCCTCTCTGTAGTGAGTCTCGTCATTGTCTGTTATGAGACGCACTACAGTGGTATCATCTGCAAACTTCACCACCATATTGGTCAGGTAAGTGGCAGAGCAGTCATGTGTAAACAGGGTGAAAAGGGCTGGACTGAGTACACACACCCCTGTGCCTGTGTTCAGGATCAGTGTGGACGATGTGCTATCCTCAATTCTCACTACTTGAGGCACATGGCTCAGAAAGTCTGAGCAACAATCTGGCAAAGAGTCTCTCAGAGTTAGCTGCCTAAATCGCTGCACTGATTGCAGATGTGCAGCCGGTGTGGCTCATCAGAAATGCGGTGCAGGTGTGGCTGATCAAGCGCAGGGCAGGTGTGACAGAGAGAGGAGGGCGAGAGCTGGAGCAGAGCAGCAGCTGTGACAATATTGGTACATTATAAAACACACAAGGGCGAAAGAATCTAAATGAACACAAGAATAGAAAATACATTAGATGTAAAACACACATTCACACACAGAGAGAAAGAAAAGGATCAGCAGCACTAGCAGTCCACTACCAGGACACTGAATTTGCTTTATTGTTGAGGGCTGTTAGTTGGAGTTAATGATTTGTTACAGTTATCCTTCCTGGAGAATAGAGCTTTATATCTCCTACATGATGGGAGAAGAGTGAATGGAGGGGATGAGAGGGTTCATCTGTGATCTTTGTGGCCTTCCTGGCCACATAGCTCATAAAGATGGGACAGTAAAATTTGTGGTGAGCCAATTAGCTTAGTCTGTGATGCAAGATAGTGCAGAATCCATATTTTTTCCCCAAACGCATTTAAGAGGCAGACTAGTGTTTGTTAAACCTGTTTTGCCCCGTAGGAAACTCAGTGACCATCCTCTTCTTCAGGCACCATATGACATTGTCACACAGAACATGCCTTTGCAAAGAACTGATGTGAGGGCCACAGACCTGATGTTTTCAGTGTAGTTTGCATGTGCTTTTTCAGGGATGGGGATTATTAAGGACTCCGTCCACCAGTTGGGAAGACAACCAGAGTCCAGAAGATGCTAAAAAAAAAAAAAAAAAAGTGATTACTGTGCCCAGCTGAGCAGCACAGTCTCTAAGGATAATGCCCCTCAAACTGCAGGTCTAGAGGCTTTGTAAAGGTTTACGCTCTGTGAGATGGAG
Source organism: Pao palembangensis (assembly GCA_015343265.1). Lineage (NCBI taxonomy): Eukaryota > Metazoa > Chordata > Actinopteri > Tetraodontiformes > Tetraodontidae > Pao > Pao palembangensis. Next base: position 2,988,731 of record CM027091.1, on the reverse strand, counting down.
GTCACCAGCTGGTCATCAACAATAAGCACTTGACTTTTGGTCAGAGTCTGGCAGCTGAAGCAATCTGATGCATTGTTTTGATTAAAGGTGGTGAAAAAGGTTTTTACTTCATCTGCAAAAGAGGCAATTTTTTCTATAGCTCTCTCAATGTTTTCTGCATGTTTTTTTTACTGTTCTGCATCATTCTGCATTGGTAGGGTTTGCACAGTTGGTCAGATTAGCAACTTTAATTATCAGATCATCCAACTTTTACATCCATTAATATAAATACTTAAATGAATTTATTCCAATGTTCTGGATGCTAACTGCTTTCACCAAACGATAATAAATATATAAAACAAAATATATTTAGTAGAATATTGTCCCTGTTGGAACTATTCCCAGACGTGGTTGTTGTAGACTAGATTTAAAACGTTCTCAGGAAGATATTGAATTGAATTAAATTGAATTAAATTGAATTAAATTGAATTGAATTTGTTTGACCCCGTTGCTATACAGATGCCTACCATAGGTAGGCACTAGCATCCAATGAGCGCAAAGCGTCTGGTTTTCAGCGAGCAAATTTCAAAGGCAATTACTTTCATGTTATTGCCTTTTTTGTCTTTGATAAGGTTTATGATGAGGGTGACTATTACCTGGTCCCTTCTCTACAATCCTTTCGTCAGTTAGATTAGCTGTAGAGCTACGGCAAGGTGGATGCGGTAACGATTAATAACATATACTACGTTTTACCTCATAATATGGATGTGGGTGTGCCTGTGTGTCTATACCTCAGTGGGCGGTGTACAAATAATAAAGAGGAAAAATAAACCAGAAACGGTTTATCCACTGTACCAACAGTAAACAAAAAAATTACACAAATCCATCCATCCATCCATCCAAAACCTCTTTATGTTTATCTCCTATATTTTATCCCCCTTAATTCTTGCATGAGTGATTTTTCTTGGCAGCAAACAGGCTGTAACTCAACAACAAGCCCAGGCAGGAGATCATAAAATTTCCAAATTTCCCACTGGATCTTAGGTCATCCTTTAAGGTTTCCGTTTCCCAAATTTAGTAATTAGGTTTTGACCTGGATTCCTGCCACACTTTGTTTAGGTCCAGATGTATTTTCAGTGTGTGTAGCGTGGTCCAGTGGCTCTCTTAACTACTCACACTCCGAAATCAGAGAATATGTCAGACAATATCTCAGAAATTCCATGCAGGTGCTAAGAGTGTTAGTTGGATCTAGATACGGTATGTTAATATCGATATTCATCCATACTCTGTGCGTCTTCCCCCTTTTTAATCGTGTATGGGGCGCAAAAATCCCTAAGTCTACAGTAAAATGTTTGCTATCGCTTCCGATTTTCCTTTTTCCTACAAATTAAAGAGGTCTATTATTTGGAATTTCCTTAGGAAAAAAAACATTAATTAAAGAAATTGTAATTTAAATAAAGAAATGCGAAATTGAAAGAAGTTTAATACATCATCAGTTCAATCAATCTGTATTGTGCCCTCATTTCAGCTTATTTAAATTGAGCTTTAACTAATATAGCTTTTATTTTGGACAGCGGAAACCGGAAGTTAATGTAACCCTGTTCCTTGACGCGTCCTGCTCACACCGCTCGTGTTGTTGACTGGGAGCTGGAAAAGCCAAACGAACGGGACGCCATGGCAAACACGGAATGGACTGTTCTCTTTTATAGTTAGACTCCATTCTTTCACCCCTCCCCCACAGTTTAGCTTTTAAAACTACTGAAAACTTATTTTATTTTGTATTGTTTTGTAATATTTTCCGTCTGTAAAACAGAACTCAATGGATCGAATGAAAAACTCCATGCAGCAAGTACCCACCGCTATTCCCAAGGTGATCCGACGAACCGGTGGGGCTAACAGTCTGGAACTGGAGAAGGAAAACTTTGAGAGAGTGCAGGTATGGGCCAGGAATTACATTCTTCTTACAATAAAAAGCTGGGATTTAGACCCTAGAGCCGCTTTGTGAGTGGGAGGATAATTGTCATGCGCGGATACTGTATTTAGCTTCCACTACTGCAAGTGATTGCGCTGGGATTGATTTATTTCATATTTTGCTTATATTATGTTATGATTTGCTCTGTGATTCACATTGTGGTTCTAATGTTTTAGTGGTACTTGTACGTGTCTGTGGTCAGCGAAGACACAAACGAGTCTACTGTACTACAATAGAGCTATTGAAATGTAGGTCAGTGGTCTAAATGGCCTGTTGGATTCTGATTACTGGGCGCTTTGGGCACTGTCCGACCATCCAGCCAGGAGGGAGGCAGCCGAGCTGTGTCATGATGATGGTGTCACAGTTGTCTGTGGAGCCTCAGTTTGTGATGGTGATGATGGTCGATCGTGTTAATGACATGTTGATTTTAAGACAAAGATCACGCCATGTGTGTTTTTTGTTATGACGAACGCTGCCAGCTCTGTGCTCCCAGATCAGTATGATGGGCTCTCACGTAGAGAGAATGGATGTTAGCTGCAGCCAGACTGTGGATCTTGTAGCTTCCTGCTTGGTGGTGGTCTCTTCCTTTCCTACCTTCTCCCCATGCACTGGGAAGTAGAGAGGGAATGTAGGTCAGATGAACTAAGGCTAAGTGATGTGGTTTTCCTGCAAAATGCTTCATATTTACATTTAGATGATAAATTAAACAAGTACACAGAACACATCCCGGTCTGAACAGCAGGTATGAAACGGCCATGGATGGGCTGCACAGTTGAGTAAACAAGCAGGGCGTGTTTAAAGTGCTCTCTGTCATTTTCACTTCCACACTGGGTTATAAAAAGAGCCAAACTGGGCAGACAGATAACACACTGTGTCTGCTTTAATAACATGTTTATGCACATAATAGTGGCTGGCTCTTGTATTTTTAGATGCATTTCATAATGCTCAGTTTATATGTTCTCAGTAAATAACAAATTTGAACATTTTTATCTGAAATTGTAAAAAAAAAAAAAAACCTAACAGACTGAAACAGCCTGACCAGGGAAACGGTAAAATGCAAATGATGCTATTTGCCTTGTATGAACCATTATGATTACTGGGGCATGTAGATAGACTCTGCAAAGGAAACCACATTTTACAATTCTTAATTAAGCATTAAAGAGATGGTGGGTTTATCGGTTTTTGACATTGTTTTGTAACAGATCCTCCAGTATAGCTGACATAGTTGATGTAGACTGATTTAATTGAAAATCTCCAAGTTCACGATGTTGACTTTTTGCTCCTTCCTCTACCAGAATAGTTTTGACCCCCCCCTATTTTCATTGTTAATTTGTTATATTTTCAGCTAATTTAATTATGTATTACTTTTACCTATTTGAACCATGGTTACCTTGGTTACAGCTTTTAGCTGCCTATTTGAACCATGGTTGCCTTGGTTACAGCTCTGAGCTGTTAATGTTGCCACATCCATTTATACATCACTTAATATGATGTATTGAATGTGCAGAATTTTAATTTTAATTTTAATGTTTCATGTCATGTATGACATGTATTAACTCTTCTTTTAAAGAAGAACAGAAATATTCCAAGATGTTACAGTTAAATGCTTTTAATTTGAAAAATGTATTGAGGTCCTGTAGTATTTGCTTTAATAGAGCAGTGAGACATCATACCAGAAGAAGAATGATTTGTAACAGCTGTTCAAGCAGCTTCCTTCTCATCACATTTACAGTAAATTTATTTAGAGTATTTATCCTGTTTGCTTTTAAACTTGATGTTGTATTGTGAATGTAGGAATATGGCTTAGAGTTACTGAAGTACGCCATTATCTGCCTGAACAGGCTTTGCCTTATTTTGTGTTCAGTCCACTGGCAGCTGTGGAATTCCAGAACTGGAGCATAGCTGTTGGCCTTAAACAACATCAGGAGCGAGCAGGGTGGATAAAGTCACAACCGTTTAATTCCTTTACATTTGCTAACCGTTTCCCTTTTTTTCTTGCCTTATTCTCTTCCATTTCTTATTGTTTCAGGTCTTCCTTTGCTTTCTTTACATTCTCTGATTTAAAATGCAGATATCTTCTGGGGGTATCTGGGAGAGACACACAGACCTGCAGATAAGACCAGTAAAGGCAATGGGGCATCCTAACTGGCAGGTGGTGTTTTGTGGTCTCATTGGCCTGGTTGTTTGGCAAGTCAGTAAGCGGCAGAGCATCAAGTTCATTATACAAACTTCCATAAAACATTTACTTTTTTCCCTTACATGTTAATTTGGACCACAGGTTGGTATTACATCGTATTACAGTTCACTTACCATGGAAACAAAGCTGAAGCATATCTATCTTAGTTCACAGAGTTAAACATGCCAACTCATATAAAGAAGTGATTTACATGGATTTACATATCACATCTAAGGGGAATTTGTTTATGGCTAAAATATGCACAAAGAATGTGACTTTTTACATTACATTAAGGTGTTATAAATGCTTTAACTATTATTTTCAGTATTATGATTTTTAATAACCTGAGGTAGTTTTGGATAAACAGAATAAAAAAACATGCAATAAAATGAGACTCTTAGACTCTTACTCTTCTCTTCTTGCTCCTTCATTTAACACTAAGTGTGTGTTGGCATTAGAAAGATACTGAAGTCAAATACAATGTTCAGCTTTGGAGGGAAAGTGCACCACCTTAGTATGTTGTTGATGATGATTGTGATATTTAATGATATATATATATATATATATATATATATATATATATATATATATAAACTGGAGGAGTGGCTACAGCAGATCCCTGGAACAACGTCAGACATCTCAGTCCAGAAAAGTGCAGTACTAGGAGCAGCAAAGATACTGCACAGGACCCTCAAGCTTCCAGGCCTCTGGTAGAGGACCCGAGCTTAGAATAGAGGAGGAACCACCCGCAGGGGGTGAGAAGGGAATTTTTTTATATATATATATTTCATTTTTTCCCCCTCTGGTGGTTATTCTTGTTCTTATCTTTTTACTTTTACATGTCCTTTACCTTTTGAAGATAATGTGAGATATCCTTTATTTGACCCACAGTGGGGAAATTTACATTGTTACAGCAGTAGAAAGTGTATTTAATAAGTGTTAATAGAAACAGCATTCTGTAAACAATAGAAATTATAATAAAAAGTAAGATCGAAAAATAAATACAAAAGTGTAACAAGTATAACAACAGTATTAGAATGGGAAGGAACCAGGCAGTCAAGACTTCTAACACTGTCAGAAGTCTTGCAGTCCTTCCACCTCTAGATTATGGCCTCAACACTTTTCACTAGAACTTTAGAAATCCTGTAATACATCAGTAATCAGGATAGCTCTCAGCTGGTGTCTGGCCTTTTTCCCGTCATGCCTTGGTTGGAAATGGTCGGAAATCTTTGCATTTGATTTAAAAAAAAAACATTGCTATAGCATAATTAGAAATATATTTACTGAGAAAACTAATGTGTTCAACACTTTGCAGTTGTGCTAGCTGAATAGTCAAAGCATGATGTTCGGAGCTGCCCTTGCAGAATCTGGGCTGTACCACAAGTGAAAAGGCTCTGGGGAGAAAAGAGGTGGCATTCTCTGCTCACAGAGAGCAGATTGGAAGTTCCACAATAATAGAACAGGTCGTTAGACCTGATAATGTTGAGGTCTTATCTTTGCACTGCCATTTTATTCATTCATGTGGAAGAGTTTTGCATGTTTGTACTTATCTATTCATCTTAATTTGGCATTTATCGTCTCATAATACTAACATATATTCAGAGTCAAGTTTTATTTGAGAGACTTTTCATACCCAAGGTAGATCAAATGTTCAAACATGCAAACATGGATGCAGAGAGTACAGACATGCAGAGTGTACAGATTAAATAATGGTACAAACAATGCTCCAGTATGTTTGATTTATGTTTGTATGTTTCCCTTTAGTCGAAAATCACCATTTGCACAGGAGTTAATCTGTAACATCAATTTCTTTGTCCCACTGTCAACTGGATTAAAGAATGTCTTAAATATGCAGTCAAAGTAATGATTGTGGTTGCTTTATGGGTGTACATTTCTTAACGTTGGCAAGAATAAGCACAGGGGCAGAAAACTGCCAGTGGGAGTCTGGAGTTTGCTTTCACAGTGTACCGTGTATTATTAGGTATAATAATTGTACATTATGTGCAGGTTGTTGAGGGCTGGAGACTATTGAGGATAAAAATGACAAGAAATAATTAATATCATGATAAATTACGGAAGCTGAAAATTGGGTAAATATAATAATACATTATAAACGTGCATTTATTTATGAAGTTGTGCATGTCCCCCTTCATGAAATAATAAACTAAATAATAAATGAAATAATAAACAAATATTCAGATCCGCGGGTCAACAGTGTCCGAGCAGCCAGATGGGGGCACCATTTGTCCAGGAATTCTCCCCGTGGATTGATAATTCTCTCTTTGCTCTCACTTGATTTGAGCACATACAGTGTGGCAGCATTTTTAATGTCAGTGCCTCCAGATCTCTTATAATTTGTCGAAAACTAAACCGTACAAGTTGCAAACCCCACAGTTTTCCCCTCATTTCCTGGACTTCACCAGGCCGCCCCCTCCTTCAGGAGTCCCCGCACCCCAGTTTGAGATCGGGTATGAGCCAACCCACTCACTGATTCAAAGCTACTATTGTCTAGCAAAAGAGGGCGTAAATTGCAGAATAAAGATAGGCCTCCGTCAGTGAGTTAACACTTCCAGCCAGGGTTTGATTCAGTTTGGAACCCGCGAACATCGGGGAGGGAGCGCGCCTCAGTAGGACTCACACCGTCCTTAGCGTCGCGCTTCTCAGCGTTCGGATGTTGGAATCTTCGCCAATAAGACAGCACGCACGGTTAAATCAGGACAAGGGCCGAGGCGGAATGGTTTTTGGAGCGTTTTAGCACCAAAGGGGACACAGGTTGAGTTGACCGCCCCACCTTTCCCGAGCTGTTCTCCCGAATGCGTTCGCTGCTTCAGCCGCCTTCCTGTTGCTAATTGCGCCGCGTTCGGATAAAGACCTCCTCCGTGGATCTAAAGCGGCATCACCCTGAAGTTGGATCATGGAGATTAGTAAGATTGTAAGTGCAAGAGAACTGCAGATTTTATTACACTGAAGCTTTGCATTTCTGCACCTTTGTAGGTGGGGGTGGTCAAAAATCTGTAAACACAAAGACGAGCGTTATGTTTGCGCCAGTCCGTGGAAAACATGCCAAATGTAACTCCGAATAAATGTTTACTTAATGCTGAATATTTCTTTGCTTGAAGCTTGACAACCATTTGGAAACAGCAGTGTAGATTGAAATACCAGATAAATTTGCCCCACCGCTCCTGTCCCTTCCTGTCACTCTCCAACTGTAGCCTGGAATCACGGTCACAGCCTCATTGTGCTCTGCATGTCAATTATAGCTTGTGTGAACTCCACAGGTGTTCACGAGCTAGAGCAATACAATTCCTCTTTCACCCTTACCAGCAATGGAGGTCTGTACTCTAATGTTGGTGTGGGAGCAGGGGTGGAGAACGACCCCAGACTCTCCTTTTGCAGTCATCCTCATGTTGGAGGGAAACTATCTGAGTTTGTGCACATTGATAGTAGAACCAAGCCCAAACAAGGAAAAGCCCTCTCTGATCTCTGAAATAACTCAGCTGCCCACATGAAATCTGTCAGGGCACAGGAGCAGACATGTGGAGTAGGTGTAGTGGCGATACTTTTCAGCGCTGTGGATGTAGACTAAATTCCTTTAGGTTGTTGTTGGTATCTATCGGCGTCCTGTTTTGACTGGCTGCAGGCACTTGAACATAGCAGGATGAAAACAATCCTTTTTTCCCAGCCTTAGTCAGACCCAGTATGTTTGCAACACCAAAAGGATGGTATGGCCCAGATCTTATGTGATGGGGTGCAAACGGTGTCCTCCCTGAGCCTGTTATGCCCTGAGCTGAGCAGTGGTGTACTTTTGTGAAAGCGCTGTTGTAATGTCCAGCAGAAAGTTCAGTTTATAGTCAAAGCTCCTCAATCAAGGCCTGAAAGTTTAACTGTGATGGTAACTTTAGCACATGTGACTTACTGATGACCCACAGTATGAAGTCATAAGATCTATATGTCTGTTTTCATACTTGTTAATACTCTCTAGTGATGACATCATCATGCGCAGTGATTATGTATTCTGTTGTCATTGGAAGAGAAAGTTCTCACTCTGATCTGAGTGAGGTTTTAGCCTGCAAGCTGTTTATTCTGATGGATGCTTCTGTTTACCTCTTCTGAGCAGAATTATGATTGTGAGTAATAAAGGCACAAATTAAGTCTCAGAGCTAGTATCTTTTCCCCTCCCACAGCTTTGCTGTACAGTCAAGTAGACGGGAAAAGGAGCCATTCTAAAAAAAGGCCATTTTTCCACTAGCGCACACAAGCTTCATTGCCAGCCATGTTCCATTTTAAGAGGTGTGGAGTGATGGGTGTGTAGGAACTGGTGTTCCACTCTGAGGCAAACCTGGTCACCGAAGAAGCAATACAGCGGACTCTGTTCTCAGGTGTGACCTTTCAAACTGGGAGGAGTTGCTTTTGGAAATTGTTTCACCCAAAAGTAGTTCACCACTTGTTCTTCGTTTTTAAATGTCTTTGCACATGTATTTTTTGCTGTATATTTTAAACCGAGGTGAAGAAAATGTAGATTTTACTCTGCATTAATATGTCACTATCAGCAGTGTATGAATACTACATATTTGTGAGTCTAGCTTATTTTACCTTATTATTTCGGCTTCAAACTTAACACGTTGTTCTTTGTTAACAGTATTAGCAGCAGCAGGAAAGCTTTTTCCAGTCAGGAAAACAAAAGATTCCCCACTTATTAAATACAAAACTCTTTAAAACCTTTATACGAAAGAAGTTAGTGCTAGAAAACTCACTTGACCTAATGGTTTAAAACATAGTGACAGTTCAGCAATTACTGGGTGCAGATTTATTCACAGATGTGAAGTGTGAAACTACTCAGGTTGTTCTTAATGAATTCACCTGGAAGGGCCTGGCAGGGAACATGAGATCGTTTCCAGAACCTGAATGTTTGATCTAAAGTCTCTCCGGAGAGATGCCGCAGGGGTTTTCTTTCTCTCCAAAGGGCAGGCAGGAAGTGGAAATTGAAGGGTGTGCCATGACAGGAAGTCCCAACATCAGCTCCACCAGCCCCTCCAGTCCCACTTATAGCAAAATCACTTTGTCTCATTAATGTTCATTTTCAAACTGTTCTGCTGTGTGTCGTACAAGCTGGACCAGTCACAGTTGCCTTCTCCTGATTAGCTGTGAGGATTGTTGTTATGAATAGTTTACTTTTACAGTATCTGATTTCATTTCAAAACCCACAAAAATTTTAATGGAAATCATTAAAATGTTTGAATTAATCACTTCAAAAATTACTGTCTATACCTGTACACTGGTGCTACAAACTTTCTGTAGTTTTTTCTGTAGTTTAGGCCTGTATTCAACCATGGTTACTTCAATGCTTAAATTATCACATTTTGATATAGCATATGAATTACAGATTGTATTAGTAAGCACATGTTTGCTCGGGAAGTTTGTCTCTAATTATTACTCAATAGAACAGTTAATATACAGGATTAGATTACTTTATTTCATGAATCACAGCATATTCCTTAGCGTCGCCTTATTTGCACCTGAAACTGTTGTTTTTTCATTAGCAGCATTAGTCCAGGAAAAGCTACTTTTGTACCCTTTTCTCACCGGCCAAATACCTGCTAATACCCACTAATATCCGGCTACACTACATCTGGATTTACATGGGAATTTCCTACCCTTTTCTGGTGATTGGATAAAGTGATTGCCATCATGCAGCGTAATCTGCCTTTATCCAAAAACCTCTTCCGTCTTCGTTGAAACAGCACTTGAACATTGTTAAGTGCGTTAAGTTTGCATGCTTTGAAAGAGAAGTTGGAAACGCTATCGCTAGCTTGCATGCTGCCTTCCAATGTTCACTACTGTGCTTTTTGCTGCATTTCTGACATCATGATAGTAATGAGGTCTGAAGAGATGCACCAGAAGGAGAAATTCCATCTCTCCTGGCAGTGGGAATGGATGTAGTCACGTTATAAGCAGGTTTACCTGTGTTTAAAGAAGCCTTGTGCAGTGTCTTCTGTGATCCCTTTAAATATGACACATAATACAAAAGCTGTATAACCTGTCCATTTGATAGGCTGAAGTGAATACTTTTTTGATTTTATAGCTGAAGGCAGAGCAGCCTTTAAGCCTTAAAAGCAAATATAAGAAGGAATGCTGATTGTTTAATATTACTATTATTGCTCTTTAGGGTTAGGGATAAGCTTAGGGTTATCAAATGTTTTTACTGAGTGGTTCTAACATTAATAACTCAAAACACAGAGGTTAAAGTTTATTTTTTAACATTGCTAAAATCAGGCATTTTTTATTTGTTCTTGGTATTTATAGCTAATGTTTTACAGAAATCATCCACATTTCCTCTAAAATAATTATCTACTTGTAAGATGTGCCATTTACAAAACAAATATTGGCTGTCAGTGAGTAAAGTTTAGGTGAATGAAGTAGGTAGTAAGCAACATTAAAACCACTTATTTCAAATAATTACTATAAATACTTCCTGTGATCACTTGTGATGACATTTAAAGTTGCAATGGAACAATACCCAAATAATTCTAGTGCCTTTTGTTTTATTAAGAGCTGTTTAACTTGCAGCAAGCATCATGGGGTGATTTTTTTTTTTTTTTTTTTTTTTTAAATTGGAAATTGATTTGAAATTGAAATTTTTGTGGTCTCACAAGTCAGTCATTGTCACACAGAACGGAGGTAGCTGGAGGAGGCTGCTGGGAAGATGCTTTCTCTCTGTGGTCTGAATCATTGGACACAGCTAGGCTGTGATCAAAATCTTAATGCCTGCTTTTAATAGAAGGGGATGATTGAGACTTGACGTGCCTAACAACGTGCTTTCACCACTCTTTTCATAACATTTTATTCAAAAGCGAAAATGTGAGGCTGGGGATTGTGCCCTAAGTCAAAATACCCCAGTTTTTAAAGACTAGATGATACTAAAGGACAGGTGACTGGACCAGAGTTTGAATCTGTAGAAGCTCCAGCCCAGACTTTTGTCACCCTTAAACTCTGTAAGGAAAAGTCACGGGACTGATTTCTGTAATCATTAACTTCTTTTTCTGCTTTATTTTGTCTGCATTACACTTTGTGAGGTGGTGTGCATGGTCCCACTGTCAGGAACTAAGAGACCATTGATGTATCCATGCCAGCAGCCATTGCCAGGAGTCCCAGGCAGCTGGCACACTCATTCAGCCCAAAGACAAAGTACAAAGTCTTACTGTTGACTAATTGGGTCATCTTCATGTGGGAACCAGTTCCCCTGGAAGTTTGTAAATCTTTGCAGTTTTTTTAAATATAGTATGTGGGTGGGAAAAAATGTAACATTTAAATGATGAAAATGTGGTGTGCTTGACTCACAGTTACCAGAGCACTAACATCATATTTGTTGCTTATTAAAAACTAGGCAGGAAATGGCCCAATATCCACTTCCCTGTTTGATAATGCAACAGTACTGACAGTAAAACCAGGTAGGCTAAGCTGACTGACTGACTGATTTCATTAAATGCATAGTCTTCCTTAATGAAAGCCACTGATGCATATATTTGGTTATAAGAAAAACCTCTAGTGTCTACTAAGGACTTGATATAGTTGATAATGAAAACTATTACTGTTGCTGTTAAGACTCAGGTCACATTTCAAAAAATTAAGACCTGTGTATGATTTTGAACCACCTATCATTGGAAAAGATCAGATTGGATGTGTCAGGAAAGAAAAGGTGATCTGAATGAAGTCCTGATGGAAAATCTCAAATATTTGAAGTCTCTGGCTCACGTGCAGCACCCCCTGAATTACTTACTGAATTATGGTCTGAATTACTCTTCTCAACAAGGAAATCTACAAGCATATGGATACAGCATGTATAGATACAACAAGGGCATCTGACAGTGACCCAAAGCAGTGAAGTAAATTTGCTTCTGACCATTTTTATAAAGAGGAAATCCACATTTTAGAGCATCCCAGTCGTGATCAGAGAAGGGTTTATGGTATTGTAATGGCCAGTTGCAGTTTTTACTTTGTAAAATATTTCCTCCTTTTGTCTCACTCACTCTGACCTCCTGACCTTCTCACCTGCAGCCTCATGTTGAACCTCCAATCTTGACAGCTCACATGTACTGGAATAAGAGTTGCAAACTCAGGACCCTTGTGGGGAATGAGATTATGAAAGATGCTTCAGTTGACCCCAGCCACCACACTCCTGGTAAAGGTCTGTGAGGCAGAGATGTCTTTTTCCCTAAAGGACACCTTTTTGCTCCACTGAGGGTAATCTTTGTCAGTGACACTGGTGCTGGTGTTGCTTTTTAATGACTACCACGACAAACCACTGTCTGATGCTACATTTCACCCATATCTGTCGGTGTCTGAAGCAGGAGCATTTTCGGTCTTGCCAGCAATTTTTTTGCATAAGTTAGACCAAATTGTAAACTGATCTGACTTTGGTATTTGCTGTCAGCTTCCCCTGGACAACATTCTCCAATAAACTCCTGAATAATTTTGTAAACGTCATGGCACACGCAAGTATTTTTTTTTTTTTTCCCTTGGGCACTGAATTATGTTGTGCATTTCACTCATTTGCTCTTCTCTTCTTCTCTCCTTGTTTCCCAGGTCATCAGCATCAATAAGGCCATCAACACACAGGAGGTTGCTGTCAAAGAGAAGCATGCCAGGAATATCCTCACATTGTCTCTGGGTGATTGCTGGTGTTATTTCCCTGTTGTGTGTGTGTGTGTGTGTGTTTCAGTTTCTCAGTTTTTGGATTTACAGTATGTTAGACCGTAACAATTCAATTTTATCTGTATAGCGCCTTTTACAATAAAAATTGTCTCAGAGGCAGAAACCCTGAACCCCCAGGTAAGCACAGTGGCAAGGAAAAACTTCCTTTTAACAGGAAGAAACCTTGAGCAGGACCCGGCTTACAAGGGGGAGCCATCCTGCTAAAGGCCAGCTGGGTGAAGGAGGAAAAGAAGAGGGAGATAGGATAGAGAGAGGGAGAAACAATCATAGAAATAGAAAAAAAATACAATCATAGAAATACAAACATATCAGACATAATATACATAATACATACAGTGGGTACGGAAAGTATTCAGACCCCCTTAAATTTTTCACTCATATTGCAGTCATTTGCTAAAATCATTTAAGTTCATTTTTTTTCCTCATTAATGTACACACAGCACCCCATATTGACAGAAAAATACAGAATTGTTGACATTTTTGCAGATTAAAGAAAAATAACTGAAATATCACATGGTCATAAGTATTCAGACCCTTTGGTGTGACACTCCTATTTAACTCAGGTGCTGTCCATTTCTTCTGATCATCCTTGAGATGATTCTACACCTTCATTTGAGTCCAGCTGTCTTTGATTATACTGATTGGACTTGATTAGGAAAGCCACACACCTGTCTATATAAAAACTTACAGCTCACAGTGCAGGTCACAGCAAATGAGAATCATGAGGTCAAAGGAAGTGCCTGAAGAGCTCAGCGACAGAATTGTGGCAAGGCACAGATCTGGCCAAGGTTACAAAAACATTTCTGCTGTGCTTGAGGTTCCTAAGAGCACAGTGGCCTCCATAATCTTTAAAAGGAAGACGTTTGGGACGACCAGAATCCTTCCTAGTGCTGTCCGTCCAGCCAAACTGAGCTATCGGGGGAGAAGAGCCTTGGTGAGAGAGGTAAAGAAGAACCCAAAGATCACTGTGGTTGAGCTCCACAGGTGCAGTTGGGAGATGGGAGAAAGTTGTAGAAAATCAACCATCACTGCAGCCCTCCACTGTCGGGGCTTTATGGCAGAGTGGCCCGACTGAAGCCTTTCCTCAGTGCAAGACACATGAAAGCTCGCATGGAGTTTGCTAAACTTTTTGGCCTTAATTCTAAGCAGTGTCTGTGGAGAAAACCAGGCACTGCTCATCACCTGTCCAATACAGTCCCAACAGTGAAGCATGGTGGTGGCAGCATCATACTGTGGGGGTGTTTTTCAGCTGCACGGACAGGACGACTGGTTGCAATCGAGGGAAAGATGAATGCGGTCAAGTACAGGGATATCCTGGACGAAAACCTTCTCCAGAGTGCTCAGGACCTCAAACTGGGCCAAAGGTTCACCTTCCAACAAGACAATGACCCTAAGCACCCAGCTAAAATAATGGAGTGGCTTCACAACAACTCCGTGTTCTTGAATGGCCCAGCCAGAGCCCTGACAAACCCAACTGAGCATCTCTGGAGAGACCTGAAAATGGCTGTCCACCAACGTTTACCATCCAGCCTGACAGAACTGGAGAGGATCTGCAAGGAGGAATGGCAGAGGATCCCCAAATCCAGGTGTGAAAAACTTGTTGCATTATTCCCAAAAAGACTCATGGCTGTATTAGCTCAAAAGCGTTCTTCTAAATACTGAGCAAAGGGTCTGAATATTTGACTGTGAAATTTCAGTTTCTTTTTTAATAAATCTGCAAAAATATCAATTCTGTGTTTTTCTGTCAATATGGGTGCTGTGTGTACACTGAGGGAAAAAAATGAACTTAAATGATTTTAGCAAATGGCTGCAATATAAGAGTGAAAATTTTAAGGGGTTCTGACTACCTTCCGTACCCACTGTATATACATAATACAGCATAGCAGGTTTTTATTAAAAAGAGGAACAGTATAGGCAGGTGCTGACAGTGGACAAGCTTTTTATTTTTTTTTGAATGTTTATTTCGGTTGCAGAACTTGCATGCATTTTTACAAAAGAAAATGCAAAACAAAAACTGAAAGTGTAGGCTGAAGCTATTGCTTATTACGCCTACCCTTCAATGGCGTCAGGTCTACCTTTACATGGTGTATGAAAGAATAGTTAAAATTAGCACAGTTTTACATAATTCCATATACAACTTAAATTACCATCATATAATTAGTATTTTAGATTTAAACATTTTTTTAAAATTGAAAATAGTTACTTTTTTATATAATTTTTTTTAAATATATAAAATTATATATCAATAAGAATGTCCAGCACTGTGAGCCACTGATCCTTGACGCTGTTGCCGTCACCTTGCATCTTGGGCACGCATCATGAGAAAGGCGCCCACACCTTCTGGGCTGCGGTTACCCGACTTCCTCTGTCCAGCAACGCTGTGCTCTGCTGGAAATTCTGCCACGTCTTCCACAAGCTGCTGAGGGATGGACATCCAAATGTACGTACACTTCCAGCACCCATGACCCGCTCCACCTGTTCAGTCATCAGTTTTACAGCATTCACTTTGTTATTCTTCCTTTGTCCTGTTTTCCTTCTCTGCCCTTTCTAGGTGATAAAAGACTCCATGAGGAACAAGGCAGATTTAACTGATATGAGCAGGATGTGGGTAAGGAAATCTAGGTTATATTTTAGCACAATCCCATGAAACTATAGACTATTAATATTATAGCAAATGATGCTATCCTGCCCCATTTAAATCAAGAACATTAAAAAAAAACTTACACATAACTATTCTCTTTCTGGGGTATCGGGGATATTTACAAAAAAAAACAATTTTGAACATGCAAATACCAGTAGCAACAGTATCTCTGTAATTATCCCGATGTTGCTTTAATAATCCCTATAAGATAAGAATATGACTTTGTATGTTGTTTTTAAAATCTGTCTACCAGGTATTGTGATTCTGAAATACTTAAAAAAAACAGTCCAGATGCAGAACAGTTTGTTTGCCTAAGGTAGTATTATTTTGCAGAATCGCCCATTGCAGATTATGCTTTGATTTCAGTACATTTGTCTTGAGAATAAGTCATTTCAACCCATTGCATAATGATGAATACAGGAAGGAAACTTGGTCCCCAGGTTTTGGCCTCAATTTCCTGTTGTGTCATCCTGTGCCACACACCCAGGCTCAAGGAGAAGGGGAAGTCAGAAGCACTGGCAAAAAAAAAAAAAGATTCCACACAAACTCAACTGGATATTCATCACTGGCTGATTTGTAGTTTTCCAATGTTGTTTCAATGTTTATTATATGCTGCTTGAGTTAAAGTACCACAGAGAATGATGTCTGTGTAGATTCTCACTACACAGAGAATCTCCTTGAGCCACAAATAATTTTACTTATCAATTTATTAGACCACTAGATTTTTTTTCTCTTTTTTTTTTGTCGTGTGTGGGGTGGCAGCAGTAAGAGGGGTCACTTTCTCCCCTTGGTCAGGTTCACTCTTGGTTTGTCTCTTTACTCCCCTCCACAGGGTCACCTGAGTGAAGGCTATGGAAAGTTGTGCAGCATCTACCTCAAACTGCTCATCACCAAAATGGAGTTTCACGTCAAAGTGAGTTGTCCTGACCTACAACACCAGCAACAGTCGTATCACTCATTATAGTGCCTCATTTTAGTACAAAAACTAATTTTAATCAAAAAAAATGCTTTAGCTTTTACAATCATGCTTTTTTTAAAAATGATATAACAGTGAAAATGCTGTGCTAATTATCATTGGAAGACCTGCTATAACCCTTACAGTAAAAAAGAGGTGTCAGTTTGCCCAATTGAAACATTCATTACATTTGTTTTTGTTTTATTTTTATTTTATTTTTATTTATTTTGCACTGAAGACAAACGGAAAATATATAAGTTCTTATTACTGTATTTTCCAGACTATAATTCGCACCTTTTTTCATAGTTTGGCTGGTCCTGTGATTTATATTCAGGTGCGAATTATATATATTGATATGTAATTTCACATGGTCTTCAATGTTAATTCACACTGACCAACATGACCAAGGAGTAAATATTACCACCAGAGGGCGTTCTAGGCTTGTGACAACTACTGGTAGGTGCCACTGAAAATTTATTTAAACATTAACAAAGATATCTTAGAAAGGCTGAACACAAATGCCCCCAGAAGAAAATCCTATTCAAAGAGGATGAAGAATTAAGTGGATTCAGTGATGTGGAATGAGATTGAAATTTTGGTAGACTTGCTAACCAGTAATTAGCTTTTTGGAGTCAGGAGCTTATGTTAATTCTGACTTTTAAGCCTCCCACATATGTTCTTTATGCTATTATGTAGTTGAATAACTGTTAAATGTGTTATCATATCTGACACCTATTCAGCTTGTTCAGTATTCTACCTTTACATTTTTTGACTGATGCGACTTATACTCGGAGCGATTTATAATCCGAAAAACATGGTACATGCTAAATAAAAACTGTATACGTATTCAGCTCAAATAAAAATGCTGTCTCTCTTTGACTTATAACGTACAAAGAGCTGCTGAGCTGCAAGATATTTGTTTAATTACTTGATTAATAAGGTGATTATGATTAAGTTATATTGAATATTAAAGTTTGTGAATTTTTTTTCTCTTAACTGTGTTGACAGATAGGAAACAGTAAAAGTGACTTTAGGTTTTCTATGTATCACCAGATAACAGGCAGCCAATTTATTGTCTTTGGCTTTAACTTCTGAGGTTGTTTGATCAGACTGTGAATTTAAATGGTCACGTGTTCAACTTAAATGGCTGCCAGATTTATCAATTCCCACTCTTTCTTTTTCAGAATCCACGCTTTCCTGGCACCCTGCTGATGTCAAACAGACAACTTGAAGAGGCGGGTGAGAACGACGTTAACAACTTGTGAGTCTTTCACCTGCTAATTCACCTAAATGTAATTTTGGAGCTGCTAAATTCTGCTAATAAAGATTGGAAGGAGAACCAACTGTGTAAAACATTTTTGTTGTTGCTGTCATCTTCTCTGTCTCTATCCCTTTAGCTTTCAGCTGACAGTTGAGATGTTTGACTGTCTGGAGTGTGAACTAAACCTCTTCCTGAGTGGTAAGCTATTCTGACTGTGGACCATTCCACCAGCTGTGTTTATCTGAGCATGACCTAAACCCACTGTTGTCCAAGGAAATCCAAGGTAATATCTCTTAAGCTACAGAGTAGCTCAAAAGAGATCCACAGTGAACCTGTTGGAGAGTGACGGAAGTGTGCTACAAGCTCAGCTCAGAAACAGGCACAATTCTGTTTGTTGGTGTCTATCTGTACTGCCTCATTACAGAAACAAGCAAAAAAAAAAAATCATGACCCAGGCATGGAAATGAGGTCTCTGCCATGTGTGTTCTATATTGCAAAGTTTCTGGGCCTGTCATAAACATATTTACTAATCAAAATAAATACGGTAATCCGATATGTGTTTGTGAGTAGTGATATATATTGTTATGTATTGATGTTATGGTATTTATGAGCTCTGTATTCTTTTCCTCCCACCAGTGTTCAGTTCCCTGGACATGTCCCGCTCGGTGTCAGTGACAGCAGCAGGGCAGTGTCGCCTTGCCCCTCTCATCCAAGTCATCCTTGACTGCAGCCATCTGTATGACTACACTGTTAGACTGTTGTTTAAGCTACATTCCTGTAAGTGACTCGTAAAATTAACGTAATTTCAGGACTATAAGTCGCTACTTTTTTCACACTTAAACAAAACACATCGGGAGATTAATAAAATGGTTTTGCGAGTCCAGTGGACACAGGAGACTTTGACTCAGCCACTGTCCGCACCAACCATGCCAACTTTTTGCACCAGTCTGCACGCGACTACTGCCGCAGTATAAACGGAACAAAAGTTTTCTGCAAAAATTGCATAATTGTGACCCCGACCTTGAAACCATTTGAAATTGTGTCGTTCTCTCATATTTTTTTGTAAATTGTACATAGTTATTTTGTAGTTTTAATAAAGATGTGCTAGTCCGTGTTTTTCGGACTAGAAGTCCCCCCGTAGTTGAATCAGTCAAAAAATGCGTCATGAATAAGAAAAATAAATTGCACTAGACTATAAGTGGCATTTTGTGGGGAAAATTTATGATTACAAAGTCCAGGACCAACAACAGACATTTCATTACAACAATAACGCTGCGGCCACGTACTTCCGCGTCAGTCCTTGTCGGTCACGCCTCCTATGATGGAGAGGATCGCGCTGTGTGGACACTCCTGTCTTAGATGAGTCTTGTAGTGTGGACACCCAATGCTCACGCCGACCCTGTTGAGTCGCGCAGTGTGAACACCCGGGCGACCTGCCGACTCAAAAAACATCATGCCGTGTGTACAAGGCATTATATATGAACGCATTTTTATTCTTTTTGATTATAGTGGGTGCAGCTTATATTTCAGTGCGCGTAAAAGTCCAGAAATGGTTGAATGGATGGATGCTAAAGAACTTACGAATGGTGTTGGTGTGTTTTGTGTATGCTTGTAGGCCTTCCTCCAGACACACTCCAGGGCCACAGAGATCGCTTCCTGGAGCAATTTAAAAAGTATGACACCCTCCTTGTGATGGCAGAGTGTAACTGTGATAAATGCTCTCCTGCTGCCATGTTCACTGAAGCTTCCTTTTTTCTCCTGAAGGATAAAGAGTTTGTTCTATCGCTCCAGTAATCTGCAGTATTTCAAGAGGCTGATTCAGATTCCACAGTTGCCTGAGGTGAGGACACATAATCAGGTTAAAAAAAGGATTATCACCAGTCCTTCACTGGTTGGTGAACTGCTCTTTTAATCTGTTTTCCACATGTATTTTTTACATTTTAAATAGCATATAGTATTTGTGATTTAAATTGTGCTTTTTTGCAGAATCCTCCTAACTTCTTGCGTGCTTCAGCTCTGTCGGAGCACATCAGTCCTGTGGTTCTTCCTGCAGAATCATCGTCCCCAGAGTCAGAGCACGCGGTGGAGACCGACGACCTGGTGGACACAGACGTCCCCGCGTTTCAGGTAATTTAGACAAACACAGCTCTTTCTATAGCCTTTACGCCAATTTACACTGTATGCAGAAGCACCACGAATAGTGGGGAAGCAGAAACAGTCTCCTTTCGGTGCCCATGTTAATAGATTGTGTCGTTCATACCAGACGTAGCATGGAACCTCTCTTCACGGCCCACACCATGCAGCGTTCATTTTGGTGTCTGGCCTATTTTGTGTGTGAGGGTTAATCATGTAGGAATTCAAACAAAGAAAAAACGAAGGAATCCGATCCATCCATCCCTCTTCTTCCACTTATCCGGGGTCGGTTCGCGAGGGCAATTAATTTCAAATCAGTTTTATTTATATAGCACCTTTTACAAAAAAGTTGTCTCTAGGTGCTTTACAGAGGTAGAAACCCAGAGTCTGAACCCCCAGGTAAGCACAGTGGCAAGGAAAAACTCCCTTTTAACAGGAAGAAACCTGGGCAGCAGCCTAAGCAGGGAAGCCCAGACCTCCCTCTCCCCAGCTACTTCGTCCAGATCCTCCAGGGGGATCCCAAGGCTTTCCCAGGCCAGCCGAGAGACATAGTCTCTCCAGCGTGTCCTGGGCCTTCCCGGGGGCCTCCTACTGGAGGGACGTGCCCTGAACACCTCACCAGGGAGGCGTCCGGGAGGCATCCTGACTAGATGTCCGAGCCACCTCATCTGGCTCCTCTCAACGCGGAGGAGCAGCGGCTCTACTCCGAGCTCCTCCCGGATGGCAGAGCTTCTCACCCTATCTCTAAGGGAAAGCCCAGCCACCCTATGGAGGAACCCTATTTCGGTCGCTTGTACACGCGATCTTGTTTTTTCCGAGGCCTACATCCGAACTCCTCCACTTGGGGCAGGATCTCCTCCCAGACACGGAGAAGGGACTCCATCTTTTTCCGGCTGAGAACCATGGCCTCAGATTTGAAGTGCTGATTCTTATCCCGGCCGCTTCACACTCGGTTGCGAACCGATCCAGCGAGAGTTGGAGGTCACAGACTGATGAAGCCAACAGGACCACATCATCTGCAAAGAGCAGAGACCCGATCCCGAGGCCACCAAACCGGACCCCCTCAACACCACGGCTGCGCCTAGAAATTCTGTCCATAAAGGTTATGAACAGATTCGGTGACAAAGGGCAGCCCTGGCGGAGTCCAACCCCCACCGGAAACGAGTTTGACTTACTACCGGCAATGCCCAGGGAGCAGACGGCCCGTATCAGGGGGCCCGACACCCCATACTCCCAGAGAACCCCCCCATAGGACTCCCCGAAGGATACGGTCGAATGCCTTCTCCAAATCCACAAAGCACATGTGGAATGGTCAGGCAAACTCCCATGCACCCTCAAGGACCCTGCTGAGGGTGTAGAGATGGTCCACCGTTCCACGGCCAGAACGAAAACCGCATTGCTCCTCCTGAATCAGAGGTTTGACTATCCGACGGACCCTCTCCTCCGGTACACCTGAATAGACCTTACCAGGGAGGCTGAGGAGTGTGATCCCCCTATAGTTGCAAGACACCCTCCGGTCCCCCTTCTTAAAAAGAGGGACCACCACCCCAGTCTTCCAATCCAGTGGCACTGCCCCCGATGTCCACGTGATGTTGCAGAGTCGTGTCAACCACGACAGCCCTACAACATCCAGAGCCTTAAGGAACTCCGGGCAGATCTCATCCACCCCCGGGGCCGGGCTGAGGAGTTTTTTGACCACCTCGGCAACCTCAGCACCGGAGATAAGAGAACCCGCCCCCGAGTCCCCAGGCCCTGCCTCCTCACCGTAAGGTGCGTTGGTGGGATTGAGGAGGTCTTCGAAGTATTCCTTCCACCGATCTACAGCGTCCTGAGTCGAGGTCAGCAGCACACCATCCCCACTATACACAGTGTTGACAGTGCGCTGCAAAGCTGTCTCGGAGGTGGGAGTTGAAGCTCCTTCTGACAGGAGACTCTGCCAGGCGTTCCAAGCAGACCCTCACAATACGTCTGCCGGGTCTGTCCAGCATCCTCCCCCACCATCGGAGCCAACTCACCACCAGGTGGTGATCGGTTGACAGCTCGCCCCTCTCTTCACCCGGGTGTCCAGGACATGCGTCCACAAATCCGATGACACGACCACAAAGTCGATCATCGAACTGCGGCCTAAGGTGTCCTGGTGCCAAGTGCACATATGGACACCTTTATGCCAGAACATGGTGTTCGTTATGGACAATCTGTGACAAGCACAGAAGTCCAACAACAGAACACCACTCGGTTTCAGATCAGGGGGCCCATTTTTCAATGATCATGCCTCTCCAGGTCTCACTGTCGCTGCCAACGTAAGCATTGAACCCCCAGAAGGAGGAACTCCCTCTAAGGACTCCAAAAAGGGTGGATACACTGAACTGCTGTTTGGGCCGTAGGCACAAACAACAGTCAGGATCCGTTCCCCCACCCGAAGGCGGAGGGAGGCTACCCTCTCGTTCACCAGGGTAAACTCCAATGTACAGGCAATGAGCTGGGGGGCAACAAGAATTGCCACGCCTGCCCGTCGCCTCATTAGCGGCAACTCCAGAGTGGAAGAGAGTCCTCTCGAGAAGGCTGGTTCTGGAGCCCTTTCTATGTGTTGAGGTGAGGCCGACTATATCTAGTCGGAACTTCTCAACCTCGCGCACCAGTTCAGGCTCCTTCCCCATCAGAGAGGTGACATTCCACGTCCCTAGAGCTAGCTTCTGCAGCCGGGGATCGGACCGCCAAGGTCCCTGCCTTCGGCTGCCACCCAACACACACTCCATCCGACCCCTTTGGCCCCTCCTGCAGGTGATGAGCCCACGGCAAGGGAGTCCAATGTTGCCTCTTCGGTCTGTGCCTGGCCGGACCCCATAGGTAAAGGTCCGGCCACCAGGCACTTGCCATCGTGCCCCGCCCCCAGGTCTGGCTCCAGAAGGGTGCCCCGGTGACCCGCGTCCAAGCAAGGGAAACTCGGAAGCATTTATGTTAATCATCATAAGAGGTCTTGTCTAGACTTTGTCTGCTCCCTCACCTAGAACCTGTTTGCCATGGGTGTTACCAGGCCCCAGACAACTGAGCACCTTGGATCATTTGGACACGCAAACCCCTCCACCATGATAAGGTGTAGCCCAGGAGGAGGAATCCGATCAATTTTTATAATAAAACAAATTTCAAAATAAAACTCGGCGATCGAAAAATGTGATATTATATTTTTGTCTCTCTATATAGTTGTCAGTATCTAAACAGAGCACGAGATGCACACACACAGACACACACATACATACTACATACATACATAGACGAGATAAGGTCTGATCTGGATTGAAAAAAATTTTTGTGCCAAAATGGCTGGTTAGATGTGCTGGATGCATAGCATTTCAGTTTCATGAGGCACTTTAGGTTATTTATGAGGTGCTTTAGGTTATGTATGGGGAAAACAGAACTGAATGTGAGTAAACAACAGTTGAGAACGGAACCGCTTGTTAATCAGAGTAGAGAAATTTGCGTCTGGTGTGAACAGAAAAGCTACGGCTCATGTGCAGGTTTTGCTGTGCGGTGCATCCAAACATGGCTTTACTGTCAGTAATACTGTCAATTTGTTTTCGCTTCTCTTGTTAATATTCAGCAGTCGTTGGAGACCAAATTTGATGACCTGTTTGGGACATCGGCTCCGATCGACCCCTTCAATTTCAACAGTCAGAATGGCACACGCAAGGATGACAAGTAATGAACACTAGAGGACACTCTTTAATGTATGCGGCAGATAAGGAGACATAACTTCTGTGCATGCTTCCATCAGAGCACGTTTGATCGAACAGCTAACAAAAGAGATCCAGGTCCTTAAAGATGAGCTGGAGTCTTTCAGATTGGAGGTGAAACACCCACACACAAACTTCTCACAAACCATCGGAGATCCTAACCTGACCTCTCAACGTCTCTCTGGTCACTCTTTCAGAGCGATCAGATTTGCAGGGCCTTGAAGGGCCGTGTCAGTGAGTTAGAGGCGGAACTTGCAGAACAGAGCCACCTCAGGCTGCAGGCTGCAGGTGAGAGTGAGTTCCTGAAGGCAGAGCTGGAAGAGCTGCGCAGGGTCAGAGAGGACACTGAGAAAGAACATAGAAGCGTCACAGAAATTGAAAGTAAGTCTGGTCTGTTCACATTGCTGCTGATGTGAATTAAAAACTTGAGCTAATGACAATTTGGTGAGAATGCCAAACACAGTGGCAGACATGATGTTGATGAGATGTGTCATGAGCAGCATTGTCACTCCATCCATCCATCCATTTTCTTCCACTTATCTGGGGTCGGGTCGCGGGTGCAGCAGCCTAAGCAGGGAAGCCTAGACTTCATTGTCACTTGCTTCTCAAATCTTTAAAAGTCTGTCTATTAAGAAATGTTCACTTATCAATGTCAATTTTTTATTTTTGTCTTAAAATGTTCAAAATGCCTTGTTTTACTCATTACATGAAGATATAGAAAAAATGCATATTCTAACTGAGGAAACTTGCACCCCTATTAGAAGTGTTACCCCCTCGGTTGAAATAACCAATCCACACTGAGACAATTCTTGTAGCCGTCTCATCTCGCTGACATCGGTCTGAGGAAGGTTTGTCCCACTCAACATAGAATTCAAGTTAGAATTCATTGTGCATTCTGTGATGGTTCTGTGATGGTGGGCAGATCCTGCTACAGCAAAGCAGGATGTCAAATAATGACACTTCCTCCTTTATTGGTATGAGGTTTTTTTCTTGGAATGCTGTATTCGGTGTTCACAAAACATGTCATCTTTTCTGATGTCCAAATAATTCCATTTTAAACTTTTCTGTCAAAAGAAGATTATTCCAAAGTCCTGTTTTTTTCTACTTCCTCTGGCAAACATCAGTCTGGCCTTCATGTTTCCCTTAGTGAGAAAAGTTTCCTCTTTGCACAGCTCACATAAAAGTTGAAATTGTGCTGTCTCTCTAATGGCACAGCCTGCTGTTGATCCCCTGATGACATTTTACAACCAGACCTGGGTATGATGGTGGTTATTTTGAATGTCCTCCACCCATAGATTATTTTACAGGCTGTCAGAATGGATAATTTCAGATTCCCTTGAGATCTTTTTAAATCCCTTTCCAGACTCGTAAGGTGATTTAATTTTTTTTTTTTTTTTCTGGCGGCCTCTGACAGCTCACTTCAACTGTCAGGAACATGGCAGACCAAAAGTCTTGAGGAGTAACTAAATGCTAAGTAATAGTGTTCTGATCATGTGCACCTGATTGAATACATCTATGTGATTTTAGATGTTTTAAAGGGGAATAAATGTGGGGGTGTCCTATTTCATTCCTCACCAGGAAATTAACATTTAGTTCTAATTGTTTATTTTACTTGAATATCTCAGTATTGTTAAGATTAATATTAGATATCAACATGTGTAAATTTTAAGAAACCCTCAGGCTTTTTTCCCAGTAGGTGGTTGGTTGGTTTGTTGTCTGGCTACAGTTTTATATTAGTGTATAGTCCTACATTAACCTTTGTTCTACAATAAAATGTAGTTAAGTAAGAGCTTATGGTCCTGATATGTCTACTAAGAAACAACATGTTTTCAAACAGAAAAGGCTCAGGCCAATGAGCAGCGCTACACCAAACTGAAAGAAAAGTACACAGAGCTCGTCCAGAGCCATGCAGACCTGCTGAGGAAGGTAGGCAAATGAGTCCTGTTTCCAGGATAAAAACTTCCAAGTTAAAGATATGTCTGCTCTTCTGTTTGTGGGTGAATAGATTTAGTTGTGTCTCAACATGTTCGATTCACTTGTGTTACACGTGTCTTCAGAACGCTGAGGTCACGCGACAGATGACCGTTGCCCGGGCGGTGCAGGATGAGGTGGACGCAGTGAGGCGAGAGATGCAGGGGAAGCTGAAGGCTGCACAAGAGTGTGCAGAGAGACAGGTGAGTGTAAAAGCACCTGACCATTGAGGCTTAGACCTGAATCAGCCACATTGTGTAAAATGTAAAATTCTATACTCTTTAGGAGTCATTTGTTATAAATTGAAAGCAAAGCCATTCTATTGAGTTATGGTGTTTTGGTGTGTCGCACTCAGGCAAACGAACAGCTAGATCAGCTCCAGGAGCTGCAAAGAGAGCTGACGCGCAGGAGGATGGAGCTGGAATCCTTTAAAGGCACCATGGATTCATCAGAGCAGGTCAATCTCACTTGTCTGGGATCTCTTCCTTAGGAAATACTCAGTGGGGGGGAGGGGATCAACAACGTGTGAAAAACCTTCACATGTAGACCACAAAAGCTTGCATAGTACCACTGAAACTGAAGGTTCCTCTTACCATCACATAAACCTTTCCCAGTTACTTTTTTGCTCCTCTTTCTTCTCATCATTCTTTTTTTTCTTACCCATGTCTCTCTTCCTGCATTGAACTTTTCATGCATTATACATTTTTCTGTGTATATACATAATCATAACATCATCACCTTCTCACAACATTTCTTTCTCTGTTGGACTCACTGTTAACCAGAGTGTAAGTCTTATTTTCTTAACTTATTTCACTCCTATCAATGCATCTTCCAGTACACATGACCTTACTGGTCATCCACCAGTAAAGTAAACATATAAAAATATAAACATATAAATATGTTTATACCATGTCATACCATGAAATGTACATAATAATGTTATGGGTTGCCAAACTCCGCATGTCTTTGAGAAATGATCCCACCTTTAGTGTAAAGAAATGCATACAAAAAGTTACTTAGCTCTCCTAGCTCCAAGCAAATGAACCCCAAATTCCTCCACCGATGGCAGTATGCAAGTGTTGTAGCCAACTAGCTTTCCCTAAAATTACTTCACCTATTGGATATGGGCAGAAAAGTTCTAACATTCTGTATTCTTTTTCTATAATTACATTCACATTTCTCCACCACTGTCCCTTTGTTATAAATAAATGCATGTCATAAAGAACCTTATAGATGGAGTTATAGCTAGAAATGATGACATATTTGCATGCAAGTGATAAGTTTACACAATCTCACACCGGCCAATGCCCAGATGTATGTCAGCATGCTGCTGCCATCATGAGTTTAACAACCTTGTCTTTCCAGTGTTTGTTTAAACCTGTCTTCCAGTTGGCTTTGGTGTCGGGCTACAAAAGCAGCCATTGCCCTTTAAATGAACTGTTACCACATGTCTTTGTTCTAACTGTGCCATCTTTGTCTTTCTACAGTCCAATAAGGTGCTCAGCACACAGCTGGTTGCCATTGAAACTGAGAAGGCAGAGCTGTTACAGTCCTTGTCTGCGGTGGAGGCGGAGCTGGCTGTCCAGGGGGAGGAGCTACAGAGAGTTCAAAGCCACTTGGTGACAGAGAGGGAGAGCAGGGTGAAGGCAGCAGAAGCCCTGCAAAACCAGCTCAATGAAAAGGTGCCAAAATCCAGCACCATTGAGCAAGTTAACATTTTAACATTCACTTTTAAAGAAGTTTGTTCGCGTGGTAATAGATTTCATTGCAGTTGATGGAGCTGCTCTTATAAATATGAATAAATGTTGGAGTAATATGCTGATATGTGGGGTTTTGTTCTCCACAGGAGAGCAGGGAGCAGGCACTGGAGACCCAGATGGAGGAAGCCCGTTGGTCCTGTCTTCATGGAGCTGTGGAGGAGGCACAGAAGATGATCCAAGATGCTTTAGCTCAGATAGATGACCCAGTTCACATCAGTTGCACCAGTTCTGCTGGTAAGAAGCTTAACAACACTGCATTAAACTGCTCTCATTCATTGATGAGATACTCATTTAGCCATTTTTGCAGTCAACATCTTTGTCTCTGATCTCTGCAGATTACCTAGCATCTAGATGTCAGGCCTCATTAGACGCTGTGGAACAGCTCCATTTGAGCAGGGAGGCTTTTTTGGCTGGTAACTCAGGTGAGTTCAGCTTTGGAAGGGACAAATTGTAAGTGAAATGTTGAATTGTTCAGCCATTGTAGTAAGATAATTAATGTATCTTAATTTTTTATTTGTCTGATTGTCTAATTCTGTATTCACATTAACAATGTCAATTTGGAAAAACCATATTTGGGGTACATGATAATTTAACTGATTAGAATCAAATAATGTTTAAAAAGTACGGACTGTGTCATTCTCATGTCTTTAATTTAGCAAACTAATATGCAATAATTAAAAAATGTAGGTACATATAAAAACTAGAACTACTTGACGAGAACAGGTAGTGGAGGGGTCGCTGCAGTGAAAGGAAGCGCATTGGTTCAGTCCCACACTCCTGCATAAACACGTGGAAGATTCTGAACCACTGAAAATCCTCCTGAAGCTTCACTCTATTGTTTGAACATGTGATACCAAATGAGTTAGTCTCTGGCACCACTTTGAATGGGTGAATGCAGACTTTTGAGTGGTCAGAGATCACAAGAGCATTATAAATACAGATTATTTAACTGTATAGATTAGCAGAAACAAAAAACATCAAATATGTTGTGGTCTCAACCCATTTTAATCTGGGCTGGTTCTACTAAAAATGTGATTTGGTGTCTGTAAATTGACCATTGCTGGAGTGGGGACATGAGGTTTATTTTGTTCATCCAGGTCTCCCTGAGCTGGTGCGAGCGATCTTTCGGTGCGGTCGCCTGATCGGCGACACCATTGTCCAGGGCAGCGCCACGTCCCACATGGTGCCCGTAGAGAAAGGTGAAGGTGAGTCTGTCAGGATAAACTTGTACACACACTGTGAATGGCTCCCCTGCCCCTCCGCGGGACTGTGTGAGTTGCAGGGAGACCGTGATTGTGCTGAATAAACCTTGCTTTGTAGTTCTGGTTTCCTGTTCTTTGACGAACACGCCCGGACCCTGAGTTTTACAACAGTTTATATGTTAAATGTACTTATAAGAACCCAATTAGCTGCTTATTTTGCCACTCCCAAACTTTTTGCTGCCTTTAGTAGATTTTATTTTATTGTTTTTAGTATTCATAATTTGTGAATAGCACAATTTTTCAAATCTGTTCAAATTAGCATTTAGAAGGGAAGAACTGCTGTGAACTGCTGTAATCAATGTCATGTATGTGTGCCTGTCTTCCTCTCTAGCCCTCTTAGACAGCGTTAAGTCTTGCGGGGCTGAAGCTCTGTCTCTGTTGGCTCAGATGAAACAGCCTGATGGCCTGGCTTCAGCAGACAGTGGCGAGCTGAAGGCATTTTTGGAGGTCATCCTCGCCACCGCAGAGGTACAAAACACATCAAACCACACTTCAAAGTAATTCTCCATGGAATCCATCAGCAGACATACAGGTGTCACAAACTCTTTAATGGAAGTACTGTTTGCGTTGGGCAGGCATCAGGCATAGTGACAAAGTGATATAACTTTTTCTATAATTTTTCTATAATTACCCAATTTAACAATTAAATGAAAAATTACAAAAACACCACAAAATCCAAAATAGTCAGCTTCCTTCTCTTACGTTAAATTGTTAAATTGTTTATTCATTTTTCGCTTAGAAACTGCGTCCTCGGGGTTTGGAACTCGAGCAGGGAGAGCTGGGAGACCTTGTAGAGCAGGAAATGGCTGCTACTTCTGCTGCGGTGGAATCAGCAGCTGCCAGGATAGAGGTGTGTGTGTGTGTGTTTATATTCCCATATTAGCAATACAGCATCAATTTCAAGTCTCTATTTTGTTTGTGTATGTCACAGGACATGCTGAACAAGTCTCGAGCTGTGGATACAGGAATTAAGATGGAGGTCAATGAGAGGTAAAAGCTGCAGGGAATCTGTTTACTGATAAAGTAGATCCAAACACAAGCCTGACTCTCTTTTTCCTTAGTTAGAGAGCAAGATCATAAGCCTCTAACCTACTCTAGGACTGTAACACCGCAGTGTTGTAATTACAGACTCCTCACATAGTTTTAACCCAAGACAACCTTACTGTTTTGTTAGTAGGACAAAAAGTGACCAAATATCTGGATAAAACTATTAAGGAACAGTTCAATTGCTTTTAGAGATGTTAACACATTAATCAATTCTAGATCTTAAGTGTCATGTTGAGAATTTCCTATATTAAATCTATAACTTAGATGGGTATTGGAGTAAATACTTATTTTTTACAAATGTGATCAGACCACCTTTATTTTAAGGCAGCAAATTACTTTGATCTTTGCTAATATTCATATGGCGTTTTGTTGGTGTTTTGGAGGTCAGCATCCACTGTTGAGGCTGTATTTTAAAAGTGTGCATTTCTGTGTCCCCTGCTGTTTTGCCCCGCAGGATTTTGGCCTCCTGCACGGAGCTGATGAAGGCCATTAAGGAGCTCATTTTGTCTTCTAAAGATCTGCAAAGGGACATTGTGGAAAGTGGCCGAGTGAGTAATAATGCTGTTTCTCCTCTCTTCTATCAACTCCGGTCACAATGCACCACTGGACTCCACAGATTTAAATACTATTTCCAGCCCAAAACTGTTTTATCTGCTATAGTGTGATTTATTAATAATCTTATAATGACGTGAATTATTTTAATCAAATTGTTTGCAGATTTTTATATTTCCATCCAAATGTGTATTAAATTAGTGAGAATCTTTTTTCTTTATTATATTCTGTTTTCTGTTTTCAGCGTAATAAATCTAGTCCATGTGTTGTGATGGTGATCATTGTTCAAAAGCAAAAACAACAGATCAGTCAGTTTACTCACTACCTTTCATAGACAATTGTGAAGATGCTGGACACTGTTCTGTTTTTTTTTCTTTTCATATCATTTCCGTTTACTCTGCTACGTCATGAGGTCTGAGTAGATTAGATCAGATTTAAGACTATGGTTGATAAACATTTATATAGGGTTGATAATTATCTCTAGTAATTAGTCCTGTAGTGTCTGAATTCATTCAAAGTAAAATTAAAACACGCAGTTAAAACAGAGAGCACATCAGATTGCATTTATAATCTGTACTATTTTTTCCCAGGGGGCAGCCTCCATGAAGGAATTTTATGCCAAGAACTCCCGCTGGACTGAGGGCCTGATCTCTGCGTCCAAGGCAGTGGGCTGGGGGGCCACAGTTATGGTGTAAGCATCGGTGCTCCCAGAGTGGCAGTTAACAGTGAGTCTCGTGTCCCTCTTGAGACTGTGGTACTTTGTTGTTGTTTGTGCAGAGATGCAGCTGACCTGGTGGTGCAGGGCAAAGGAAAGTTTGAGGAGTTGATGGTTTGTTCACATGAAATCGCTGCGAGCACCGCACAGCTAGTGGCCGCATCTAAGGTCAGTATAGTTCGACTTACCGAACAATGACCCATTAATGATCCTCTCTGTGCTTTATGGTACATATGAATAGATTATGGCAAAATGATTTGATCTGTTTGCTGCTGTTTAACGTCCAGGTCAAAGCAGACAAGGACAGTGCTAATTTGCAACGCCTGCAGCAGGCGTCCAGAGGTGTCACGCAGGCCACAGCAAAGCTCGTAGCCTCCACCAAGTCTGGGAAGTCTCAGATTGAAGAGACAGGTGAGATGCTGTTCCAGTCGCTCACAATGTGGTCTACTTATTGGGCTTATAATCCAGTGTCGGATATCATAACACAAGGAAGGAAAAGGCTATCTACTATTGGGAGTGGACATGATTTGTTAACATCAGGAAGATGATTAGTTCATGTTCAGTGGTCTCAAAAATCCAACCGTGGCCATTTTTAACGCCATTCTCTTGAATACTTGAATACTACTCAGCCTCACTCCAAAAGTGTAATAATTGCCTTAATCTGATAACAGCAGTGTCTTTTACGTGATCATTAACATAATCCAGAAAACAGCGTTCCTCTGATAATAATCGTTTTATTAGTGTGAAGATGAATGGATAGAAGATGAATGGCTCTCATGGAGCCTGCGTGCCAGGGCCACACTGGCATTCATATTTGCCTTCATGCAGATCTTTAAATCAGCTGTCTGTGGTCAAGTGCAGATGAAAATGTTTATGTCAAATACTTGATTTCTGTGGTTTTTCTACATTTCCAGTCTTTGCATCTTTTTAAAAGAAAATCAATCAAAGAAGACTTGATAATATTTACTTCTGTGTGTTTAGACACGATGGACTTCTCCAGCATGACTCTCACCCAAATCAAACGGCAGGAGATGGACGCACAGGTCAGAACTGAGCCTGGCAGAGTCAATAAACAATTTTACCTTAATATCTGTCTGTTTAAAATCAGTCCGAATTAGAAATGGCGCTGTCACAATATCCCTGTGCTGCTGTAACAGTGCAAATATCCCTTTGTGGGATAAATGAGGAAATATGTCATTTTAATGAACGTATCTGGTTTTGTTCATTCCTTCATTCATGTCTTGCGTTTGACTGGCTTGCTGATGTCATTGTAGTTTTTCTGTGGTTAGTAATGGTGCGCTCGTGTCCGTGTGTATCAGGTGCTCGTCTTGGAGCTGGAGACGCGTCTGCAAAAGGAGCGAGAGCGTCTTGGCGAGCTGAGGAAGAAGCATTATGAGCTGGCAGGGGTGGCAGAGGGCTGGGGCGAGGAAGAGTGTAAGCGCATTGAACAGTGAGTACAAACATTGTAATAAAATAGCCAAAAAATGACAAGATCTCTTTTGTTTTTACAGGCAGCACTTGAGTCCATCCAGTGTCATCGTCCCTCCTCCCGGAGAATACTGGCTCCTCCCCGTCTGTCTGTACTAGTCCACACCTTTTCACCCTTTCTTCAGCATCTGTTTTCTGCTGCTCTTTCTGGTTGTTAAGCCAAATTTAAAGGTGCACCATTTCCTAACGTTCCCACCCTCACGGGCTGAACTCGACAGCTGGAGGCTTGAGCGGAGGCCAATGGAAAGATAATGGTGACAAACGCACACTTCTTTTTCTGTGCCATCTCTTTATTGAACTGGTTTCCTTTTGTTTTTATTTTTTTAATTCCAAGCACAATTAGACGTGAAGTTACACATTGCACAAGAGCAGAGCTTCCAGTAGAGTTGCCCACAGATCTGTGATCAGTGACAGTTTCATGCAAAAGACTGGAAGCTGGTTGGGGTTTTTCTTCTTTCTCTTCTTCAACTTCTTTGGGTGTCTCTCTTCGGGGGTCTTCGCAGTCATCCTCCCTGTCTCCCCCATCCTCTGGGTCCTCTCCTCACACAAGCTAACTTCAGGAATTTTTCTTCTCTGTTCTATTTCAGTTTATTATCTGTTGCGTCAACCGTCCTCTTTGGACTGATTCAGTCGATTTTTGCCTTTTTCATCCATCTGTTCTTTAAACCGATGACTGTTACCTTACCACCGTCATTTCTGCACCTCTCCTGAAGCTAGGTCTGTAATAATCACATATAGTGGTTATGTGGTTGTCTCTGAATCAAGAGTAGATAGTAACTCTGTTTTTAATTGTGGCGATGCTTTATTTCTCCTTCCAGTGTACTCACACAAGTCACAGCAGCAACTACTGCTGCTCTCGTTCAGGGATAAGAATGATCACGATTCACTGCAGATGGTTGGTTTTAGTCTAAAATGGCTGACTGGATCATAATTGACCAAATCACTTTCTAAAGCTGGCCCCAGCCTGAAAGCTCAGCAGGTGCAGCTGATGCATGTGACAGTTTAGAACATGGGTGGCAACTGACAGCAGACTTGGAAAAAATGTTGAATCCCAGAGAAAACCTCTGAATCTGAGAAATGTGTTTAAAAAATGGATTTCATGGATTCATATATTTTTTTAACCCTTTTGTTTTATGCAAGATGCTAAAAAGACCACCACAGAATCCACAGATATGATGTTCTACTAAAACAGTATATTGTTTCTGAAACATTAAACAGTATACTGAATATGCTAAATAAATTTAATTATTGCAATTTCAGCAGATATGATTTGATTTGGTTGAATTGGAAAAGAGAGTTTATAGTTTGTGCTAATTTCACATGCATAATAATGAAGCTATGTGCTTTTTAATATTTTTTTAAGTGTTATAAGGCATTAAAGACATGGATTTAATAGAAAGTGAATCTAAACTTCTTCATATTTATATGTGGGACCTGAACATTACTATGCTTGGCATCCATGGTTAAACTTTAGAGGCCGAGCGGGACTCGATCTAGCACCCACAGAAGCTGACATGTTGGCTCAGCCGGTAGGACGAAAACCGGTCAGACCCGAATGGCACAAGTGTTTGTATGATAAGCATTTTATTGTGAAAGGGCTTCAGAAGTCCCACTGGCCTGATTGCGGATTGCAATTTTATCTGGACATTGAAAGATGGATGCCGATGTAAACAGAAAAGGGAACTGTAATGTCCGTTACCTCCTGAAGACCAAGTAGCTGTGTATAGACTCTAAAGACCATCAATGTTGGACATGATTTGCTTTCCTCCTCTAAATGCAGTTTACTCTTTACTGAGTATTTGTAACTAGTTCCTGCTGACGCTGATTGATTGTTTCAAATCTTGAATTCTGTAAAAAGACAGATTATGCCTTGAGTTAAGGAAGTGTCCCTTCAGAGCCTCATGTCTTGCCTCTGAGTTTTAACCCTTTCTGTATTAACGTGGACGATTGGGCTCGCTGCAGGTTTGTGACAGGTTCAGTCAGCAGGAGCTCCTGCTGGTTCCGTTTGAACCGTTCCAGAGGGTGCACATGTTCCTTTCTTTGATCCTACTTTTCTTTTGCTGCTCCACCCTGGTTTAAACAAAGAGAGAGTTTTTATTTTAAAGACTGTTTGTTCCATAATTATATTTAATAGCAATTTCTGAAGTGTGTCACATGAGGGTGCAGTCACAACCATTAATCAGCTGCATATTTGCATATACATGCAAATACACTGTTTCAAGTGTCCTGAGTTAATGGAATGCACCATGTTTGGTTAAGTCTGGTTTTTTAGCCCACCTGTTTGAGTGTCCTCCTCTGTAGTCCTACAGCTCAGCCAGCCTTTCAAACTGCCTCACACTGTAGTCTGTCAAAACCAAGTACTTGCATAGCAACAGTGAAAGCTATCTTCATATGATATACTAAAACTATGTTGGTTGGTTTTATTTGTACTATTGTTTTTTCTCTTTTTTCAGTTTTTAAAATAAATATTTCAGCTCATAATTACTGACCCAGTTTTGTGTTTTGTGGGACATGTGCTTGCAATCAGAAATCAATTGTGTGTTTTTGCTGCAACGAAATAAGTGTCATAAAAGTTGTTTTAGCATGCTTATGTATGCATTCTGACTGCTGCATGTTATTGAGGACCTGTGGGCTTTTCTGTCCCAGTGGTCACCAGGTGGGATCTGTGGATACACACTAGACAGGTTGTAATAGTCAACCTAATGTGAATGTGCCTTTAAGACCGTCTCTACGTTTGCACGTCATCCACATGTGCTCACCTTTTTTCCTTCTCTTTTTTTTTGTTTTCCTTTTGAGGCAAGACGTACATTTCTTAGTCTGATTCCCTTTTATTCACATTTTTTTTAGTGATAGTGAGGGTCCTGTTTCGCCACCCTTCTTTTTCTCGTTCATAACCTGCCGTTGACATAGACCTGAACCATCACAAGCCCACCATAACACACACACGCACACACTAATAGGGGACATTTAGAGTCTCCAGTCATCTTAATATGCGTGTTTTCAGACTGGATGGACCTGAAGTACCCAGAACACACAGTGTGCAGTTTATCAGGGCACACTTCTGATTGTGCACTTGTGATTGTACACAGAGGAGTACAATCAGACAGTATCAGAACACACTTCTGACTGTACTCTTCTGTGTGTTCATTTTTTCTCCACAGATAATTAATACTTTCATGTCTCCATCAAGACGGAGCTGAGATCCTAATGCCTTTTGATATATTTTTTTCCTTCTTTTTTTAGGTTCATGGTAAAAGCATTGATTCAAACTTTAAAGTGCTTTGTTGGCATTCCCTTCAGAATGAAATCCTTTCTACAAAACATTCAACATAGACAACAAAAGTGGGTGTGTCAAAACCTAGCTACACTTGCAGATCCAAAGATATGGTCCAGTTTGTGGTTCCTGTTCTGCAGTCGCAGGATACCATAGGGATATACTATATAGTCACACAATGAAGGATATTGAGCAATTAAATTTAAAAACACAAGGAACCTCATCTGTACAAAGAAACATTTCAAATTACAATAAAACAAAGCCTTTTCCTGATGAGTTCTGTTACCCAGTAATTGTAAATCTCTTCACAACTGAACTCCTCTAATGAACAATAAAATCCAGACGAGCATATGTTGAGGAAAAGGACATATAAACTGAAAGACGATTACATATTCCTTAATTCTGATGGTTTACAGCAGGGGTATTCAATTAAAAGTCACGGAGGTCCAATTA
Organism: Pao palembangensis; assembly: GCA_015343265.1. NCBI lineage: Eukaryota > Metazoa > Chordata > Actinopteri > Tetraodontiformes > Tetraodontidae > Pao > Pao palembangensis. Next base: position 2,952,649 of record CM027091.1, on the reverse strand, counting down.
TTAAAATTTCCTTCAAGTAAATATAACATTGAAGCCTTGTTTGGGTTGACTTGTTTTGTCATGATTAGGTTTATGCTTATTCTGAAGGTCTGTTCTTTGAGAGCTGAGTGAAGTTAAAGTGCTAGGATTGTCTGTGAGCTGCATCTGAAAAATCAAATTAAAGCAATTAATCTACAAAAGCTGCAATACTGTAGCTCTCAATGAATGTGGAAGGATGACTTAATGCTGTATTTACAGTAATAAAAGGGATGGATGGACAACTACGTGACTCAGGTTAGGCTAAATCAAAACTGTAAAATGTAGGTCATACAGAGTTTAAAATGATACGTCTTGTGTCCCAATTTGGAGCTTTTACATCAATTTTAATCACCGAATGAGTCGACTAATCCAGACGGTGGCCTACTTCTGTGATTTAGAGATCCCAAGATAAACATCAACAGAGGAGCCCTCAAAAGGCCTCCACCACCACCTCTGCTTCGTATAGTAGGGAGATACGTGGTTGCTAAGTTACCCAGCCTGATGCAAACATAACATCATCTGCACTAGCAATGAGTGGATTACCTAAATGTAAAACAAATGCCTGTGAATTTTTGGTAAGATTAAGTCAAACTGTGGGATCCTGAAACGTCATGGCCATGTCCTCCTGACTGGGTGGGAAGTTTTGGTGTGGGTGCGCCTTAGAAGCACACAGAATTACCAAAAGAGCAATAAAGGGGGTGGAAGGAAAACTTTATTAATGTATGAATAACAGATGTGACTCCTTCCATATTTATTTTGATAAAATAAATCAAGTTTCTACACAAAATTCATCAATAAAAATTGGCCAGTCATAGTATGTGTTACCTATATACTGTAAGTAAACAAGAATGATTTTAACATGGCTGTAATTCATTTGTTAAAGGTCAGCTCTCACCAGCTGGATGGAGGCCAATAAAGTACTGTACACAAAATTTACCAGTTTAACTCTCAACAAATAGAGAATCATAGATGAAGCCTTACAAAACCCTTTCCAGGCACTTCTGCTGCACCTCCCGCGGTGATAGGCCGTGTCATGACACACAGTCAGTAAAATAATCATTTCAGTCTTTATGTTGACTGAATTTTCTGGAAGAAGCACCAGAGAGTCCAGTCAGTCATTTTCCAGCAGAGATGCCAGTGCTGATCGATTTCATCTGCGGTTTGCACTAATGTATTCGTATTCTTCTCTAATTTATTTATGTCCATTTGAACCTGTCTTCTCCTTTTTCACAGACTGACTCATCCTCCTCATCCTTTCATTTTTTGAGGAATTTGAGAAGGCTGAGAAGGAGCTTCTGCGATATCGCTTACTTGCCTTCGATTTTCAAATGATCAAATCTTCCGATAAAACACTTGAGGTCCCGCAGATGTTGCCATATGATAATAATTCCTGAGGTTCAATATTTGAAATATTATCTTTCAAATATTTTAAAGTATCTCAAGAACAGACTAATCATCCCAGGAGCTGTTTGTGACCAATTAGCTCTGAGGTGCTATGTAAATCGCTAATCAAGCTCACAGTCAGATATAGTGACTGTCAGCCTCATTAGTAGTGGAGCTGTTTTGCCTCGTTTACTATTATTCCAACAGGGCCCAACAGTTTAAAGTCCATCTGAGGAGGATGAAGTAGTTTTACTACAGCAAACATATTTTTCTGTGAGAAGAGCTGGAAATCACCGAAACAACAGAATTCAGGAAACTTAACTAACTTCTGCAGATATTGAGATCTCGGCACAATAACGATTATTATGAGCTATTTAATGAACTCTAAGCATGCTATTTCATACAATTTGTGTTGGTTGGTGAATCTTTAGAAAAATTAGTTAGCAATTTTTTTTTTCTATATTCTGTTGTGTGAGCATATAATGTGTCTTTTTTCACATGCAGAGAGTTCTTAAAACATGACATCATTACATGGTCACAGTGATGACAGTAAAGCTTATTATCTTTATTTTACTTTATCTTTGGAAATAACATACATATATAGCCAATCAACAACCTCTTATTTTACAAAAGTAATAGTTTCAGTAGAAAACATAGTATCATACATGTGTGTGTTGGAGGGCTTAAACCTAAAACAAATTCATCACACATCTTATAAATCATAAATAAAAGACAATGCACATACAGTATTTAGTCTGTAAAACAGGTTAACATGGATCATAATGCTGTGTCTGGGATTAGAGAGAAGGGCTCTCCACCAACATGGCTTTCAACATCATACACCCTCCTGTTTACTCACGATAAGTTCCTTGTTTAGTCAGGTTATCATTAATGAGTTCAGTCTTTGGTGATGTTTACTGTTACAGGTTCTAACTGTGCCAACAGATGCTGACTTTCACTAAAGGCAGCTATCGTGTTGGTGCTAGCCTGGTTGTACCAGGGGGGAATGTTGACCGAACAACATAGTGCACAAACATGGACAACACACAGTACTTTTGTAAAACACCATTATTTTATGCTGGATGTTGTGTTCAAGTGACACTGATAAATGTTATCGTTGCCATTTCAACACCTTTGTTCTTGGTGAAGAGTGATGGAAACTCAGCAGAGAGCTGCTGACAACTCAGGTTTTACTCAAAGAAGGATGATAAATTTGATCTTCACGTGCGTCCGGGTTGAACGACCATATCAAGGAATAAAGGATTATCAAATTAAAAAGAAGAAAATGTAAATGGTGGTCCAAAGAATAAACATGGATTTGTCTTGTCAATTCTGTTGCTCAGTACGTTTGTTGTAAGAGTTTGTCGTCTGGGTTTCATTTACTCTCCACCAAACCTGACAGAGAATACATTCCAGCCAGAAGCCATCGAGTTACCCAAAAACTGAGTCAGGATCTTCCTGTCCTGCATTCCTTCCATCCAGATGCTTCTACACAAACCTATACCCCTATACCCATCTGGACTGGATTCTCTGCCAGCTCTCCTCACCAGAAGATATCACTGGGCCAGCTGGCATGGCCCTCAACATCTGGATTGCTTTAATCAGCTTACATTCATTCAGAGACATTAAGTGACCATCGGCTCTTCTGAAGAGACCAGAAATGCATCACAACAGCTCCACTGGCCTCCTTTGGATGAATGAGCTGAACTCGTCTTTTATTATCATTATTCACTGGACAAAGTGAAACACTTTAGATTATCTGCAGGCACAAAGGTCAAAGAAGGAGTGTTGTCATTGAACTATGTCTCAGAAAACATTTGTAAATGGATTTTTTTGGCTGGAGGGCCACCTGGTCCTGCTGCATGTGACACCACTGAGTGTCTCTTTGTCAAGCTGGAGGGATGGATAGAGGGATGAGTTGAGATTACACAGGTTAATGGTAATTAAGATAACCAAGCCCCCCGCCCCAGTCAGTGCCGGGCCTTTCCTGGTCGCTCATCCTTTAGTCCCAGCCATTGTCCTTAATCATGTGGGCCAGCTCGATGATGAACTTGCCCTCTTTATACTTCTGGCTGCTCTCAAAGGCGTGTTCCTGCAGTGCACGGCACAGGACAGCAAGAGATCTTATTTGAGATGAAAGAAAAAACATATTGTTTATATATTTGACAGAATAAAACTGGATATTCTTTCAGAACAGATAACTAACTCAGATCTGAAGACTTTACCCATGAAAAAATATCATAAATATATCTACAGTTGAAACCAGAAGTTTACATACACTACATAAAAACACACATATGCTTTTTTTCCTCACTGTCAGACATGAAATAAAAATAAACTTTTCCTGTTTTAGGTCAATTACAATTAACAAAATTATTTCTATTTGCTAAATGTCAGAATAATGAGACTAGGGTTTTTTTAGACAATTCTTTATTACTTTTATCAAAGTCAAAAGTTTACATACACTAAGATCACTATGCCTTTAAACAATTAGGGAAATCCCAGATGATGATGTCATCTCTTTGGAAGCTTCTGATTGACAGCAATTGAATTAATTTGAAACACAATTGCTTGTTTGTAAAACATCATGGGAACGTCCAGCCATCGTATCGCTCAGGAAGGAGACGGGTTCTGAGTCCCAGACATGAACGTACTGTGGTCCGATATGTCCAGAACAACCCAAGGACAAAGGCAAAAGATGTTGTGAAGATGCTGGCTGAAGATGGTAAGAATGTGTCGTTATCAACAGTGAAACGAGTACTGTACAGACATGGGCTGAAAGGCTACTCTGCCAGGAAGAAGCCATTACTCCAAAAGAAACATAGAAAAGCCAGATTACAGTTTGCGAATGCACACAAGGATAAAGACTTAAATTTTTGGAGACATGTCTTGTGGTCTGACGAAACTAAAATCGAATTGTTCGGCCACAATGACCATTGTTATGTATGGAGGAAAAAGGGGGAAGCCTGCAGGCCTCAGAACACCATCTCAACTGTAAAACATGGGGGTGGTAGCATCATGTTGTGGGGTTGTTTTGCTGCTGGAGGGACTGGTGCACTTCACAAAACAGATGGCATCATGAGGAAAGAACAGTATGTGGAAATATTGAAGCAACATCTGAAGACATCAGCCAGAAAGTTGAAGCTTGGGCGCAAATGGATCTTCCAAATGGACAATGACCCGAAGCATACTGCCAAACTGGTTACAAAGTGGCTTAACGATAACAAAGTCAATGTTTTGGAGTGGCCATCACAGAGCCCGGATCTAAATCCTATTGAACATTTATGGTCAGAGCTGAAAAGGCGTGTACATGCAAGGCGACCTACAAACTTGGCTCGGTTACACCAGTTCTGTCAGGAGGAATGGGCCAAAATTCCTACCAACTCTTGTGGGAAGCTTGTGGAAGGATATCCAAGACGTTTGACTCAAGTACTGCAGTTTAAAGGCAGTAGTACCAAATACTAATGAAATGTATATAAACTTTTGACTTTGATAAAAGTAATAAAGAATTGTCTAAAAAAACCCTAGTCTCATTATTCTGACATTTAGCAAATAGAAATAATTTTGTTAATTGTAATTGACCTAAAACAGGAAAAGTTTATTTTTATTTCATGTCTGACAGTGAGGAAAAAAAGCATATGTGTGTTTTTATGTAGTGTATGTAAACTTCTGGTTTCAACTGTATACTTTTTTTATGCATACCTGTAAATGCAACTGCAAAGTCCTAATTGGTAAAAAGGCAATATTCAAATGAAATAGACGGAACAGTAAAATCATAAAAATGAGCGTGGGGATCTTGGAACACCAGCATGTTTGCACTGTCACTGTCATCATTCACAAGAGCTTCATTTATCTTTACCTTCTTTTTGTTTTAAGACGAATTTGATTACTTCCGAGCCGGTATCAAAGAACATAAAACATATAACACAGTTGACAGCACAGCATCACTGTACACTCAAACTGCTCCGACACTGCTTTTCAGTATTCCCATGTGTTATCAGGGTACAAACATGATGTTTGCAGATGTGTGTTTGAACAGACTCGATAAAAAGTGAATTCAAGTGAGGGAGTGTAGAACAGCAGCAAAACGCATACTGTTGCAAATGGAATGGAAGCATCGCAATCATGTGTTATCTTTAGGTTGACAGGTTAATAGATATAGTGGTCATTCCACAGATTGGATATCTGTACATGGCCCATGTGGCTCCTTGGCCTATCTCAAGGTGGATGCTGCTCTTCGGGACTGACCTGCTCTTCAACTGTGAGAAAATGGCAAAGCCTGGTGGAGTGTTGGTAAGGTTCATCAGTGCTGCGTGAGCACCTACAGCCAATTACAGGCTGATTTAACAAACCTACAGCGAGAAAAAGAAATCAGACTGCAAACCCAACAGAAATGATCAATTAGCACACCTACAGCTTCACCTGATGCTTCTTGGACTACCCTGAATTGACTGATTTTGTCTCAGATTTGAATGTTCTCTTCTTAGAAAAACTGGGTTTATTTTATGTAATTTTGGTTCTTTGTTTATTTGTTTCATGTTGTGACATTTCAAAGCATTTATACAGAACCAGAGAGCTGTGACCTGTGAGTGACTGAGGCACTTCTGGAGGATCGTTTCATAACTTGTCACAGTCTTGTATTAATGATTATAATGAATGAACGATCTAGCAGTTTTCAGATTTTGACCGTGATCAGCTGCCTGCTGGAGAGGAGATGAGTTCAGCAACACTCTGTCTGCAGGTTGCTCTTCACAAGCCCTCACAGTTGACATGCAGGCCAAACTGCAAAAGGCTGAGTAAGCCTGAGGACATCTGGGTTTGCCTACAGTCTTTTCCATTAAAAACTGGAAACAAAATCCTTTAAGCCCCAGAGTCCTGTGCCATATTCGTAATTGTGTCGCCTCAAGAAAAAAAAACAATTTTCAGTTGGTCTCCAACTTTCATCCAGGTAAAAATTCATCTCGCCTAGATGTGTTTTTGAAAATCCTTCCTTTGTGCAGATCAAAGTCACTGCACTGGCCATGGCAGGAATCTGAGGGCCACAAATAACTGAAGCACAAATGAAATGAGGGTGCTGCACCACACCTCCCTCCACTTCATCATCTTCTAACCGTGAACGTAGCTGGTGGGTCAGTGAATCAAATCAGCCAAGGATACTCACGTATTTCCAGCCCAGGGTGGTCTTGCAGTTTTCACAGTAGATGTCTGCAACAGCGTGCAATCCTGTGAGCAGAACCCTCTCCTCTGCTGGGCCACATCCTACATTCACCCTGAGATACAGCCAGACATGTATGGTGTATATGCTGTGTACATGTGTGGATGGCTCACAGCCACGCTGAGAAGATTTTCACTGGATTCAGCCTCTAATGACAGAGCTCTGAGCTACAAGATCGCTCTAGTCAGGTTTTTAAAATGTGAGGGAAACAGGATAAGACATCCAAGTCTTGTGTAAGAAATAGGAGAAGTCTTAAAACACTCACACAGAGTTGAACAGATAGGCTCTGCCCTGGCTGCCTTGAAACGACTGCAGGAACAGGATGAAATGCCAATATGAACATATTCTTTAAAAGATTATACAGTTGTGTTTTCAATGTACAGTGAAAAAAAAAGTGGCTGTGTGTAAAACCATCACCTTTACTGCAGAGTGCAGATTGTATTTGAGTTCATCTTAAAGTTGCTACTAATATAAAAGATGAACAGATTTAGACACCAACTAGCAGAAAAAAGAGTAACAGTCAAGGAAATGTGCTTTTTATTTTCCCCCTGATGTTTAATATCTTTAGTTTTTTGGTTGCATTTCGTAGATGTTGCTGAATCCTGAACAGTTTGTTCTTTACTCTGTGGAAGTAACTTAATTTATCATGCAAACACATGTACATTTTATTCTATACCCTCTTTTAAACAAGCATCTTCTGCTGGATAAGCGAAAACAATTAGAAATTGCCAGGTTTCCAGTCAGCACAGTATTCACACAATTTTGAGGACATAATTAAGAAAATTTCTCAACTATAGCTACTTAATTCCTGGAATCTGCATTGCTTGACCTGTAACTTTTAAATCCTTTTTATATCAGAAAGACTCCTTTGCATTTTTATATGACTGGGCCATTAAATTTTGGGTGGGTAAACAGTTCGAGCTGCTTGTTCAAGGAAAGTGAGCCTGAACATCCAGGGGAACCCAATTAGATGCCTTGGAAAGTGGTATGATGATTCCCTGTCAGATAAAAATAACATGTCCAACACTGGAAAACAAGTAGAAGACTGGCTAAAAAAAACTGACAAGTCCGGCCTGCCAGGAAAATACAAGTGCTGGATCTGCCAACATGGCCCCTTGTGGCTTTATCACAGTGTATGAGGTGCCCCTAACTGATGTTGAAGAAATAGAGAGGAAGTCCAACAAGCACCTCTGATGATGGCTGGAAATACCTCCGAGCTTTACATCCTCGGGACTCTACATAAGGTTGGTCAGCTTCAGCTCCCCTTTTCATCAGTGGTGGAGGTGTTCAAAGCCACCAAGTGCAGACTGTCCCTGACATAAAGGGACTCTCAAGATCAACTCACCAGGGGAGCAGAAATCAGAACAAGATATGTCCAAAATTGGGCTTCCAGCATGGCAACTAACCAGTGTAGAAGGGTGTAGAAATCAAATTTTTTCAGCAGTGGCCAAAGTCCAGCCCTAGGGAGAAGAGATCCATGATCCAAGATGAAGTTTGAAACCTTGAGGAAGAAAGGAGCAAAATCCATCGAGCTCGCAACTCGAGGCACCTGAATGAGGTGGAACCTCCCTAAAGCCTAGTACACACGGCATGATTTTCAGCCTCACCCCAAATCAGGGTGAGGCACTAATCCGCTTGACAACTGAGCTTAAGACACCTTGAAGACTCGAGTAATGAGCCTGGCAACACCCTGTGTGGAGTCGCAGATGCAAAACTCAATATTAAACCGGCTAGATGTCCAGGCTGCTCGTAGTGACGTTGAAAGAGCTACAGCCAGTGAGAGCAGACATGGGCATTGCCGCAAAAATAAGAAAGTGAAATGCAGCAGTAAAGCAGCTTCAGAGCAAAAAAACAAGAAACATCGGGAGATAGAAAAATGGTTTTGCAAAGTCATTGAAAGGAGACTTTGACTCAGTCACTGTCCGCACCAACCCCACTCCACGCCGACTTTGTTTGCACCAATCTGCACGCCACGACCGCCGCAATACAAACAGAACAAAAGTGTTCAGCAAAGGCTGCGTAACTGTGACCCTGATGTTGAAACCATTTGAAATTGTGTCGTCCTCTCATCTGTTTTTTTGTAAATTGTAATTTTTGAGCTGTACATGTTTGTTTTGTAGTTCTAATAAAGGCGAGCCTGTCCGTGTTTTTCGGACTATAAGTCCCCCCGGAGTCAAATCAGTTAAAAAATGCGTCATGAATAAGAAAAATAAATTGCACTGGACTATAAGTGGCATTTTGTGGGGGAAATTTATTATTACAAAATCCAGGACCAACAACAGACATTTCATTTGTAAGGGCAAGTTACAAAAATAACAGTAGAATAAAGAACAACAGGCTCGCGCGCTGCGGCCATGTACTTCCTGTGTCAGTCCTTGTTTGGAAACTGGCAGGGTAGTCGGTCACGCCTCCTGACGGAGAGAGTCACGCCGTGTAAACACTCCTGTCTCAGATGAGTCTTGTAGCGTGAACACCCAATGCTCCCACCGATCCTGTTGAGTTGTGCGGTGTGAACACCCGGGCGCCCCGCCAACTCGAAAAAAATCGTGCCGCGTGTACTTGGCTTAAGAGAACCATCTCATGGAGTGAACTGTGGCGGCTGGAGCCCTTCCGCATATCCTTTCTTCTCCATGCAGTGTACGACACCTTACTGACTCCAGACAATTTGCAGCAGTGGGGGATGAGGGAGGACCCACTGTGCAGATTGTGTGGTGTTAAAGTTACAATGGTGCACATTTTGTCAGGGTGCAAGACTGCGTTGTTAGAGGGGCAATACGGGTGGTGCCATGACAAATGTTGGCAGTGCTCGCAGACACCCTGGAGAAAGAGAAGGATAAGAGGCAACCAGCCAAAGCAAGACCATTGCTGAGCACCATCACCTTTGTAAAACAGGGCCAGAGACCTGTCGTCCACAACCAATCAAGGCAGAACCTCCTGCAAGCCGCCCAGAGATGAGAAATGGAGGTTGACCTCGGGAGGAAACTCGACTTCCCAGAGGCAGTACGTCTGCAATGAGGTACTCTGCAATGAGCTCCACCTGAGACTCGATATCATGAGGTTGCCAGAGGAGAAGAAGATCATTCTAGTGGAGTTGACGGTGTCGTGGGGGGAAGGCTGTGAGGAAGCTGCAGAGAGGAAAAAGGCAAATGCCAGCAACTTGCCCAAGACTGCTGGGATAAGAGGTGGACAACATGGCTATTGATGGTAGAAGATGGATGTTGAGGATTCCCAACCACAATCGGCATGAGATCTGATGACAAGGGTTGGACTGAGGGGTCACTTAAGGAAGGCCACAGTTTGTAGGAAAGGAGAAGTGGCAGAGAGAGCCTCCTGTTGGCTCTGGCATAAGAGGGATGATGCAAGCTGAAAGCCTGGAGGAGAGGGACAGTGACCTGGCCAGTCACTGCTGACTCGGCAATGGGAGGTTGTCGTGGTTAAGGGTTGAAACACCCAGTGAAGGTTGGGGACCACCTGATCACCAAGGCTTCACCCATTAGGTGTATCATAGCATCTCATGTATTATGCAAATAAACTGCTTCTTTTTACACTACACCCATATAACTACTGAAAGACAAATTATTTTCAGTCTGCACTATTTAGTAGTTTGAAATTCAGTCACATCCTTCCAAGAGGAGACACAATCTATAAAAGGTTACTTTTGTTACTTTGCCACAGCTTACCTTGGAGATGAGCTCATCATGGTTGGCAAGGTGAGCCCTGCAGTGGATGCAGCTGTACGTCCGATGGCAGCTAGGCAAATATGCCTGGAAGGTCTTCGAACGTGTCATTCTGACCATGGGCGGAGTTGGCGGGCGGTGCAAAAATGGACTGCCAGCCCAGGTCGGCTCACAGGGGAAGCACCGCAACACACAGGTGAGTGCCGTGGTGGGAGCTGGGTAGAACAGCAAATACCTGAGCAGACAGACAAAATGACAAAATAACAGAAGTGTTTGCCTGTTTATACAGCCACTGCGTCCTAAACATGTTATGAACTAAATCACAGGTGTATAATTGTTGGAAGGTTTATGCTCTGCTCTCTGGCAGGTGAGATCATTGAGTGAAAGAGAGAGAGAGGTGAGACGAAGAGAGAAAGAGTGACAGAGAAGGCCTGGAACCGGGACAAAGACATATTCAATAACAGAATACTAACGAGAGAGAATAACAAGAGAGTGTTCCACTAATCAGCTTTCTTTAGCACAAAGTCCCACCACTCCACTCCACACCAATCCACACCACTGAAATCTGGGGGAATCTGAAAAGTCCTACCCCATTACAAGGTGCTTTTTCAAGAAAATCAGGGGTTGAGGTAAAGTTTTCTTCCCCAGGTGATTTCAGTAGTAACACGCTATGGTTTAAGGTTCGTCTTTCTCATGTTCTCTTGAGTTTATGAATGTTTTTCATTTTTTCAGAATTTTATTGGTGTGGAAGTGACTTTTTGAATGTTTATGGATATTCCACAAATTTGTAAAAATAATTAAAAAAAACCCTTCATGCTTTGCATTGGACTGAAGGTTAAGAGAGAATCAGTGTAAAGATTTAATATATCAATACCTGCTCATACCAAACACTATCCCTCTTCAGTAAAAGTATTCTAGCAAACCACTTTCATTGTTTATGTCTGTATCTCTAGAAATATATGCTATAACAACTCATGTTTTAAGAGCTGGTTTATAATGCTGGCACTACTTTCTTGTTTGTTACTGCCATGCTATTTCAAAAAAACAAGCTAACAGAATGGGAGCAGCAGTCATCGTCTTGTTTCTAAAAAAAAACAAGAGAGGCCTTTTTACTGTTCAGCAACGTAATCATTTCCAGTGTCAAACAGGCTAATAATGGCTCCAGTGCTGATGAGGCAGCTGAAGGACAGAAAAATAAATAATGCAGTGAGCCATGCCCTTGTTTTCTCTCCTCTGTCTTGATGCCAGCAGCGTGGGGTAGTGGCACAAAGGCATGCTCTGTACAGTCGTCACAGTTGACCCCCTGACACAGACTGTCTTTCTCACACACACATGCACACACACTATACTGATATTTAAAGAAAGACTTTTATTTCTTCCTTTACACTGGAAAAGTATGAAAAATGCTTCTCAGTTATTGTGGAATCAACCAAAAATTATTCACATGCTGATCAACTTTTGTATTTAGATTATTTGGACACTTCATGCATGTTATGCTGCATCCCCTCCTTGCTGGAATTATATAGGTAATTCAGTCTCAAATTCCAGAGATATGACTGACCATGGCTGTGGGGGGACAGGGAGCGGTTGCAGCAGGCCAGGTGGCCATTGATGGCAGACCTTACTCTAGGGACACGTTGGGCAAGCAGCCATAAACTCTTGGACTGCTTGCTACCAGAATCTCGCCTGGATTCAGAACATGGTGCAGGAAACTTGTGGTTGCAAAGGAAGTTATGTACCCAATATATCACCTCACCTAATAGCTGAGATGGGACAAACAGATGTTAAGGAAGGCACAGATGTAATCTCCTCAGTCCTTAGAACCTGCAGGATTTGACCTCTAGATTCTTCAGTTATTCCAAATTAGGATGGTCTGTCCACAAATAATGGATGGGGAGTTCCCCCCAGTTAGTGCCACAAACCCAAAGCCAGTCTGACTGCTAAGAGTTCCTCATCACCCACATCAAATCTGTGCTTGGTAGAAGAATATCTAGAGCAGAGGTATTCAATTAAAAGTCACTGAGGTCCAATTATTTATTTATTTATTTTTTTTACCTGGTGCCGCATGGAGTGGCAGCCTGTTACAGCAGCTCCCGTCTTTTTGTAGTGTTTTTGTTACTTTTTCCTCTTTAACACCTCAACTTACTCTTTAACCTGTTGAGTGTAGTTTTGAACAGCAATGGATACTTGCTGGTTAGCCTGTTTTATTTTGGTCTTGCTGTTACTGCTCGTAACAGGGGGCCACGCGGAACGGCGTGAGAGCATTGTTTCTTACACACGGGACCAGCTGATCGCGCTGTGTAAACCGGTGCTACTGCCTGGACCGAGGCCTGAAATCCCTGCGGAGCTATGTAGGAGACGCCGGGGGTGCAGAGCCGGGGCTAAGCTGAAGGCTAAATGAAGGAGATATAAACCGTCATCCACAAGGACAGTTAGGAGGTGGAATCAGGAGGCCCAGGAGGCACTGCAGGACTGCTTTGAGTCTACTGACTGGGACGTGCTCTGTGATCCACATGGGGAGGACATCAACAGCATGACTGACTGCATCACGGAATATATCAAATTCTGTGAATACACCACCCTGCCAGCCAGGACTGTACACTGCTTCCCCAACAACAAGCCCTGGATCACCAGTGACCTGAAAGCCCTTCTCAACCAGAAGAAGAAGGCCTTCAGGTCAGGGGACAAGGAGGAAATGAGAAGGATACAGCACGACCTGAAGGCAGAGCCGAGGAGGGCTAAGGACTCCTACAGGAGGAAGCTGGAGGCCAAGCTCCAGCAGAAAAACAACAGAGACGTGTGGACTGGGATGAGGGAAATAACTGGCTTCAATGTCAAAGACAGGCGGCCAGTTAGCAGTTCGGACAGGGCAAATGAGCTGAACTGTTTCTTCAACAGATTTAGTTCACAGCCCTCCGCTGTGTCCCCCTCCCCCACACACTCTGGCCTCCAAACATCCAGCCACCCTCCTCCTCTACCCTCCCCCCACTCCACCGTGAGCCCCCTGGACCCACCCCCCCTGCTAACTGTGACTACTGGCCAGGTGAAGAGACAGCTGGAGAGACTCCACCAAGGCAAAGCTGCAGGCCCTGACGGCATCAGCCCTAAGGTACTGAAGACCTGTGGCAGCCAGCTGTCTACTATCCTGTGCCTCCTCTTCAACCTGAGCCTGACCCAGGAGAAGGTTCCCACAATGTGGAAGACCTCCTGTCTGGTTCCTGTGCCCAAGAAGCCTGGTCCCTGCGACCCCAAAGACTACCGACCAATAGCCCTCACATCTCATGTGATGAAGGTTCTGGAGAGGCTCGTCTTGGCCCACCTTCGTCCGCAGGTAAGATCTTCTCTGGACCCTCTGCAGTTTGCTTACCAGCCCCGTTTGGGGGTTGAGGATGCCGTCATCTACCTGCTGCAGAGGGCTCACTCACATCTGGATGGTGCTGGCTGCACAGTGAGAATCACCTTCTTTGATTTCTCCAGTGCATTCAACACCATCCAGCCACTTTTACTGAGAGAGAAGCTGCAGACGATGATGGTTGGCTCACCCATGGTCTCTTGGGTTACTGACTACCTGACAGACAGGCCACAGTTTGTCCGTCTTGGCGCTGCTCTGTCTGATGTGGTGGTGAGTGACGTGGGAGCACCGCAGGGGACTGTGCTGTCTCCATTCCTGTTCACCCTGTACATCTCAGACTTGCAGAAGTTCTCTGATGACTCTGCAGTGGTCGGGTGTATCAGTGGTGGATGGGAGGAGGAGTACAGAACACTGGTGAGTGACTTTGTGGAGTGGTCTGGGAGGAACCACCTGCTGCTGAATGTGGCCAAGACCAGGGAGATGGTGATCGACTTAAGGAAGAAGAGGACGGCCACACAGCCCCTGAGCATCCTGGGAGAGGACATCGAGGTGGTGGAGGACTACAAGTACCTGGGTGTGCACATAGACAGCAAACTGAACTGGAAGACCAACACCGAGGCTGTGTACAAGAAGGGGATGAGCAGACTCTACTTCCTGAGGAAGCTGAGATCCTTCGGCGTGTGCAGTAAGATGTTGGACATCTTCTACCAGTCTGTTGTCGCCAGTGCACTGTTCTACGCTGTGGTCTGCTGGGGAGGCAGCATCGGAGCCAGCAACACCAACAGACTGAACAAACTGATCAGAAAGGCTGGCTCCGTTATTGGCTGCAAACCGGACACCATGGAAGCTGTGGTGGAGAGGAGGATGCTGAACAAACTGTTAGCTATTCTGGATAACCCGGACCACCCTCTCCACCCACTCCTGGACAGGCAGCGGAGCTCCTTCTCAAACAGACTGATTCAGCTCCGCTGCCACAAAGACAGATACAGGAAATCTTTCCTGCCCAGTGCAATAACCCTGTTCAATAAGTCTGTCTGACTGAGACTCACAGCCCTTGTGCTGTGATGTGCTCCAGCAGTACTTTCATGTGGCACATTGTCATAATTATTTATTGCATTGTATATGTTGTAAATATGTTAATACTAGCGAGGCTGCTGGGACAAGTCAATTTCCCATGTCTGGGATCAATAAAGTATTTCTATTCTATTCTTTTCTATTCTATTCTATTCTATTCTATTAAAATTTTCTCCAAGTAAAAGGTCCGAGATGAAATCGAGTTTTATAACCTTTCCCTATGTCCATATTTTTCACAATGCAGGTTTAACTGAGTGCACAATTAGCTCCTTTACCATATATAAAAGCCCAGGCAAATAAAGTATAAGGCCTTTATTTTATATTGAAGAAAACAAAACCTCAAAATGAAATAAATTTAAAAAATGTGCAAACAGAGTAAAATAACCCTTTTTTTTTCTCTTAAATAAAAAATGTTTAGGTCCCAACCTCAAAAACTGAAGGCCAACACGTCAAGTAAAAATGTCAACATTTTCAGAAAACAATAAATAAAAGGTGGCTCTTTTAGGAATAAACAAGTGCATACACAGTATTGACTAAACATTTTTTCTTATTTGTTTTCATAAATTAAAGAGGTCTCAGCCTAAAAAAATGAAGGAATACACTTCAAGTAATCGTATCTTTGTCAAAAATCTGACATACACCAAAAGCCACCAAATTACAGCTTATAAACTGATTGGTGACAGGTGCATGCCCGCCCCCTCTCTCCTAACCACTCTCTCCCGTACTTTTAGGGCTCCTTACCGGTCCCGTTTCCAGGTGACCATGGAACATAACTGTGGCAGCTGCCCCCATGGAGGCTGAGGATGGTCATGACCATTGTGCGGCCTGTCTTGGCTTGGACCACCTGCGGGAGGCCCTTACTGATGAGGCCTGCATGAATTGCAGCATTATGCCTCGGTCAGTTATGTTGGCTAGACTGGGCCAGTTGGTTCATCTGGCCAGCCTCCCCTCCTCCCCTCCTCCCAGCCTGCAACTGCACACAGCACTGTGGCTCCTGCACAGAAGAGGCCTGCTACACAGTGCCGAACCCAGATCCCAGAAAAGAGGAGGAAGGCGGCGGCGAGAGACGAACTCTCCCTCAAGGTGGACCGCTTGGCAGCCGACATGGAGCAGATGAAGGAGATCCTCATGTCCATTCAACCTGCTGGTGTGGTGCCATCTCCTGCAGTTGTCCCAACTCAGGGGTCACTGCTGCCGCTTGACGATACCCTGTCTATTGCCGCATCGTTCCACGGCTCACACGAGGGACCAGCCTATCTGACAGCGGCCGGCTCCTCCCACCCATCAGACCAAACGTCTCGGCAGGAATCCGAGGGTTCCTCTGCCGCAGCAATCATCCGGCCAGCACTAGTGCGTCTGCACCCTGATGCCCCGGACCAGGGGCATGCCCTTAGCACCTTTCATAGGCGGAATCCTCCCTCAAACAAGGTGACAATTCTGCAGTCCCCGGACTTCCAGAAGGAGCTGCACTCTAGACACCTCAGCCCTCAACAGGCCAGGGTTGGATGAACGCATCCTGGCTGCCATGAAGGATGCGGAGCCTGTAGGGCCCCTATACATGCCCAAAATTGAGCCTCAGGTGGCAGCCCTGATCGTGGCCCCAGATGAGGCAATGAGGTCTGACCCAAAGTGCCCCTCAGCCCAGTGCAAGGTCACAGACAATTACGTCTGCAGAGCATACAACACGGCAGCACGTGTAGGCCGCCTGGGGACCAGCCTGTCCCATCTGCTCCTGGCCCTGTCGACCTCGCTGCAAGAAGCGCAGGTGTACAACTCCATCCGGGACATTCGCTGCAGGCATTCGCCTACCAGACGTGCGAACTGGGCCGGCTGATGGCGACGCTTGTCCACACCCTCCACCATGTTTGGCTGGCGCAGTTGTCCTTTATGGAGGCGATTCGCAGGGTCCTTCGCCAGTTGCCAGCAGAGCCCGGGGAACTGGTTGGGTCAGCCGCCCTGACAGCATTGGTGTAGACGACATCCTCCAAGTCCTTCCCCTCTTCAGGAAGGGCAGGAGACTGCCACTATTCCAGTTCCTCCAGCTACTCGGCAAGCTGACGGCCGCATTGACCGTGATTCCTATGGGCCTGCTAGCACTGCGCCTCCTTCAGATGTGGCTGAATGGTTTCGCCTTGGATCCCAGGCGACTCAGAGCGGGCGGGTCAGGGGTGGGTCAGGGTCTCGCAGGAGCGCGTTTGCACTCTGGTGCCCTGGAGAGACCGCACATTCCTGCGGGGGGGGCGTCCCTCTGGGCGTCATCCTGTCCTTTCAGGAGACCATCACAGCGGACGCGTCCCCGTCCGGCTGGGGTGCAGTGTGGCGTGGCAGGCCAGCTCAGGGGCAGTGGAATGCCCACGACCACACACAGCACATCAATGTGTTGGAGCTACGGGCTGTCCATTTAGCCCTCAAGCACTTCCTTCCGCACCTGCAGGGGAAGCATGTGCTTGTCAGGTCAGACAACAAGGCAGTCACATCAACCACCAGGGGACGGCCAAGTCAGTGCGGCTGCTGCGCATGTCCCAGCGCCTGTTGGCATGGGTAGCCCCTCGTCTGTCAAGCCTGCTGGCTGTGTGGCTCCCCGGCGACCACAATCAGGTGGCAGATTTTCTCTCCTGCAGCAAGCCTCCTCCAGGGGAATGGAGGCTTCACCCAGAGGTTGTGGACATGATTTGGCAAATGTTCGGCAGGGCGGGGGTGGGCCTGTTTGCCTTGAGGGAGTCAACCCACTGCCCTCTCTGGTTCTCCTGGACAGAGGGGGATGCCCCTCTGAGACAGGATAACCTGGGCCACGAATGGCCCGACGCCCTCCTGTATGCGTTCCCACCATTCCACACCATGCGTTCCTTTGATCGTTGCGACGCTCCAGCGGGTCTTCCAGCAGGGCCACCATCTCCTCCTGGTGGCCCTGTTCTGGCCGGGGAAGATTTGGTCACTGCTGCAGAGGCTTTGCACTGGCTTTCCATGGCGCCTCCCAGACAGGAGGGATCTCCTGTCACAGCTGACAGGCCAGATTTGGCAAACCAGCCCCGGCCGTCTCAAGCTTTGGGTCTGGCCACTGCGGGGCCCGACCTTAATGGAGTGCACCAAGGTACCGTTAGGTACACCATCACAAATGCACATGCACATCGACTCGCCTGCAGTACGGGTGCAAGTGGAGGAGGTTCTCTGCCTGGTGTGTGGGCAGGGGGGAGGATCCTGTCTCCTGTACGGTGGCTACCATCTTGGAGTTCCTCCAGTCTCTGCTGGAGGGTGGTCGAACTCATTCCACCTTGAAGGTGTACATGGCGGCAATTTCGTCGCGACATGCTTTTCTTAAGGAGGCAGATAGGCTGCGGCCTAGGGTGCCCCCAGAATTCCAGCATGGGACCTGTCCCTAGTGCTGGATGCCTTGTCCTCCCCACCCTTTGAACCCTTGACCCAGATCAAGCTTAAGTGGCTGTCCATGAAGACAGCTTTGCTCTTGGCCATCACTTCTGTTGGTGGGGGAGCTGCATGCTCTCTCCATTAGTGAGCCCTGCCTGCAATGGGGTCCAGGTGGCTCAGAAGTGACTCTCTGGCCCAATGTAACATTCCTACCAAAGGTGCTGCCACACAGACACTGCAACCAGCCAATTTATCTGGCTCGGTTCGAGCCCCCACCGACAGAGAATGCATCAAGGGTGTTGTGTTCTGTGTGGACAATGGCTGCCTATATTGACCCCACGACCGCTACATGGCAGACAGACCAGCTGTTTGTGTGCTACGGGGGACAGAACAGGGGTCGTGCCAGACAGCGTCTGTCGCACTGGATAGTGAACACCATCTCTTGTGCTTACAGGGCCACCGGCTGTTTATTGCCTGCCGGGGTCAAGTGTCATTCAACGAGGGGAATCTCCACATCCTGGGCTGTGCTAAAGGGTGTTCCACCAGATGACTGGGCCTCTTGGGCATCGCCCTCTACTTTTAACTGTTTTTACTGTGGTTCTATGAGTCCCAGATAACCGCTAGAGCGTCTGGTCACTCAGAATTCTCGCGCCCTCGCGAGAGTATTGCAGGACCAGATCACCTGCCGACACCGGAAGATATAGCTTCCCGGGGCTTGGGCAGGGGTCACGTTTGACTTTGTTGGTATTGTACTCAACATGCGCTGATGCGGACGGAGTTATCCAGTGCTTATACACCACCTCTGGCAGTTATCTGGGACTCGTAGAACCGCAGTTACAGTCGTAACGCTCGTTTTCCTCATCAACCTTCCTTCTTTTGGAGCAAGTCATGCGAGCGCAAACTGACGCCGGCAGCAAGCTGTGGCACTTCCATGGTGCACTGATCGTGCAGGGTAAACAAACGATTTGATTGGCTCAACTGAGTGGAGCTATTGCCGTAATAACTGGAGTAGCAGCGCACACTGTCTATAGCCACGCCTGCCGAGAAAATGCTCCATAAAAATCTATTCATGTAGATTTATCAGAAATCAGTCACGAACTATCACTCGGTCCAGATCTGGACTGAGGTTCACCATTTGGTGATGCCTAATCTAGAGGATGGGAAGGCAAATGGGAAAAACTTTGGGAGAGGAGGCTTGCTCTGCTGCAAGGAACCAGAAACAATAAAAATTAGATAAACTTAATATGTGAAAGTGTGTGGCTAAAGAACGAAGCCCCCAGTGAAGTTCTGTTGGATATTTGCAAACCCAAGGAAGAGTTGTGGGATGTTGGCATCAGCCATCGGTTACCACCTGTACCTTCCCAGGGTCCATCAATCATTGCCCCTGAGCAATACCGTACGACATGGAGAGAGCATGAAACTTGAATAACTGATAATGAAGTAATGAAGTAACTTCTCCAAAACCTGATGACATGATTGACGGGGATGTCTAAATCTGGCCAAAAAGAAAAATAATCTAAATGTGAACTGATTGGGCATGTTGCAGAGCAAATGGTTATTGAAGTCTGGGAAGACAACGGGGGCTATATGTTAAAAACAATACCATTTTCATAATGCCTGCTGGGTGTGTTAACACCGTCTTCCCTTTATCATTCTCACAGATGTGAATGAGGTCATAGGAGTTATACACATTCAACTTAGAAAAATCTTTCCCCACATAGCAGATCCTGGCTCCACAAGATTAGAGAGGGAAACAGGCAGCCGGTCTTTGACATGATGTCATTTAGCCCTCTGTAAACAATGCATGTGTGAGAGAGCCATTCATCTCGCCCACAAAGGAATATCGTGCTCCAGTCTGTGAACAGGAGGGGCAGATAATGCCTGACTGAAGAGCAGCAGAGATGTTCTCATCCATTGGCCTCCTTTCTGGTCCAATCAGGACATTAGCACAGTCCAATTGGCACAGTCGTCTGCTTAATACCAATGGTTCCAATGGTCCCTGGATACAGAAGAAAAATCTTGGGTTTCCTTGGGGGCATCCTTTGATCCGGAACAGACTTTGGGAGGCAGGTAATGGAGCAACTAGGTTCCCATTCAGAGACCTTCCACATTGCTCAATGAATATATGGAGCATGCTGAACTAATCATTGATGTCCAAGCATTAGATGGCGTTGTCCTGTTTCAAACAGGGAGAGCAGTAACTGTTCTGTGAGGCCACATAATACTCTTTACAGTTACCGGGAGGATTGGTGCAAATGGTAAATGTGATTTAACTGTTGAGAGCTGTTTCAGTCTAGGGTTAGGGTTAGGGTTAGTCCATAATGGAAGAGCATCTGCTTGAAAATGAACAGGATGTGAACAGGCCACTCGCCAAAACAGACTGACATCTCATTTACTAGCAAGATGCTGTGGGCATTTTGCTAAGAAGTCACCAGAATGACCACAGTACAGGCAGCAGCCATGGATGATGGATGGTCTATGCCTTTAGGTCGGACCCAGCCCTTGTGCAGAAAGGGCTGGGTCCGACCTAAAGGCATAGACCCCTTCTTGACTTTGGGTAGAGAATCTGACGGTGTACTGGAACGTGATAGAGGAACACTTTCTTTGGTGGGCAAAGACAAGGTCGGTACTCCTCTCCTCGAGCGGAACATGAGCGACCCCATTCAGCGAGGTGTTTACTATTCTAAAAAGACAGAGTGACTGATTCCAAATCACTGGGATGATCCAGAATGGTTCTGACCAGGAACTCGAAATGGAGGTTGCACTAATGAAGTAATACTTGGTTTTTGCTGGACTCACCCTAAAAGCTTTCCAAACTGGAGGAGTGAAGGTGTGATGCTCAGGTGAGTGAGCAGGAGCAGCGGATTGGGAGGTGATGAAGGCCTCTAGACACTGAAGCTGCTTGATGCACTTGGCCATCTGAGCTGATAAATAGGAAGGCACTCCCTCTGTTTCCTCTCATCCTTTCAACCGCTCAACTGCAAAGAGAAGGTAGGTATGCCCCCCCCCATCAACTGTTCGTCTTGAGAATTCTCTGAGCCTGTGCCTGCAGTCCCACAGGAAAATATTCTTTAGACTCCATGCCTGGCCAGACTGCCATGTCTGGCCATAACTGTCCAGGTAGGCAGAACTCCAACATCTATCTGTGTGCAGGAAAAGAGGATGATGATGATGAATTCCTTATTATTTAAATTCATAAAATGTACTTATATAAATAAAGTGCGTTATCTAATTATTGGAAAAAAATATTATTTTAGCTGAAAAAAATTAATACCAATGGAACTTTGTTCAAAGACTATTGTAAAATAGGTTAAAAAGTTGAACTAAATTCAGGGGGACATGCTAAACACTTCGATAGCAACTTTGTTTTCCTCTCCATAAATCCTGTAATAACACCAATTTCCCGTTTGTTGCCCCCTTTCCTGCCAGAAATAGTGCAGTCTATGTTCACTAGATATTCCATTTACATTCATAACAGGGACCATCCAGCCCTGATTGAGTATTGTGTGCTTTTGTAGTGCAATTACAGACAGACAGACAGACAGACAGAGTTACTTTATTCATCCCCGAGGGGAAATTCCCTTTGTTACAGAAGCAATCCAAACCAGAGCATGAGATAAAAATAAAATAAAAGATCACACTATAATTATTTACATTATTTACATATTTACACTTATCTACAATGTGAATTGTAAGATTAAAGTGCAGCGTTCAACAGTTTGATGGCGACAGGCAGGAAAGATTTCCTGTGTCTCTCGGTGGAGCAGCGCGGCAGCCGCAGTCTCTGGCTGAAAGAGCTCCTCTGGTTGGCCAACACCTTGTGGAGGGGGTGGGAGGGAGAGTCCAGAATAGTCCAGATTTTGTCCAGTATTCTCCTGTCCATCACCCCCGTCAGAGAGTCCAGCTCCTCCCCCACAACATGTCCAGCCTTCCTAATGATCTTCTCGAGTCTATTAGTGTCCCTCACGCGCAGACTGCTGCCCCAGCAGACTACCGCGTACATGATGGCACTGGCCACCATAGACTCGTAGAACATCCTGAGCATTGTCCTGCAGATGTCAAAGGACCTCAGCCTCCTCAGGAAATAGAGGCGGCTCTGGCCCTTTTTGTAAACTGCGTCCGCGTTCCTGCTCCAGTCCAGTTTATTGTCCAAGTACACCCCCAGGTACTTGTACTCCTCCACCACGTCCACACTGACCCCCTGGATGGAGATGGGGGTCACAGCAGCTTTGGTCCTCCTCAGGTCCACCACCAGTTCCTTTGTCTTTGTCACGTTGAGCTGGAGGTGGTTCATCTCACTCCAAGTGACAAAGTTGTCCACTACAGTCCTGTACTCCTCCTCGTCACCACCGCTGATACATCCTACCACTGCAGAGTCGTCAGAAAACTTCTGAAGGTGGCAAGACTCGCTGCAGTAGTTGAAGTCCGTGGTGTAGAGGGTGAAGAGGAAGGGAGACAGGACTGTCCCCTGTGGAACCCCGGTGTTGCTGACCACTCTGTCCGACACACAGCTCTGCAGACGCACATACTGTGGTCTTCCAGTGAGGTAATCCACAATCCAGGACACCACGGAGGCATCCACCTGCATCACCGCCAGCTTCTCAGCCAGCAGAGCAGGCCTGATGGTATCGAACGCACTGGAGAAATCAAAAAACATGATCCTCACAGTGGCGGCCGGCTTGTCCAGGTGGGAGTAGACTCTGTGGAGTAGGGTCAGGATGGCGTCATCTACACCAAGATGGGGCTGGTAGGCAAACTGGAGAGGGTCTTGCAGTTGTTGGACCATGGGCCTCAGCTGCTCCAGGACGAGTCGCTCCAGAGTCTTCATGATATGGGAGGTCAGTGCCACGGGCCTGTAGTCCTTAGGGTCGCTGGGGCGCGACGTCTTCGGGACAGGGACGAGGCACGATGTCTTCCACAGCAGGGGGACTCTCTGAAGGCTCAGGCTCAGGCTGAAGATCTGGTGCAGGACACCACTGAGCTGGGGAGCACAGCCCCTCAAGACTCTGGGGCTCACTCCATCAGGTCCTGGTGCTTTACCAGCCTTCAGTCTCTGCAGCTGACACCTCACCTGTTCCATAGTGATAGCCAGTGTGGAGGTGTCAGGAGGGGGAGGGGTGGTGTAGTCTGAGGTGTGAGCTGGGTTTTTCACAGGAGACGGGGGAGGGAGGGGGGTGCCTGCTACTGGCTGGAGGTGGACAGTTCCTGCAGTGTTAAAGCGATTGAAGAAGATGTTGAACTCATTGGCTGTGTTCACATCTCCCTCAACGTTTCCCCCTCGGGTCGGCTTGTGTCCCATGATGGTCCTCATGCCGCTCCACACCTCCCGCATGTTGTTCTGCTGAAGTTTCCACTCCAGCTTCCTCCCATATCTCCGTCTTGCCTGGATCAGCTGCACCTTCAGTTCCTTCTGAGCAGCCCGGGCCTCCTCCTTGTTTCCCGAGCTGCAGGCCTTCCTCTTCCTAATGAGTGTGGCTTTTATGTCCTTGGTTATCCATGGCTTGTTGTTTGGATAACAGCTCACAGTCTTTATTGGGACAACTGAGTCCACACAGAAGTTTATGTAGCTGGTGATGCAGTCCGTCAGCCCGTCAAGGTCTTCTCCATGGGGCTCAGTGAGTGCCGCCCAGTCTGTCACTTCAAAGCAGCTCTGTAACACCTCCAGAGACTCGTCTGTCCACCTCCTCACAGACCTGGGGGAGGGGGGAAGGCGCTTCACCAGGGGTGTGTAAGATGTTCTGAGGAACACCAGGGTGTGGTCTGAACGGCCAAGTGGGGGCAGGGGTGCCGCCAGGTATGCGCCACGAACATTAGCATAGAGATGGTCTAATGTTTTTCCCTCCCTGGTGGAGCAGTCCACAAACTGGGAGAAGGTGGGGAGGGTTTTGGCCAAACTGACATGATTGAAGTCCCCGGAGATGGCGATGAAGGCTGTAGGGTGGGCGTTCTGAATCCGGGCTACCGCAGCGTGGATAGAGTCACAGGCGCTGTGTGCGTTGGCTGACGGAGGCACGTAGACAGCAACAAACACAACATGAGAGAACTCCCTCTCAATTACGCTCTAACCACACTATGTTTTAAATTGTATAAACCAAAACATTGAATTCACACAGATATATCAGTACCCGTTGATTGATAGCTTTAAATAAATCACGCGCATAGTTATCACTATGTTGCGTGTCTGCGTGTACGTGTGTGCGCGCGCGCGTGTGAACGCGTTCCAGCATGTGTGCGTCTCTGTTGTGAATCAGGCAGTGGCGCACAGCTGAACTTTCGTCACCATGGAGCAGATGATGGGGATGCCGCGGCCCATTATTGTTGGAAGAGATACGTTGGCGTACATGGGCGCACGCTCTAAAACCTCCAGATCTTTTTCGCACCAACAATAACTCTAACTATCCAGCGAGGGTCGCCAAATAGTCCTCCACGACAGCCAGGCCCGTACACAGGGGAGGATGATGCGGTTACAGCGACGTCTAAGAATACGCACAAGATTTGGAAACCCCACCGTGGAGCCGAGCTCAACATCGCATCCACAGAGACAACACACCATCCCACGACAGGCATGTAATTTACACAACTACCAACAAGGCATATTATTATCATACATAATTGCTAACTGCGCACTGTCTGCAGTTATTTTAGTGCGATTTAGACAGATAGATAGATAGATAGATAGATAGATAGATAGATAGATAGATAGATAGATAGATAGATAGATAGATAGATAGATAGATAGAAAAAGAAATCATTTTACCTGTGAATAGAATAAAAACTAGTCTCCGCGACGCCACGAAAATGCCGTGCCTCGTCGTTTTATTTCCTTGCGGCAGTGCCAAACCTAAAGTGTCTTTGGCATTACTGTCCAGACGAATTTCTTCTCCTCTCTGGTCCGGCCCTGGAAAGTCTTGAAAAGACGCAATGTTTTGACGCGCAATGGTGCCCAGCAGAGTTTAGAACACACGCACACAGTGAGAGAGCGATATATAGAGGGACAGAGAGGGCCACAGAGCGAGAGAGAGAGCGTTCACGTCAACGTACTTCCGCCTTTGCATATATAGATTGGTACGATGGTCTGTCGTTTAAAAACAAAATCAAATGACACTATGACCAGACGTCATATGTACAGCGTTCTGTTTTAATACAAAAAATGTAATCTGTATTATTTACTCCAAGGTGGTTATATAATAGCCTGCATTTATCTATCTGTAACTTTTAACATAACTGTAAAAGTTATGAACGGATTTTAGTGACATTTTCAGGAAATGTTGGTAATGGGCCAAGCAACAGATGATTACATTTTGGTGATGCTCTTGTTTCTGGACAGACTTTGATCTTTGATCATTCAAAGATCATAGGCCAGCTGATGAGCTTGTTGGAGGAGGTCTGCACTCTCCAAGTGCTTTTCTAGTTTATATAACATCAGTTAAAATCATAACTGTCTCGTGCTTTACAAAAGCTTAGAGCCCAATCTCCAAAAAAGTGGCAAGGAAAAACTTGTACGGGGGATCCTCCTGTATACAATGTTATATTGAATGAAACTTAAAATCAATGGTTTAATCTTAAGAGGAACATCACTCAGGAGATCTTTCATTGCAGGTCCAGGATGCCTAACCACTGCTTATAACCAGAGCAAATGTGTGTAGATCTCTAAGAAAGGTGAACCCACACATTTCTTCCAGACCTGATAGTCTCTTTGGTCATTTTCTTAAGGTGTGTGGAGAACAGCTGGCAGATATTTTCACCAACATCTTCAACACATCACTCCTCCAGTCTGTAGTCCCCACAAGTCTGAAAAATTCCCACCATCCCAGTCTCCAAGAAGTCCGAAACCGACTGCCTGAATGACTAATGCCTAGTAGTAATCACCTCCATCATTATGCAGTGCTTTGAGCATTTTGGTTCTTCCTTCACAGAAAAAGGAGACTCAAGATGGACTCCAAGATAGTCTGCAACTTCGAGTGGTGCATCGTTGAATAGGAGATCTAAACAGAGGGAGGTCAAAGCTGCCCAGAACATCACAAGAACAGAGATGCTATCCGTGAAGAAGCCATAGGTTTAGTGCTGCATGAAGGTCAGTTTGATCATAACAGACACTTTTCACCCTTGGCACCAATGGTACCACAGCATCAGGGGTGCATAATACAAGATGGAGGAACCACAAGTCATAAGACTGATGAACTCTTTAACCAAAAACATGCAAACACAAACAGTTAATTTTTTTATGGGTTGCAATTGTGAACAATAGCATATTCAGAAAATGCAATCTAGCACATTCGAACTCCACATTTGTTATGGATTGTGATGTGTTGGACCCAAGTGCAGGAACATGGCAACCTTGGAACCAGGGAAAAAAACTCTCATGAGTAACAAATTCTCAGACACGGGAAACTCTCAATCTACACTCAGGTCTGGTACCACTCCGCAGGTGAGGTAATGATCCGACGCTGGAGCTTAGGTGCAGCTGCTCTAAATCCACTGCTGATTACAATGAGTCCCAGCTGCACCCTGTCACCACCGATGACCCATGCTGCCATGCTCCCTAGTGGACAAAAGCAAAACACAGGACAACAAAACAACCCCAGAACATACAGGTACCGAACAACATTGCCATTACACATATCTAAATATATTTGCTTATCCAGTTCTTTAGTTCTAGTTCTCGTGTACAACCGCACAGTCTCAAATAAATTATAGTTTGCACTAATTCTAATTTTCACATAACTTTTTCACTTTTTTTTGTTTTATGTTGATGTTTGTGTATAGGTTAATGTTCTTAATTCTCAATTTATACAATATCTGTATAATTCCCAATGGATGGTAACAATCACATCACTTTTTTACGCAAGTAAAACAACAGTGGTTAGGTTAATTTTTTTTTTTTTTTTATTTGATGGTCATGATGTGGAAAATTTAAGGCCTGGATCTACCAGTCTATGAAGTCCCGACCATCATCGTGGAGGGCTTTGAGAGGATGATCAGCCAGTTCCTACGCAGGTGGCTGGGCCTGCCATGGAACTTTGCAAGGATTTCTCAGGCCAGTCTCTACATTGGGTCCTGAGACTCATTGGGAATTGTAGACTGCACAGGTGAAGATCATCATGGAAGCTGCTGAGAAGGCTTCACAATGGCTCTGGTTGAGGAGGCGGGATGCGTGGCGTAGTGCGCAACATTGGCCCCCATTGGCTGGGAAGTTAGCCAGTAGTCAATTAACAACCAGAGAAACACATTAAACTTCTAGGAATGTCGTTTTTTTTAAGCACATAAACACATGTAGGTCTAAATCCTAGATCGTTTCATTTCCCTGATCGTTTTGCTCTACTGTGGTTATTTGATTACTTAACTTTACCGTTAAAAAAAAAAATAAAATAAATAAATCTAGTCGACAGCGCCCTCTGCTGGTACATTTTTGTCTCGAATTGTGTGTTTGGACATAATGCAAAAGTTTGAAATAAATAAATTATTTATTGACTTTGAAAAAGACCGTTATAAAATAGCTTAGAAAAATTTTAATGACATTCAATTGTTCTACAACATACAGTATTACGCATCAAAATATTCAGTTACAAATTTCTAACAAAATGAAAAACAGACTAAGAGTGACGTAGATTTTAGGCCTACATATGAAAATATTTTGACACGAATAAAAAAATATCCAGCACCAAACATTACATTCAATTAAAATTACATTCATGACAAGATCCTAACCCATAATTATCTTTGAATTGACACAAGAATGGCATGCCAATACTGCTAAAAACGCTTGATTAGCACAATGCCTAAGTGGATTATGGGAAATTAGTACAGGGGGCAAAACCTAAACAATATACATAGTAATTTGTGCAAAAGCTCTCTTCAGTGATGAAATAATGTAATCTCATATTTTTCAAGTTTTAAAAAAAGTTTGAAGGGATACACACTAGCATTCAGGCAGCAGGCTAACTTTACAAAAGATATAAAACTGCTTTTGCAGAGCAGCCTCTGAATTTTAAATACAGCATGAAGCAATGAGCAGCCTGCTGCGCCTGTTAAAGATGTTAGATGCTATTACTATATGCACCACCTAGTGGTCAACTATCAGAACTACCTCGCTTTACTGGCCGGTCGGTCACGAGTATCACAGGGTCACATTTTAATATCAAATCACATTTTATTGAAATAATACTAATATATAATGTGTTATAATTTCTCTATTGAAGTCATTACTTGTTTTACTTTTCTGAACAGGGTAATGAGGCAGCTTTTTTTTTCTTTTTTTTTGAGGGTTAGGTTTATTTTGCAGTACAGATATGAAAACATGTTTCGAGCAGTCATTTCCCCTAGGCAGCCTGTACTATAACAACATTTCAAAGCATATGCATTTCAAATCCTAAGACTGTTTTTTTTCCTGAAAACTCATTATTAATCAGTACTCAGTTAAGAGTTCCAGTAGTAGGGAAGCATACTACTTAGAGCGCCACTCCATATAGATAAAAATTGATCAGTAACACGTTATTACGTGTTACGTTTATTGTTAGAACAATATATTTTCACGTTATAGCGATGATTTATTCTTCAATTTTTAGCACAGCTATGCTGCTATAGGCCTACGCTGCTGGGGACAAACACATGATCCACTGAGCGGTTCCCCACTTCCTCAACACCAACCACTCCCTCACGTCCTCTCCTCCTTTTCTTCTTCTTTCTCCTCCTTTTATTTTCACCGGGATTATCTGGGTCCAGTCTTTGTCGTTCTGTGTGTCTCCCTCCCTTCTCTCTCTCTCTCTTTCTCTCTCTCTTTGCAGGTTTTCCGTCTCCAGGCCTTCGTGCTGTACGGACTTTGGCCTATGGCAAACTCAGGGTCCGCTGTCGGCACCTGCCTATACTGTTCATCTCTTTATAACAACCTGCTATGCTGTATTATGTGTATATATGTCTGATATGTTTGTATTTCTATGATTGTATTTTGTCTGTATTTCTTTGGTTTTATGATTGTATCTGTTCTCCCTCTCTCTCTCTTTATTCTCTCTGTCCTGTCTCCCTCTTTTATTCCTCCTTTACCCAGCCAACTTTCAGCAGGATGGTTCCCCCTTGTAAGCCTGGTCCTGCTCAAGGTTTCTTCCTGTTAAAAGGGAGTTTTTCCCTGCCACTGTGCTTACCTGGGGGTTCAGGCTCTGGGTTTCTACCTCTGTAAAGCACTTAGAGACAATTTTATTGTAAAAGGTGCTATATAAATAAAATTGAATTGAATTGAATAATTTTTATTGTACGAACGTGAAACATTTCACGTTATAACGCGATAGTTTGTTATATTGTAAAAATCTGATAAATATATTGTCAAAAGGTGATAATTTATATTGTAAAAATGTGATAATTCTATAGTACAAACGCGATAATTTATATTGTAGAAACGTGATAATTATATTGTAAAAACGTGAAAAACGTCAGGTAATCATGTGATGTGGAAGCGACGAAACGGTGTGCAGGAGAGCAGATCAGCGGGAGGAAGTGGCTCATTTAAGTGACTTAATAAACCTATACTTCATGCTTGGAATGACACATGGCGAGATTTTGCAGTTACTGACGGTTGATGATATTATGATCAGTATGCGCACGCTACGAAGGATCTTAAAACGCATGGGAGTGTAGGCAAGGAAAAATCAGTCGGACCCTCTGGAAGAGGCACCCAACTGCAGACAAGATGGCCGACATGGAGCCGCCATACATCTAGTCCATGCAGAATTGTGCAGACAATACAACAAAAACAATAAAGAACTTTCGCCAGGGCGTTACATACATAAATATATTTTTTTTTAGTTTGCACTCTAAAAAAATCATTGTAGAGAGCAAATAGATTAAAAGTCTTGATAGCTTTAATGTTATTGGATTTTTTTCAACAGTTTTAATATAGTGTTAATATAGTATTTTCAATTCAATTCAATTTTATTTATATAGCACCTTTTACAATAAAATTGTCTCTAGGTGCTTTACAGAGGTAGAAACCCAGAGCCTGAACCCCCAGGTAAGCACAGTGGCAAGGAAAAACTCCCTTTTAACAGGAAGAAACCTTGAGCAGGACCAGGCTTACAAGGAGGAACCATCCTGTTGAAAGTCGGCTGGGTAAAGGAGGAAAAGAAGAGGGAGACAGGACAGAGAGAATAAAGAGAGAGAGAGGGAGAACAGGTACAATCATAACAACAGATACAATCATAGAACCATAGAAATATAAACAAAATACAATCATAGAAATACAAACATATCAGACATAATATATATATATACATAATACATCATAGCAGGTTGTTATAAAAAGAGGAACGGTGTAGGCAGGTTTTAAAGGGAATAGCATAGGCAGGTGCTGACAGTGGACCCTGAGTTTGTCAGAGGCCGAGGTCTGTGCAGCATGAAGGCCTGGAGATGGAAGACCTGCAGAGAGAGAGAGAGAAGGGGGAGAGAGAGAGAACGGCAAGGAAGACTGGACACAGATAATCCCGGTGAGAAGAAAAGAAAAGGAGGAGAGGAGGTGAGGGAGTGGTTGGTGTTGAGGAAGTGGGGAACTGCTCAGTGGATCGTGTTTGTGTCCCCAGCAGCGTAGGCCTATAGCAGCGTAGCTGTGCTAAAAATTGAAGAATAAGAGTTTGATTCTACCTGTAACTGTGAGACCTGACTGTAACAACATCTATCAACCCTACACACTTTGTTTGAGGCTAACTGTACGCTTTACTGAACAGAAAGGTTTTAAGTTTGATCTTAAAGGCAGATGTGGCGTCTGCCTCTCGGACCCAGGTTGGTAACTGGTTCCACAGTAAAACTGCCCGATAGCTAAAAGCTCGTCACCCCCAGTCTATTTTGATGAATTCTAGGAACTACAAATAAATCTGCACTCTGTGATCTGAGGGTTCTTCCTGATCTTGGCAATATTACGGAGGTGAAAGAAGGTGGTCCTAGAAACCTGTTTAATATGACGGAGAAATGACATGTCCTGGTCAAGAATAACTCCCAGGTTCCTTGCAGCAGCACTGGAGGAAAAAGTAATGCCATCCAAGGAGAGAATGCTATCTGATAATCTAGTCCTCAGATGTTTAGCTCCAAGAACAATGACTTCTGTTTTGTCTGAGTTTAAAAGTAAGAAATTGGAGGTCATCCAGTCTTTTACGTCTTTGAGTCATGCCTGGAGTCTGGCTTATGACTCTGTTTCATCAGGTTTCATGGATAAATACAGCTGCGTATCGTCGGCATAGCAATGAAAATTTATGCCGTGTCTGTGAATAATATTTCCTAGAGGGAGCATGTAAAGAGTGAACAGGATTGGCCCAAGCACTGAACCCTGTGGAACACCATGATGAACCTATGTACACTCAGAGGAAATATCATTAACATGAACAAAATGAAATCGATCTGATAGATAAGATTTAAACCAGTGTAGAGCTGTTCCTGTGATCCTAATCTCATGTTGTAGTCTTTGTAATAAAATGCCGTGATCTACAGTATCTATCAAGTTGTGTGAGTTTTTTGCGACCACAGCCGTGCCCAAACTTGAAAAACTGCTTGATCAACGTTGAAGGATGCAAGGGACAACTCGTTTCCTCTCGTCTACCAATTTAATCGAGTAATAGATTAGGAATAGGAAGGAAAAGGTTGATAACCTTGGAGATAAACAGAACATATATTTTGCACATTCGTATCCGATTTGCATGTATAACACTCTATAACACTTGATTACTTAACCAATAGATAATAGCAAATGTTGAACAGTAAATGTGACCATCAGTTTATACAGCAGGTAGGAAATGAACAAGGAAGGAAAAACTTACTACTACTTATTACTATTAGAACATTTTACTATGACTTTAATTTAGTATGACTGTTTGACAATGAAGTACCGAAGTTTAGTCTTAATCTTTAGTTAGCTCAATCATACAAAGTTATTCCATACCAGTTGCGTCTTCTGGTTGAACAGGGGCTGTGGTCGTGCTTGAAAGGCTAGTCCATTCTTATTGCATTATTGCACTGCAGCGAGTAAAGTTGCTTTATATCAACTTTTGTCCTTTGATCCCTTTGTCCTTTGATTACGATTTTAAAGGCTTCTTTGATCCCACGTGATACTTCAAAGACTCCTTTGATCCCATTTTTGATCTGCCCGATTAATCTGCATCTTTTGATCTTCAAATCCTGAATTCTGGGTTTTGACGCAACACCTCCCACTTGACCTCCTGGTCATTTGACCCAAGGAGGTCACACCAGCTTCTTGTTGTTATTTGTCCTGATTTTGTTGTTCTTCAACTGGAAGTAGGACCACAATCCGCCTGACATCTCTGTGAAGGATTGTCGCCGGTATCCTGGTTGTGGGCTTTTCCCTTCCTCGGGGGTGTTTCATGACACGGGGTAGCTGGGGAAGGTTTTCACGTGCACATCCCTTACAACCCCCTTCTTGTCAACATTGGCGCTTACAACCCTCGCAAGTTTGAACTGACCTCTAAGGGCATTTTGATCGGCTAACCAGACGATGTCTCCAATGGCCACGTTCCTGTGGGCCGTGTGCCACTTGGTTCTGACAAATAGGTTTGATCCGGCTAGTTGGCTCCATTTCTTCCAGAATCATCCTACTTCTGTTTGGATGGTCCTTAATCTCTTGTATGAGTAGCCTTCGAAGTCAAAGGTTCCTGGATCTCCCATGGGCGCGGCTCTGCCCAATAGGAGGGTGTTTGGGCTAACATACTCTATACAATCTTCTCTGCTTTGAGTTCTGGCATCAATAGGTCGTTCATTGGCGAGGTTGGAGGCCATATACAGGAATGTTTGAAACTCACTCCACGTGAAGACACCGCCGCCTCCAAGATTCTGCAGTGCTCGCTTCAGAACGCGGACAGCGGCTTTGGCGGCCCCGTTCTTGTGGGGCGAGTCTGCAGGGTGGATTTTCCAGCTCCATTCTGTTCCATGCTTGGTAGCCTCGTCCTCTATCTTCGATTTTCCCATTCGGTCCAGGTATGAGTAGAGGTCCTGGAGGACAGGCCTGGCTCCGATAAAGTTCTTTCCTTCGGTCGACTGGTCGCTCACAAGGTCTGTGTGCATTGCCCTGGACGCCATACAGCAGAAGACGATTGCCCATACCTTAAGCTTCGTCCTCTTTTTTACTTCATCTCTCACTTCGTAAGGCCCGAACAAGTCCACCGTTGTGTGCTCGAAAGGGTTGGCTGGGGTCTGTCGTTCTAACGGGAGGTCAGCCATGACCTGCTGGCAGTTCTCCGCCCTGGTTTTCCTGCACATGACGCAGCTGTCCACGACCTTCTTTGCTACTTGCTACGGTTCATCCCATGTGTAACGTACTGCTTTGCCTCCAGTTTCCTGGAATGCTTTCCTGACTAGGATGGCTCCCTTCTGTTTGGCAGGCGCCACAAGGCCTATTGGGTCATATAAGCTGGCAATCTGGCTAAGCAGCTGCCTCCTAGTCAGTGGTTTCGGAGTTTCTGCCCTTACCTCTTCCTTCTGGACGTTCTGGCCTAGCCTCATCTTCTTTTTCTTGCCCGAGAAGTTGATCAAGGTCATGACGTACAGCTTGTCCAAGCTGGCCAGGTACCCCACACCAAGGGCTTTATTGTCTCCTTCTTTCCATTGGTTTGGGAGAATGAACGCCTGTTCACCTGGTGTTTCTGGTTTCTCTGAAGCCTGTCCCTGCCTCCCACTTTGGCCTGACCGGACCCAAGGCTTGAGGTAGAATTCACCCTCTTTCAGGATTTCTTCAACAGATTTGGTGGTTCTGTCTAGCTCAGGGGTGTCCAACCCATTCCACAAAGAGCCGTGTGGCTGCAGGTTTTTGTTCCAACCAATCAAACACACAGAGTTTGACCAATCAGCTGTCTGAAGACTCAGATCAGCTGATTAAATAACTTCAGTCAGGTGTGCTGTTGCTTGGTTGGAACAAAAACCTGCAGCCACACGGCTCTTTGTGGAATGGGTTGGACACCCCTGGTCTAGCTGGTCCAAGTCATTATGGGTGGTTAGGATGTCATCCACATATGAATCCTCCTCAAGGATCCTACACTCCTCTTTCAAGTGTGCAAACATGGGTAATCTTGCTGTCTCTCTCATGGCTAGCTGCGCTATGCACCCTGCCGGCCGATCACCAATGTTCACTCTAGTAATGGCATACTCCTCGATTTCATCATCTTCACTGTCTCTCTACAGGAACCTGTGGAGGTGCATTTCCAGGTCCTCAAGCCACACGGAGTTGTACATCTTTTTAATATCGCCTAGTGCCACATGAATTCCCCTTCTGAACCTCAGTAGCACAGCTCGGATGGGGTTAAGCACATCATGCCCTTTCAGGAGAAGATTCATACTGACTCCTCTATATCTTTGACTGCTGTTCCACACCAGCCGCACGGGTGTTGTGACTGAGTGAGGGTTTGGTGCTACCAGGTGGCTAACATACCATACTGGTCCATTCCAGTTGGCTAAGATCTCTTTGGTGAGTTTCTTTGCTGCCCCTCTTTCCACCATCTCGTGGACTTAGGTTGCGTATGCCACGCGCCACTCTGGTTCTTTCTTGAGTTGACTTTCTGTCCTCCGGAAGGTGGCCTCTACCGCGTTTCTGTTATTGGGTAGGGAGGCTGGGTTCTTGATCCAGGGGTACTTCATGTCCCAGTGAGGCTTCTGGCTGTGGGTGTCTGCTCTAGTATAGGTGAGCCCCTTTTTAATAACCTCTAGTTCTCTTTCCTCGCTTAGTGTCATCTCTTTGCCTCCTGGCTGACAGCTGCCGCACCAGCATCCCCCGCACTTAGGTTCGCACGCCGCCCCAATGCTGTCCCATCTCCACCAGTCTAAGAACTCTCTTCCTGCACCGATGCTCTTGGTTTTGGTTCTGAAATCCTGCCCCTCAGTGATCTCTTGGTACTTCACTGCCGAGGCCTTCATTGACTGTGCAAAATGAGTTTCGGACATGTGGAGGCCGGCTGAGTCTATCACTTCGCGGAGGTCCGGGTGTGCTCCACCAACAGTCTTTCCTAAGGGGCTGTCCCAAAGGACAAAACTTCCTACCACCTTTTCTCTTTGTGGAGCTAATTCTCCCTCATGATGACTGATGAGAAGACTCTGGATGAATACCACTTCCTCTCCATCCGTCTTGATGCCTGCTTAAGCGTTCGGATATGTGTGTTATACCACGGAGCCAGTCTTCTATGGTGTCTGAACCTCATCTTCAGTGGGACAACCGAATCTAAAACTACGCAGTGTGGCTGCAGTGTCATTGACAAAGCAATCAATATCTGCAGGAGTAACATTTAGATCAGAATGATCTGTTGCACCAGTAGGAGGTGCTAGAGGGAGCAGCGCTGCAATTTCAGCTACAAATCTGTCTCTGGTATCTTCAGAGAGACACCTGCTGTAGTGAACCTACCTGTCATGTGCTGCTTGGTCTGCTAGAGTGAAATCAAAGGTTATAAGTGAGTGGTCTGAGAGGAGGGGGTTTTGGGGAACAACTACCAGATTCTCAGTTTCTTAGACCATAGGTGAGAACCAGATCCAGAGTGTGATTATGACAGTGCGTTGGTTCATTTACTAACTGAAAGAAACCTAACAGTGAGTTAAATGCCGTCTTAAGACTGTCAGTATCATCATCCATATGGATGTTAAAATCACGCACTATAATGACTTCATCTGTACTGACCACTAAACTAGATAGGAAATCTGAAAACTCCGACTCCATATTAAGTTTAGTAATCTCTGACTGGCGCACCCGGGCGTTGTTAACGCCGACGTGAATGATAATTTTGCTGTATTTGCGTTTATCTCTCACCAGCTGCTTTAAGTTACCCTCTATGTCGCCCAATCTGGCCCCCGGGATACATTTAACTATCCTCTCTGGTGTCACCTTCACATAATAAAGAATAGAGTCGCCAATAACCAGGGTCGGTTTCTCAGTGGGTGTGTCACTGAGTGGGGAAAAGCGGTTTGCAACATGAAGCGGTTGGTGGTGAACCACAGGCGTTTGTTTCAGGCTACGCTTCCTTCGAACCGCCACCCAACAACCCTGACTACCCTGCTGCTCGGGGGCTGCGGGGGAACAGCTAACAGTAACTGAACTGGGCCGGTCCACACAGGCTAACTGGTGCTGGCTAGCTACAGGGGCTACGATGCTATCTCGTGTGTGGAGCCTCGCCTCAAGCTCGCTAAGCCTCGCCTCTAGAGCTATAAATAAGCTACACTTTCTACACACTTGACTCTCAGTAAAGGAGGCCAAGGAGTAACTAAACATTTCACACACATTTCACCGGAGAAGGAGAAACAGTGGGAGAGGGAGTGGAGTTAGCTATGCTAGAAGAGAGCGCAGCTGTGCAGAGCGAAATAAACTGAGCGAAGTATAGAACCCAAAGGTTACTAAACTTTCACAAAGGTGCTTGTGTACTACTAAACAGGATAAATAAAAAGCTAACAAAATAATTAACAACAGTAAATCCACCATAGCAAACACCAGAAGTGAACAAGTAGGACGGAGCAGAAACAGGAAATGACGTTTCCTAATGTGGTTATCCACCAGTGTTAATATAGACTTCATTCTTAAATGTAAGGAAAAAAAAGTATTTTGATTACTGGGGAGGAAGGAAAATTGTTATAGATTCCTGGTGTAGTAATCTGCCTCTGCAACAAATATCATTCAAACACTGCACAGACACAGCTTGTAATTTTTTTAAAGGCACAGAAGAGCAGCTTAGCAAAAAGACTTCAGTCCTGCTGGTTGTATTTTCATCCAACAGGGATCTTCAGGGACGAGCGTCATGGTCAACACAATGGCCCCAGACATAACTGCAACTGAACAGGCATTTCCTGGGTCTAGAGATGTGTTCATTATCAGATTTAGCCATTATATGCATGCAATAATTATATTTTCCTATTGTCAATCTTCTGTTAATTCTACTTTATTTGTAGAATCCAATAAAACACAATATTAGGAATGTACATATATCTCTAGGATGCGCTGGGATGCATCGTCAGTCATGTACCTGGGGTCTTTCAACATCATACCCCCTCACGTCCACTTTCAGCTGCCAATCTGAGGCTGAGGACAGCCGACTTGTATTTATCTGTGGGTGGGAATAGGGCTTCTCACCAGCCTTAAGGAAGGTGATGGTCTTCTTCCTGGATCGGTGTCTACTAGAGAGGATGGCTGAGGTGACTATTTCCGCCACTGTCTTCAACACCTGGTCATGGCGCTAGCGGTAGCGACCCTCAGCCAAGGCCTTGGGACAGCTGCTGAGGTGGTGTTAGAGGGATCCTCTTCCAGCACACCTGGGGCAGGTAGGAGTCTCGCTCTTGCCCCAGGTGTGAAGGTTTGCTTGTCTAGGCAAGGTGTCATAGACAGCCTGGAACAGGAAGCTGATGCGGTAGCCATCAGCCCACAACAGATCTGGCCATGTGATCTTCCGCTGCTGCATCTTTCCCCATCTTGTCCAGGCTCCCTGCTGTCTGAGACTCCCCATCTTGTCCAAGCTCCCTGCTGTCTGAGACTCACCATCTTGCTGGCTTTCACTTCCTCTACGCCAGCACACACTTCACCCTAGAGAAGATGTTGGCGCTCCTTACCGTTTGCTGTACTATCCTGTTTACCCAAACCTACCTGACTGCTTGGAAAGGAGCCCAGGCCAGATCGCCCTCTTGCCACTGTCCCAACCAGGGCCTTATGTCTCAGCTGTATCTCTGCCACCTGCAGCTCTTTGGCAGCACTACATTTCCTACCTGTGCGGATCTCGAAGCCAACTGCTGCCACATTGGGGTCCCTGGAGTCTGTACTGCATGGCCTATCTCGTCTGTGTCACCACAAACTCTTCTGATAGACCACTAAACGGGAGCTGGAGGGTGTTGGAGGATCCATACAAGGCAGCACTGCTCAGGCTCCTTGGTAAACCGAGCCATCTGAGCAGGTAACTGCTTATCTTTTCCTCCAGAGCCTCCACCGTTGACATTGGGACGTCATACAATAAGAGTGGCCACAACACCATGGGCAGAATGGCATGCTGGTAGATCCACGACTTGATGCGGCCTGGAAATCCGGACTTGTCAGCTTTGGTAAAACAGACATCTAGATTACCACGGATTTTCTGAATGGCAGCTGTATCCTACAGGCTGCAGTCTAAGAGCTTCCCCAAGCTCTTAACTGTCTTCTCCGATAGTGTGAAGAATGATGGTCTCAGCAATCTTGAAGCGGAACTTGTCCACGACTTTTCCCTTCTTCAAGACTAGGGATCTTGACTTCCCTGGTTTGAACTTCATCCTTGCCCATGAGATGATCCTCTCCAACCCTTGTAAGATCCACCTGCTTCCCGGGACCAATGATGTCGTCATGGTCAGGTCATCCATGTAGGCTCAAATTGGTGGCTGCCACACTCCAGACTTGGTCAGTGGCCCGCGGCACTCCACCTCCGTAGATTTCACCACCATGTTCATGGCAAGGGCGAAAAGGGTTACCGAAATGGTGCAACCGGTAATAATTCCTTTCTCTAGCCTATGCCACTCAGATGTAATGGGCCCGGAGGACATGCTCATCTGGAAATTGTTGTAGTAATCCAAGATGAGAGTGTTGATCTTGTTGGGGACATGATGTCTGCGAAGAGTCTCCTCGACTAGTTTGTGTGTTATGGACCCATAAGCATTGGCAAGGACCAGCCACAAGACCACCAGACCACCCTTGCCTTCCTTTGCTTCCCTCAGGAGCTGCTCCAAGCAGTGTTCCAAGCAGCCACGTGTTCCGGAGATCCCGCCTTTCTGTACTGAGGTGTCGATGTAGTTGTTCTTTAAACAGAATGCTGACAGCCGCTGTGCCAGGATGCTGAAGAAAATTTTTCCCTCTGTACTAAGCAGCAAAATGGTCCTGAACTCGTTGAGGTCTTTGGAGTTCTCCTCCTTGGGGATCCACACTCTGTCAGCATATCTCCACTGGTTAGCAACTCTTCCTCGCCGCCAAACAACCCTCAGGACCTTCCACAGTTGCTGGCAACTGTTTTTCAGATCTTCATCCAAATCCTTCAAGAAGAAGGCGTGACAAAGATGATGGCATAGGTAACAATGGCCAGTGGCAGCCTCTTTTAAGCCCCCTCACCACCACTTGCTGTTGCCCACCCCCGAGATACCACGATGGCCAGTGGAAGCCTGGTGACCCCCATTCATTCTTTTTTAATTGTTGGATGTTCAATTATTTGTTTGTTCTCTGTTTTATGCTTTTCCATTGTTTTTTGTTGACATACATGTTTTTGATTTTCAATTTAATTCAGTAAAGATGTTGTTTACAAAAATAACTCCAAGTCTAATTATTAGTGACAGTATCATAGTCTAATATTGTGTTTTATTGGATTCTACAAATAAAGTAGAATTAACAGAAGACTGACAATAGGAAAATATAATTATTGCATGCATATAATGACCCAGGAAATGCCTGTTCAGTTGCAGTTATGTCTGGGGCCATTGTGTTGACCATGACGCTTGTCCCTGAAGATCCCTGTTGGATGAAAATACAACCAGCAGGACTGAAGTCTTTTTGCTAAGCTGCTCTTCTGTGCCTTTAAAAAAATTACAATGTGTGGGGAGCTGTGTCTGTGCAGTTTGAATGATATTTATTGCAGAGGCAGATTACTACACCAAGAATCTATAACAATTTTCCTTCCTCCCCAGTAATCAAAATACTTTTTTTATTATGTTGAAGAATGAAGTCAAACACTATATTAAAACTATTGAAAAATCTAATAACATAAAAGCTATCATGACCCTTAATCTGTGCTCTCTACAATGATTTTTTTTTTAGAGTGCAAACTAAAAAAATATATTTATGTACAGTACGTAACCCCCTGGCGAAAGTTCTTTATTGTTTTTGTTGTTTTGCACAATTCTTCAAAGTTTTATTAAAAAAAAACTTTCGGCATGGACTTTTTCCGCTTTGGATTAAATGTATGGCAGCTCCATGTTGGCCATCATGTCTGCATCA
The DNA here is from genome assembly GCA_015343265.1 of Pao palembangensis. Classification (NCBI taxonomy): domain Eukaryota; kingdom Metazoa; phylum Chordata; class Actinopteri; order Tetraodontiformes; family Tetraodontidae; genus Pao; species Pao palembangensis. The sequence continues at coordinate 2,912,615 of CM027091.1, read as the reverse complement.
GGGTACTCTCAGGGTTTTTCCACGTTTCTACAATATAATTATCACGTTTTTACAATATAAATTGTCATGTTTTTACAATATAAGAAACTATCACGTTATAACGTGAAACGTTTCACGTTCTTACAATAAAAATTATGACATAACGTGAAAATATATTGTTCTAACAAAAAACGTTAGACATAATGTGTTACTGATGAATTTTTATCGAGTGGCAGCATTACGCAATACACAGGGAAGCACCTGACCAATCATATTGTTTTACAACTGAAGATTTTGTGGTTACAAAACAAAACAATATTTATGAGTGTATTGTCTTGTAATATACTGAGATTTTTCTGTGCATAGTCCTACATAATAAATACAACCTCTCACTAAGTGACGCAAATATCCAAAGTCCAGCAAGGTGTAGCACAGGTAAGGATATTGAATATGTGCGAGAGATCACGTCAGTTAAATCATATCGGGCACAGTTTGACTAATATTGATTGGGGGAGTGTTGGGGGAAGATATTATTATTTAATTAATGGTGGTTAGAGACCATCATCTCCCCCGCCCCCCCACCTTTCGCGATAACTGACGACATCAAGAATTAGAAAATGGACTGTCGACATTTTTACCTGGTGTAAGTGAATGCATCACGGTTCTCCTCCAGTGATAGGTTGCGTCCGATTGCCGTTGACGCCCCGGATTCGGATAACACATCCGTCAGAGCCAATCAAACACGGATAATGCAGATTACAACCAATAGCGTGTCGAGAGTACAGTGCTTTTGGGCGTGGGTTTTTCTGTGCGGTAGGGTTCACTGTGTGAGCTAACAATAGCCGAGATCGGCAAGTTTACTACTTTAAAAATTATCTAGCGGGGTGGCAGCCGGGCTCAGCGGAGCGGCGCCGATTCAGGAGGCAGAATTCTTGTTATCGAATAGATGAGAAAGTGTGTCCCGGTGTTGGAAATTATTAAGCAGCATCCTGGGATTTACCAGACAGTTTTGGTGAGTGGACGCTTTATTGTAATTCAGACTTTCGTCATCATCTCAGTCAGATATGGTGCTCTGTGAAACGGGGTTTTGCTTATGGTTAACGTTAATGCAGTCAGACAGTTTATTTTCCTTCTTCATATTCATCAGTGTTTTAACGCCCCGAAGGCCCATCAGCACGCACACAGCAGGTTATTATAGACAGGGCTGGCTCTTGTGTTTATTTATTATGACACAGGTTTCCTCCCAGTGAAGCAGCTATTGTGCGTGTGCGCTGATAGTAGTTCCTAATAAATGAATGTGAATGAATGAATTCAAGAAGTTCTGTGAGCTTTCAGAACAGTGTTAGGTGGGTTTTCTACTCCTGACCTTTTCTTGAGGGGTACCTGTGACGACAAGAAAGTGCAGGTTAACTGCTTCTCGTTCTAATTAATAATTTTCTCAAAAGATCTGGTATCAACGGTTGCTACAAAACGCAGGAGCTCCTTAAAAAAAAAAAAAACGTGGAAAGAGCAGAAAATGGGTCAAATAGCTGGTGATATTTCTCTTAATTATCTGACCGCTGGATTAAAGTATGTTTTTTCTGCTTGATCCACTGACTGGGTCATTAAATACTGTAAACTTTCCAAGACCTCAGTAGTGCTTAGAACTCTTAATAATCTAAAAACAATAGACTGAAAGCCATTAGTTTTGTAAACCAAAACTTTCTGAAGGACAGAAGTACAAGTGATAACAACACTTTATTGACTGAGCTTGAGCATGAAAACAGTTATGTAATCTAAATCTCACACGTACTCAGGCACATCAGCCCGCTTGCTCATTTTACATTCCAGATTTCTTCAGTCCTGCTCCTCAGCAGTTCCAGCTGCCCTTTGTGTTGCTATGGTTTAACAGTGGTGACTTGAAAAGATCCTATTTTTCCTGCAAAATTTCTGCAGGGTGACACATTTCTGCCATTGCACAGATACCAACACAGCGCCCAGCCCTGTGGTCTCTACATAGTAACTTTATACATATGATTATTCCACTTCTTTGGCTCACTCTGTTGCACAATTTAAAAAATATTGCCCTTTGTGACTGGACAATTTCTAATTTTCATTTAAAGATTAAAACCAGAACTCTTTTGAAAGCAGCAGCATAAAGACACAATTCAGGTTGTTTGAATAAAAATTGATGTAAGAAGTAGTTGTAGGCTATGCAAACAACCAGGATATGAATAAATAATTAAATAATAGAAACACGGGGGAGTCCATGGACAGTGTCTTGTCAGACTGATTTATTGGAGTTGAACATATGGTCATTAAAGAAACCTAATGCAATTAGGGAAGTTCTTGTTTCCATCTCCTGTCCCAGCATAATGAAGGAGCATCAGCATTTGAGATGCTGTGGGTTGAAACTGTGGCCTGGATTAAACAGTTTGGGGTTTCTTAAAAAGACCTTGGGTGCTGTGGTTGCCAGGGGAAACCTTGGGCAGGATTGAATCGGTGTCTGTAATAGTGTATAGTAAAATACAATAATCAGTCCTAGGCGCCATATTTAAACCCAATATTTTGGGGCCCTGGCTTTGAGGTGCAGATGTTTCAGATAAATGTTACTACTTCTGTGTTGTGTGGAGTCATCCAGCCACCAAAAGGTAAATGCTATTTAACGTGTCTCCATTCACCTGTTTTGTTACTGAGTGTTGTACCTAACTGTAAATAATATTGCTGTAAAATTTTATCTTACATTTTTCCCTCTGTAAGTCTGTACCTGCCATGCCAAGACCTCAGCAGATGTGGCTGTAGTTTCTGTACTGGGATCATCTTTAGCTGCAGTCATTTATCCTTGCTGTCTTGAAACAGTTTGCATGTATATACATAGTCTACACTTTTTAAACATAGAGAAATAACTCTCAGTTTAAAGAGAAAATTAGAAACACCACTACTCTGCTAACGTCCTAAATATGTCTAGTCGGGCATGACCTTTACATGATCCCCCCTTTCCATAATAATGGTTTAGATAAGGGACAAGTAGTCAGCAGTTATTAATTTAGCTAGAGGAAAGAATAAATCAGCGAGAAAATGGTAGTATATTTTGTAATTCTACTGCAGGACCTGCTGCTTTAAATTCTGTGCAAGAATAAAAAAAAATCATGTGCAGCTTGTCAGGTTTCATCAGATATCAGCATACTTGGCAGAAATAGCTTACAGCTATGAAACACGGTCATTGTGCTATTTCTTTGTGAAGCACATTAGACATACTGTGAATGCATTTGTGTATTTGGGGTTGGGGGGGGCAAAGCTGGTTTAGAGAGATGCTGTGTATTTTCACGCTCTGGTCTTTGATGCTTCAGACTTTAATTGAAAAGACAAAGCTAATTTGGAGCTAAACCTACACAATCTGTTCCAGTCATGATGCTGCTTTGAAACATAAAATTGAATTGTACATATATATCATTGGATCGTCTCTATTGTCTATGCAATTTCATTAAGTTACTATAAGAGGATTATGTGTATAACTCATGTAGTTGCTTCTTCTACACATCAAAATGCCTCTGACACTTGAAGAGTGATCATTAACTTTTGTGCAGTCATCAGTTTAAGAAGAACTGTAATGAATATGCCTTACCCCATCTCTTTTAACTTTCCCCAAAAGTTAGTTTAAAATCCAATATCTGGCATTTAAAAAGGTTCCACTACAAGTAATATGACATCCAACCCAGTTCTGAGTGAACTCCATGCGCCAACAAATTGTCAAAAATACAATTAATGTGAAAATAAAATTCATAAATTTTTTTTTTAGCCTAGCTTTGGTGGTGTGTGTGAGCCTGAATTAGTCCATAGCCTGCTTGTGTCAGACATCTGCAGCTTACCTGGACCTGCAGCTTAACGGGAGGATTTGTGATTGGGATGGATTATTATTAAAACTGCATAGGTGAAAGAACACCATAAGGCAGTTGATTATGTCGAATTAACCCATGTTAATGTGAGTTTAGCAACACCTTAATCAGATGTAATCTAGAGCTGCGTGTGCATCACCATCGAACCATCGAAAGTCCTCCATGTGTTTTTTTCATTAAGATATTAATGTGTGGACAGCTGGCAGACTCTCACCTCCTGTCCTCCTTCTGTTTCTTCTGTCTCCGTCTTTCCCTGACAAATCTTCATCTGTTGTGTCTCGTCTGAGCTCCTGATGACACCATCTTGTTGTTTACACACTCACTCATGACAGCACCCAGTTTGTTTGTGATGACGCGCAGACACTATTTGCTAAAAGACCCAGCAAAAAGTGAGTGGGGTATCCCTGTGGTTACACCTCTGACATGCTGGTGTGGTTGTAACCCTAATGGCGATATCTGGTATTGCAGAACAATATGACCAAAATGTCAACTGTTTTCTACAAATGGGGTATTCAAAGCAGCTAGCATAAAGAAGATAAGCATTCTGACAATTGTTTTTAATGTATGATCTGTAAGTAAATCTCTTTTGTTCAGGCTGAGGACTGAGCTGTGTCTTTGACAGGTGGATAATAATGCAAAAAGTGTTTTTTTTTTTTTTCCTGCAACAGACCTGAAACTATCCAGTCAAGGAGGTGTGAGTGCAAAATGTCATACGCACAGAGGAGTTTTTATGTAATTTCTTCTGTTTGTTCAGTTACATTTTATTTACACAGAATCAATTAACATAATCATCTCATGGCATTTAACAAGTAGAGGAGGTATATTATTATAAAGATAAGAGACCCAACATTACGCAAGGGGCAACAGTGGTGAGGGAGAAGGCAGAAACCTGAGTCAGGTCCCAGCTCCTTTTGTGCAGTCATCTAACGCTTGGCTGGATTGGAAGCGAGAGAGACAAAGGAAAAGGTGTATTATAATGCGGTACTCAATCCACAGAACCTCCCAGAGAGTCTGGGGAAGTTGATATTAATAAGTCATTGATGCTGGAACATGAGAACAGCTCATTGCATAATGGGAGGTTAGGATGGATCTTTTAACTATGGTAATATGACATGTGGACAAGCCTGACATTTGTAGATTTATGACTGCGATAATATAGAATTACATGTTAGAAATAACTAAGGTGCAGAGTATTTTTGCTTCAAGTTATAGAAGTAGATATGTCCTGCTTCACACAAGACTATCATATGCACTAAACAATTGTTAATCTCACAACAATAAGATGCCATTCCTGTCAATGTGGGGAAAAATACAATTGCTTTTTTGTAGCAGTGTACTTTAGACATTGGTTTAAGAGGTAATATTTAGCAAAGCAGATTTTTTCCATTATGTCAGTTGAATAAGAGTCTGTTTTTCTGGCATGATGGCTCCCAGAATGCTGTGTAGCTTCCATTATTTATGGTGTTTCCATAGTAATGAGGCAGGGGAGGTGCATACTCAGACAGCTGGTAGATTGGGCCAGCCCGAGTTTGCGCGCGTGTGTGTATGTGTGTGTGAGAAAGTGTGCAGGGCCGTGGGGGGTTCACTGTCCTCATGAGAACAGGGACTCAGTACTTTTGACTTGCATTTTTTACGCACTGCAACATTTTATGTGTATCACCAATCTGATGACATGTGTCAGCAAATCCTGTGTAAACAGCTGATCTTCACTGAGTGATTACAGTGGAAACCAACTTTACTGGTAAATTTCTGAGACCAAATCATACCGTGTAGAGTCGAGCCATGTACCATAGTGCCGATACTGCACAGAAAAAGCATCGTTTGTTGCAGTGTTACTGACAGCACAGGGAATTATGAAAATCTTTTCTTAAGCTGATTTGTCGAATCAATAAACACTATGTTTCTACAGAATTTTCCAGCCTGTGTATGATAGTGCTGGTTTGGTGTCTGTTCCTTTAAAACAGGGGTGTCAAACTGATTCCACAAAGGGCCATGTGGCTGCAGGTTTTTGTTCCAACCAAGCAACAGCACACCAGACTGAAGTCATTTAATCAATTGATCTGAGTCTTCAGACAGCTGATTGGTCAAACTCTGTGTGCTTGATTGGTTGGAACAAACACCTGCAGCCACAGCCACACGGCCCTTTGTGGAATCAGTTTGACACCCCTGCTTTAAAAACTTGTTTACTTTTCATGTGTAATGCATTAAAAATAAGAGACGTCGGGGTTAAAGAGATGCACTGCGGGAGGAGAAACCATGTGTGTTTGTGCATGCGTGCATGTATTCTGTTCCCGTAAATGTGGCTGCTGCAGAGGCTGACACTTAATGGCACCAATCTGGATGTATACACTTCTTTTTATTCATATAGTTCCATTCCAAAGATCACATTTTTGACCTCTACCGGACACTTGGGTGAAACTATTTAATTGGTGGGTGTTTTTTTTCTCAGTTAAAATTGGGTTGTGTTTTCTGCTGTTTAATAACATGCCCATGTGAAAACATAGAGTGGAAAACAAACATTGATGACCTCTAAAACTAACATAAATCTGTGAAAGGTTTGTGTCATGGATGAGAAAACTGTTCTTTCATGAAATCAGCGCTGTGGTCAAAGGGATTCAGTTTGGGCCTCTTTTATCATGTGGGTGGGAAAATCCCCACACTGCTCTGACTTTACTCCTTTGGTGGCAGTTTATTGTGTTTGTTAGTTCAGCAGACAACAAAGGAGGTATTACTTCCTCGTGTGGCTGCATGTGTTTGCTTTATTTTCCACTTCCTTGTGTGACTCTACTTGTAGCATCACAGGGTGACATCACAGCTTTGGGTTGCTGAACAGGTCAAAAAGGCTGAGACTGGTGATATACTTCACTGCTGCTTCAGATTTTCAAACAGTTATCTGCCTCCACTAAGGTAAGAACTGCTTACCAACAGTGTTAAAGCAGGTCAAAAAGTTTTTTTGTTTTTTTTCATGTTTCCCTGCTTCTTTCTGTAGTGTCTTTCTTGTAAAATTCGTATTTTGTGAACATTCTTCAAACTGGGGAAACACCTGAAACCAGGTAATACGATGCGCATTGTTAATTTTAGAAAAGTACTTGGATTAATTTTATAACTCTAACCACAAAATGAAAGGATGATGACTGTGATTTGACAGAGGTTTTGGTCTTTTGATATTAATAGTAATCATTTTTTTAAACACAAGTTAAAGTGAAGTGGTGCAACAAGAACTGCATGCATTCCCACCTCAGATATAGTGAAACCCCACTCTTAGTGGGGCCAGGTCTCCGGTAGTTGTCTTTTAGAGTCAGATTAAGATGTTTTACTCTGATGCATACAGTGTGTGGTTGATGGAACTGGAATGTTTTTCATGTTTTTCCTGAAGAGGACAATAAAATACAGCCGGGACTTTCGTGGATGCTCTGATTGTCCACCCACTGCTTCACACTTTGCTTTGTAAATACTTTTATTGTTTAAAAGTGCCTAACTGTAAATCCCACAGAGGAAAATCATTTGTTAGTGTGAAGCACGTACTGGTCTCTCCACATTCAGCAGACTGTTTTTGTGATGAATGGTGCCAACAATACCCAAGTTTGTGCCAATGTTTCTTCAAGCAAACAAACTGACGAAAGAGGTGAATGTTGCACTTTTTTAGACAAGTCAGTTGGAAAAATGCGGGGGTTATTTTCTATAATTAGAATAGAATAGAAATACTTTATTGATCCCAGACATGGGAAATTGACTTGTCCCAGCAGCCTAATTAATTGTCAAAACTCTCAATCTGTTTGAGAGAGCACAAAAATGCATCTTCAGACACGTGATTTGGTGAAGCATGACTTCATGTTCCTGCAGGTAAACTGACAGAAATCAGGGAGAAACTAATTGAGTGGGAAGAAACAGTTTCCAGGATAAAGTTAATGAAGTCAGTTTTAACGTATTTTTCTGTCTCTGTGAATGTTTTGACAGGTGAGGCGTAACTGCAGCATATCTAAAAATGTCTGATAATGGAGAGGTCGAGGACAAGCCCCCAGCCCCACCCATGCGGAACACCAGTACCATGATTGGCTCTTCCATCAAGGACCCCACCCCTCTCAACCACAGCTCGAAGCCCCTCCCACCGAACCCAGAGGACAAGAAGAAAAAAGACCGGTCCATCCGCTTCATCCTGACGGGAGGGGGTGATAAAAGTGAGTCATCGGCCCAAATATCCACAAATATTATTACTCAAAACATTAAAGTCATACATTAAGGAGACATCCAATTCCTCTGCAATGCCAGGTGACTGATGTTAGAGGTTCAAACATTTTAATGTTCTATTTATTATTTCCAAAAAAATTAAATATTCATAAATTAAATTAAAATGGTGTGGATTATCTGGCTGATTATTTGTTTCTGTCAGGATCTAATCATGCCGGTGTAGGAATTGAGTTGCAGTGAAACGTAAAATGCATGCGATCTTTGAGCTGTACTGCAACGCTGTTTGCGTGTATATGACTCTTACGACCAGAAAGAAGCACTTTCACAGGGTTGGCCCACTTTAGACGGTACACACAAGCACTAACCAGTATGTCCTGTTGTTACTGGGCAGGCTCAATAAATGTTAGTCCTATGTTTGTCCAACATGGAAGGCTGTTGATCTTTGGTCATCCTAATGTGCAAAAGATCTTCTCACCAACATTTCCTTTCTCATGCGTCTCTGTTTTCTGTTTTTTTTTCCCAGCCTATAAGAAGAAGGAACGTCCAGAAATTTCTCTACCGTCTGATTTTGAACACACCATCCATGTTGGCTTTGACGCTGTCACAGGAGAGTTTACCGTAAGTGTGTGTTTTGTGACATTATCAAACACACTTATAGCACAACAAAGTCCTGTTTAGTTCTGTGTATGTATCTGTGTGTGCGTGTTTTTGTTTTGTGGCAAAGGGACCTTTTTAAGAAATCACATTAAACAAAGATCTGTTGTACAGCTCACGCAGTGATTAACCTGATCAAGTTTTAGTAGGAACTCGGACACAAACGTGAATATCAGGGACTTGAGCCACGTGAGTGTCTGTTCATCACAGAGCTGAACAGGGTAGATGTGAAAGAGAATGTGTAATGGACTGACCCAGAAAGGAGAGAGAGAGAGCTGCAAAACAACAAGATGTGACCTGAATATTCATTCAAAAATACAGATACTGTATGACAAGCAGCCTTCTTAGGAGTCTGCACAAAGTCACTTTATGACCACAAACATAAATATATTTTATTGGAATAAAACTTTGTGCCAACACAAAGTGGCATGCAATTGTGAAGTAGAAAGAAAATTATACATGATTTAAATTTTTTTTTACAAATAAAAAACTGAAAAGTGCAGTGTGCAAAAGTATTCAGCCCCCCGGAGTTAATACTTTGTGGAACCACCTTTTGCTGCAATTACAGCTGCAAGTCTTTTTGGGTATGTCTTTACCAGCTTTGCACATCTAGAGACTGAACTCTTTGCCCATTCTTTCTTGTAAAACAGCTCAAGCTCAGTCAGATTAGACGGAGAGCGTCTGTGAACGGCAGTTTTCAGATCTTGCCACAGATTCTCTATTGGATTTAGGTCTGGACTTTGACTGGGCCATTCTAACACATGAATATGTTTGTTTTAAACCATTTGATTGTAGCCCTGGCTTTATGTTTAGGGTCGTTGTCCTGCTGGAAGGTGAATCTCCACCCCAGTCTCAAGTCTTTTGCAGACTCCAACAGGTTTTCTTCCAAGATTGCCCTGTCTTTGGTTGCTTCTGGCAAACTGCAGACGGGACTTCTTGTGGTTTTCGTTTAACAATGGCTTTCTTCTTGCCACTCTTCCATAAAGGCCAGATTTGTGTAGTGCACGACTGATAGTTGTCCTGTGGACAGATTCCCCCACCTGAGCTGTGGATCTCTGCAGTTTATCCAGAGTCACCATGGGCCTCTTGGCTGTATCTCTGATCAGTGCTCTACTTGTTCAGCCTGTTAGTTTAGGTGGACGACCGTGTCTTGGTAGGTTTTCAGTTGTTGCTGCATCTCTGATCAGTGCTCTCCTTTTTCAGCCTGTTAGTTTAGGTAGACGACCGTGTCTTGGTAGGCTTTCAGTTGTGCCATATTCTTTCCATTTCTGGATGATGGACTGAACAGTGCTCCGTGAGATATTCAAAGCTTGGGAAATCTTTTTATAGCCTAACCCTGCCTTAAATTTCTCCACAACTTTATCCCTGACCTGTCTGGTGTGTTCCTTGGACTTCATGATGCTGTTTGCCCCCCAATATTCTCAATATAACGAACCACTGAGGCCAGCACAGAACAGCTGTATTTGTACTGAGATTAAATGACATACAGGTGGACTCTATTTAGTCATTAGGTCAACATTTGATCATTCAGCAATCATCAGGCAACTTCTGAAGGCAATTGGATGCACTCAGAGAAAAGGGGACTGAATACTTTTGCACACCACACTTTTCAGTTTTTAATTTGTAAAAATAAAATTGAGATCATGTAAAAAAAAAAATTTCTACTTCACAATTGTATGCCACTTTGTGTTGATCTTTCACATAAAATTCCAATAAAATATATTTATGTTTGTGGTCATAACGTGACAAAATGTTCAAGGGGTATGAATACTTTTGCAAGCCACTGTAATATAAAGAAGGGCTTCCTCTGTGTGTGTGTGTGTGCATGCGTGCGCGTGCATGCAGGGGATGCCAGAGCAGTGGGCCCGACTCTTGCAGACATCAAACATCACCAAATTGGAGCAGAAGAAGAATCCTCAGGCTGTCCTTGACGTTTTAAAGTTTTACGACTCAAAAGAAACGGCCAACAGCCAGAAGTATATGAGCTTCACAGGTACGAACACACACACACACAGTTTTTTGCTAATGATTGTGGAAAATACATCTGAATTTCTCATTTATTTGTTTCTGTTCTCTGATTTTCTGTGCAGATAAAAACATAGACACATACTGCTCTTCCACCACATTGGTAAGTCCGCATCGGCTCCTCTTAATCCACTGTCACATGCATTATATGCATCTTCTGCAAGAGGATTTGAGCAAAAGGTGGATTGTGGTTTAAGTAAATTAATTAATTGAATACTGTGCTTGGTCTGTCAGACCTTTCAGGCGTCTGTCTGGAGAGTTAAAAGCTTTTGGAATTCTTTAAATCTACAGCAGAAAGAGGACTTGCGGCTGTGCAAGCTTGCTGTCCCCGAGGTTGTCCTGTATTCACACGTGAAATTAGCATGCATGCTTGGAACTACATAGTCATTGCAAGACAAGACAAGAATTGGTCCAACATTAGTTGCGAGAAAGTGACAAAACTTTTTTACTATAGATTGTAGTCAATTCTGTCTGCAAGCAGCATCAAATCAATTTTTTTTTTTTTTTTTTTTTTTTTTAAATGCAACAGAGGAGTCATAGGGTTAGGTAGACAACAGGGGGGAGATGTTGGAGAGGGATGTGTGTTCCGTAGATCGGCACTACTGATCTCTTTGTGACGCTTTTTAAATTTCGTTACAATCACAGGCAGGGAATGGAAATCTTTTCTCCAGGCCAGAAAGGGAATAAATTTCAATGATCCAAGGCCAACATCATGTGAGACCCGTGTACTGTAAATTTTAATTTTCCTTCTTAACACTAAAAAATATATATCGCTGATAGAACAATTTCTACAGTACGGTTTGACCGATATTTAAGAACAGGGGAACATTTTGTTAGAAACAAACATGTTCTATGTTTGTTAGTGAGACATATGCACAGTTAACAGAAACCGCCATCTTCCCCAGCCTACATGACAGTGGCTCATATTCTATATTATAAAATCCCAGAGGTCAATCAATCAATCAATCAATTTTGTTAACAAAAACACCATGTTGCTGAGTTGACATTAATCACTCTTTAGAACGAGCATTAATTGATTGATTCTGTGTTAGAATTAGATAAATCAAGTTGAAACACATAACATTTTTAAAATTTCAAGTAAATTATTACAAAGGAAAAAAAAAATAGAATCATGATGATGCCTCCCTCACTGCAGTGCAATCAGCATGTTTGATCTTTTCACCACTTCCTTGTACCTGCTGCTTGGCTAACATCTGAGTCAGACTGTCTCAGAGAGAGAGAGGTAGAGAAAGAGAGCAAAGAATGTGGGCAGACAGCAGGCAGACATGACCTTAGACATAAACAGTGACTATGAGAGGACAGCAAGAGAAACAGGAGGTGAAATGAGAGAAATGCATAAAGTGAAGAAGTGATGATTTAGCAGGAGGATTTAGCACAACATGTTGGACGGTTGAGAAAGTGGCTGTAATGATGGGCCTTGTAACACTTGGCTTCTAAATGGACGATGATGTGTTTGACCTTTTGCACCTTCTCTACCTATTGCACCACATAGATCCCCAAGGCTGTGTCTGAGACGCCTGCCATAGCAACCGTATCTGAGGACGAAGATGAAGATGAAGCTGAGCCCCCACCAGTGATCGCCCCCCGACCAGAACACACTAAATCAGTAAGGACAAACACACAAACACGCATGCACACACACATACACACTCACACTTTACTTGTGCTGATCAGACATGGTACAGAAGAGTGACATGTGGTGGACAGCATTGGTGGTGTGTGTATGGATGCATGCATTTATGACAGAAGGGAAGCAGAGGCTTTAATTTAGGATCAGTTTTCATCGAAAGCTTTCCATTATTGTCTGGGTAAGTTTCTTCTCTCTCTGTTTGTCTCTCTTTACTAATCTAATGTTGTCTTATTCATGTTTTTGTGAATCAACCAATCGTTTTACACATTTAATGAAGCAGCTTTTATACATCTTTCAGATATACACTCGTTCTGTGATAGAGCCCCTCTCCGTTCCTTCGACCAAAGATGCTGCGACTTCTCCCATCTCAGCACAGACAGGGGTCGCCTCCACCATCACCCCAACACCTTCTGGAGAAGGACCTCCGAGCAGTCCTCCCAGTGCAAGCCCCGCCCCTGGGCCTTCTGCAGCGCGCCCCCTGGACAAAACCAGGAAGAAGAAAATGTCGGATGAGGAGATTCTAGAAAAACTACGTAAGTTTTTAAAACATGCAAGACGAGGCAGGACGGTTAAGTTAAACTAAATACAGCAGTTCCGACTTTGGTAAAAGAGAATGTAGCACCGGTGAATACTGTTTGTAAATAAAAAAAGTAAAGTTTAAATAGCAGAATATTAAAAATACTATTCACACATTCAGTTAGACATATACAGCGTTCAGCTGCAGGGGAGGCTGAGAGTTCGTGGCGAACTAGCCAGTCAGGAGCACCATGACTGGTAGCGGCTTGTGAAAAGTATTCTATGTGGGGCAGTTCCATATTTAGTCAGTTTCAATAAATAGCAATTATTTATTTATTATAATAGCAATTATTTCTAACTATTGAAGCATTGTCATATAAAACCTTGATAGCATATTGCACAAACACAAGTTTAGGAACAATTTGGAAACAAATACCTTATTATATTTACACATTTTTACACACAAAGCTGTTGATTATTACAGCAGAGCTCCCTCGTGGCAATGTTCTGTTCTACTCTTTCACTGACACACGACACATTCATCTTGCCCTCCAGGCATCAGATTTGACGACGTTGATTGGATAATTTACTGTTGCAATATTTGGATCTCTTCTCAGTAATTTCTGGCTGCTGTACTGACAGGACAAAACTAAAAAATCAAACTAGAATTAAAAACATGAGGGGGTAAGACAGTGACCAGTTGCCACTGACGGGGACATTAGGTGAATTTGCCATTTTGAGTGTGAATGAATTTATGTCATATTATACAATTTACAGTGTCTTAAAATTGACCATGAAAGTCCTTGAAATTAAATTCAAACATGGAATAAGTGTAGGAACCCAGATTATGCATGTTAAAATGAAAACCAGAATACGCATGTTATATGCATATTAAAAATATTTTTACTAGGTATTATGTCAGTGAAATTTCTTAAGAAAATAGTAGATAGAAGAAATGTCTGTGCATTCTTGAAACATGCTACGTTGTGAGGAGCACAATACATATTTTATTAGTAAAGTGAGGACATTTTTGAGAAGTGACGACATTTTGGCTGGTCTCCGAAGTGCTGTCTGAGGCTTCAGACATGGTTTTAATGATACGGTTAGGATTGGTTTTAGCTTAAGGTCAGGGTTAGGCGTTTATTCATGATGGTTAAAAGAAAGGAACAGGGGAATACATTGTCAATTAGAGACCTCACAAAGATAGCAAGACAGCTGTTTGTGTAAGAAGAGGAATGGCCCTGCAGTCTCCAAGTGCTAAATTTAACAGCAGCACCCCATCCAAACAGTCACAAAGGTTTGAAGTTATTTTAGGCCTAATCAAGTTTGTTGGTGAATTTAGAACCAGATTTTTTAAATAAAATTTGATTGTATTTTTATAATTGAATAACTACACATTTTAAATTTGCCAATCAAATAAAATTTAATAAGCATAGACATGCTTTAATAATCATTTAATAGTTTAGCTCATTAAGGTTTTTTGTTTTTTCAAATTTAAACTGCACTGTTTTAATTGTTTATAATAGACTTTAATTTTCCAAAATTACATTTGGAGCATTTAAAGTAAATTTCCCTGGCAGTTTCCCTCCTGTATGTGTCCCCTTATTAAAAAAATATGCTGTTGTGTTCTTGTGTAAATAAAAGCCTATATTTTTAAATCATGCCCACGCCTGGCTAGATGTGCTCAGATCTCCCTCTGCTGGTAAGACAGGATACTGCCTTTATCTGACAGGGTGCTATCCAGTGTCCCCACCCCCACTGTCCCATCCTTACTTCTGATTGGTTGCCCCTGTTGTTCCGTCTGAATCTCCTGATTGACTCCATATTTTCTCCTTCAACTACTTTCCTGAAAAAGAAAGTCATTTAAGACTTATCCATTCTTTTTTAATTCTCTGTTTTCTCCTCTCTCCCTTGTTTGTTTGTTTTATTAATTCTTCTTGAATTCTGATCATTTTCCATTGCTCTGTGTCCCTTTGTCTTCTTAACTCTCTCTCCCAGTCAGCATGTTGCATTGAATTCAGTGAATATATTGCAGATTGGGTGAAAAGACACCAGGCTGTTCTTTCAAATTTAGTATTACTGTAATGAGCGAGATAAAGATTGCCAGCTGAAGACACCTTTTACTACTGTTCATTTTGTTAATCAATCCTGAACTGAGGTTTTTCTTCTTGTTCTCTTTCTGTTTGACACAGGGACAATTGTAAGTGTGGGAGACCCCAAAAAGAAATATAGCCATTTTGAGAAAATTGGACAAGGGTAAGCCACAAAATCAAATATATGGCATCTATTGTGTGTACTCTACTTGATTACCTGGCACTCTCTGATTTTAGAGCATCTGGAACTGTTTACACAGCGATTGACATTGCTACAGGACAAGAGGTAGGTACCCTTCATCTTCTGCCACCTCTCCTAGGATGCTCCGTAGTGATGCATCCCTGTGTGTTTTAGAAGAATGTCTTTACCAGAAGAAACTCTGCCAGGCAGCAGTCAGGCCTTATCCTTCTGGTTTATACACACACTGTCGTCTTTAATCCATTTTGTATATTTATTAACAAACTATTAACTGTTCCTGTTTTTTTCAAGGTTGCTATTAAACAGATGAACCTGCAGCAGCAGCCCAAGAAGGAACTGATCATCAATGAGATTCTCGTGATGAGGGAAAATAAGAACCCAAACATAGTCAACTACCTGGACAGGTGAGCGATGGCACAGCCTATCACTTCTTAAAAGTAAAAAAAAAGAGTCCTGAGGAAAAAATGTTGAACATATCATTGGAAAATATCATAATTGATTCTCAGAAGCATTATTCATTTAAGCGTGGCATGATAAAAATAGTAAAATTAATTGTAGCACATCACATCCACACAACACTGTTGAAAATGTCTAATTTCTACAGTTACCTGGTGGGTGACGAGCTCTGGGTGGTGATGGAGTATCTGGCTGGAGGATCGTTAACGGACGTTGTCACAGAAACCTGCATGGATGAAGCCCAGATAGCAGCTGTGTGCAGGGAGGTGAGTGCCTTCTCATTCTGTCCTCTCTGCTGTTGAGTCTGTGTCGTGCACAAAAACATGTTACATGCCCCTTATGTGGACACCAGCATGTGCAAGATGCAGGTTGCATGACATCAGTGTTGGTAGACACATGCCAATAAATTGGTCTTAACAAAGGCTTTTAACCTTAAAATTCATAAAGAAAAGTTGGTTTATTTTAATCAAAATGAAATTTTTACTACCGAGCTCACATTTGTTTTAGTTTAACCTGATTTTAACACATTACCTCAGATTTGTTATCTGTTATTACTGCTCACTGATGATTGACATGTACAGTATGTCCATTTCACACAGTAAACCTCAAAGGTTTAAGTCTTTTGCTGATGGAGTCATCTCTCCCATCATCAGCAGATGATCTAAAAACGATAAGATCTGATATCTTGGAGTCTCTGAGATACTGCCTGCACCCACTGAAATCCACTGATTGTTACTTTACAGTTGCATGTTGACTACAGTTTGACAGATATGTTGTATTTACTGTCTCTTTCTGTCCCTTTTCCTCTTGAGTGTCTGCAAGCGTTGGAGTTCCTCCACTCGAATCAGGTGATCCACCGAGACATCAAGAGTGACAACATCCTGCTGGGCATGGACGGCTCCGTCAAACTCAGTCAGTCTAAAGCAGCTCACCTTCTCTAGAGCTAGTTTTACTTTAACATGTTGAGAGTATTGATTTGTCTAAATAGTTCCCAAACTTATTTTAATCATCTCTTATTCTCCCAGCTGACTTTGGCTTCTGCGCCCAGATCACTCCTGAACAGAGTAAACGGAGTACAATGGTGGGAACGCCATACTGGATGGCTCCGGAGGTGGTGACCCGCAAAGCCTATGGCCCCAAAGTGGACATCTGGTCCCTGGGTATCATGGCCATAGAGATGATCGAGGGGGAGCCGCCGTACCTGAATGAAAATCCACTCAGGGTGAGTTGTCAGTGTGTGTTAACTGCAGGACCAACACACTGACCCCGGGTTTCCACTGGATGCGGTGCGTTCCTGTCCTTCCGTCCGTCCAGATTTCTGCCATCCAGCCGTTTCTACTGGATGCGTCTGTACGGATGGAGAACGCCGCAACAATTTAGCACAATCTATCGCGTGCTGGACAGGAAGTCTGGTGTGAAGAGAAAAATAAAACATCCAGGAAATTGTTAAAATAAAAGGTCCCGTATTTAAAGCGATCTTTTTCAACAAGACGCTGAAAACTAAATCACGTTAAGACCGCGTGATATTACCACTTTGTATTTTTTTGAAACGAGCCACAGAAGAAGACGCTATTTGTTCCTAAACAGCGGAGAAGTAAAATTTCCCCTTTGGATTTTGTTGACTCTACCATGGGTAATTCTATTATTTTTTCCTAGAACGTGCAATCATCCTTTCCAACTGTTTTGAATATTTTCTTTCCACGCCATTTCTTTTTTATATTGTCCTTATAAAAAGGATTGCACTTCTATGATGAGTCTTTCTTCGTCCATTGTCTACCAATGATAGTGAGACGATTCCCGCAAAACCTATTACCTGTTAACGTCATGGGGGCGGGCCCATTTGGCATAGTTGAAAACGATCGCTCTAAATACGGGAGCTTTTATTTTGACAATTTCCTGGATGTTTTATTTTCCCATCGCACCCGACTTCCTGTGCCGCACGCGATGCCTTGTGCTAGTTTGTTGCGGCGTGCTCCATCCATCCGTCAAAAATAGAAGTGATGCGTATTTTTACGGAGGGCGACGGAGGCCTCCAACCCTGCCGTGGACGGAGCCGTAGCCAGTGGAAACTGACGCATTGACTTGAATGGAGTCTAATCAGGATGGATGGACGGATGGAGACGCACCGCATCTGGTGGAAATGGGGGGTGATGACAGCAGCAAGAGGATGTTGTTCTAAAAGATGATAATGGATGATGGGGTGCTTATTCTCATCTACCATGTGTTGCTCAGGCACTGTATCTCATAGCAACCAATGGTACGCCAGAGCTGCAGCATCCGGAGAAGCTGTCGACGATATTCAGGGACTTCTTGAATCAATGTCTGGAGATGGATGTGGAGAAGCGTGGCTCAGCCAAAGCGCTGCTACAGGTCTGTGAAATATGTATTCATACAGTTTCAACACAGAAATTGTTCTGTTTTAAAGCTTCTTTAAGGTTTATTCTTAACTAAAAAGTTATCAATAATGCACTTTATTTCAGAAAAGCCTAACAAAGGGTGTCTATTATTAGGGAATTTAAACATTCATTGTCATTTAATGACTGATTCTAAGGCATGTTGATGCTTTGAAGGATCAACATGACTATAAAAGTTCTATATGAAGCAATATAATGGTAAGAATTGAGAATTGAGTGTTTAAGATGGAGAGCAAAATTAGTCAGAGGCAGAAACTAGTTCGAGAAATGAATTTACAAGGTTAAACACAGAGTTATTTAGTTACTCTCTGTTAGTTATTCCCGTGGGCTCACCACCTGCAGGAGGGGCCAGAGGGGTCGGGTGCAGTGTGATTTGGGTGGTGGCCAAAGGCGCGGACCTTGGCGGTCCGATCCCCGGCTGCAGAAGCTAGCTCTAGGGACATGGAATATCGCCTCTCTGATGGGGAAGGAGCCTGAGCTGGTGCGAGAGGTTGAGAAGTTCCGAGTAGATATAGTTGGCCTCACCTCGACGCATGGAACCAGCCTTCTCGAGAGGGGTTGGACTCTCTTCCACTCTGGAGTTGCCGATGGGGAGAGGTGGCGGGCAGGGGGTGGCGATTCTTGTTGCCCCTCGGCTCGGTGCCTGTACATTGGAGTTTACCCCGGTGAGCAAGAGGGTAGCCTCCCTCCGCCTTCGGGTGGGGGGATGGATCCTGACTGTTATCCAAAGTAGATTTCTCTGTGTCAACTGGACTAAAAGGTTTCCTTGAAAACGTTTCGCCCTCTCTCCAGAGAGCTTCTTCAGTTCTAAGTTTGCTGGGGCAGAGCTTGAAAATATAGCCCTGTGGACCATTGGCATGTTAATGGCCCGGGTGGTCACCTGAGAGTCCTGGCAGGGTGGCTGGCAGGTCAAGCTCATCTAGTTTCGGTTGGGGTGCTTCCTTGTCTGTTGGGTCACATGTTAATGAGTCTCAGGTTCACAACAGCGTGAATGTTTGGAATGCTGACGAAATGAGTGGAGAACTGCATTACACGTGGGTGACAGAAAGTGCCTTAGTCCACTACCCTGTTTAAAGATGGTTTTTCCAACTTGACGTGGGCTGGTGGCTTCCTTGACACCCTCTCAAAACTAGCGATCTTCTCTGGCCAGCACACGACTCTGACTGTCCTCAAAGGAGGGGTCCGCTGTCTTTAGGTGCAGGCACTGCTGAGTCCTGTCCTGAAGAAGTGGCACGCCTGTGTTGGGCCATTCGCTTATGGGAGGGTTGCTCTGGTTTCCCCAATGTATGTGTTCCTGCATTCCTCCCGCACTGTACATAGACAACATTGCTTTCATAGCCCTGTGTCTTGTCTTTTGGGTGGACCAGTTTCTGTCTGAGTGCTGAGGGTTTGAAACTGTACCTGGAATGTCATGTTTTTGGAAGATTCTCCTGAATTTCTGTCTAGACAGGTAGGGACAGAAAATGCTGTGACGCTATTTCTTTCCTCTTGCTGGGGTCTTGTTTTCTGGAGGTCTTGTGAAGGCCCAGTCCAACTACATGTTTTGAGAGTGCTGCTTTTAGATGTTCCTGTTCTTTCTTCTTCCCTTGGGTTGTGGTGGGTACTTCTTTGGCCCTATGTTGTAGGGTTTTGATAATACCAAGTTTATGTTCCAGTGGGTGGTGAGTCAAAAAGAAGGTACTGATCTGTGGGTGGGTTTTCAGAAACTTGCAGCACAAGGTTTCTGTCCTCCTGATCTTGACTGCACAGTCCAAGAAGGCCAGATCGTCTTCTTTATCATTCCTTCTCTGGTGAATTTGACGTAATCATCTGTGTTATTCAGGTGGGTTGAGAACGCTTCCAATTCTTTTGTTTGAATCTTGACCCAGGTGTCATCAACATATCTGAACCAGTGGCTGGGGACGGTTCCTGTGAAAGACGACAGGGCTCTGTTTTCAACCTCCTCCATGTAGAGATTGGCAACTATGGGAGACACTGGTGAACCCATGGCTGTTCATGTTTCTGCCTGTAGAAGCCTCTCTGTATTGAAAGTAGGTGGTGTCTCAAACAGAGGTCCAGCATGGCAGATTTGGGGTTGGTGTTAAGGCTGCCTCTTCTCCAGAGACAGTCTCTCCAGAGAGAATTGAAGCTGCTCTCAACCCACCTGAATAACACCAGATGATTACGCTAAATTCACCAGAGAGGACGTGAAAAGAAGACAGTCTGGCCTTCTTTTGGACTGTGCAGTCAAGATCAAGGAGGACAGAAACCTTAGTATTGAGATCTACAGAAAACCCACTAACACAGATCAGCAATTCTTTTGACTCACACCACCCACTGGAACATAAACTTGGTGTTATCAAAACCCTACAACATAGGGCCAAAGTAGTACCCACCACAACCCAAGGGAAGACGAAAGAACAGGAACATCTAAAAACAGCACTCAAAACATGGTTACCCGACTGGGCTCTTCACAAAGACTCCAGAAAACAAGACCCCAGCAAAGAAGAGGAAAGAAATAAATCATTACAGCATTTCTATCCCCACTGTCTGGAGTTTCAGAAAATTCAGAGAATCTTCCAAAACATGACATTCCAGTACAGTTCAAACCTCCAACGCACTCAGACAGAAACTGGTCCACCTAAAAGACAAGACACTCAAGACACAAACAAAGCAATGTTGTCTATGCTGTAAGAGTACAGTGGAGGAATGCAAGGAATCAGCCATTGTGGAAACCAAACAGCCCTCTCCATAAACGAATGGCTTCCAACACAGACGCAAGTAATTTCTTCAGGACAGACTCAGCAGTACACCTACACCTAAAAGAGCAGCGGATACCTTGAGGACAGTCAAGCACGTGGTGCTGGCCAGAGAAGATCGCTGGTTTGAGAGAGGGGTGTCAAGGAAGCCATCCACGCTAAGCTGGAAAACCATCTTTAAACAGATGTGGTGGATCAAGGCACTTCTGTCACCCACGTAATGCAGCTCTCCACCATTTCACAGCATTCCAAACATTCACGCTGTTTGACCAGACCTGGAGACTCATTAACATGTGACCCAACAGACAAAGGGGAAGCACCCCAATCCTAAACTAGATGAACGACACCCTGCCAAGGACTCTCAGGTGACCACCCGGGCCATTAACATGCCAATGGTCCACAGGGCTATATTTTCAAGCTCTGCCCCAGCAAACTTAGAACTGAAGAAGTTCTCTGGAGAGAGGGCAAAACGTTTTCAAGGAAACCTTTCAGTCCAGTTGACACAGAGAAATCTACTTTGGATAACCATGACCTGGATGATTGAGAATCTACACAGACATCCTGACTGTTGTTTGCACCTATGGCCCGAACAGCAGTTCGGCGTATCCACCGTGGTGTGGTGGTGTTCTGTTGTTGGAGTTCTGTGCTCGTCACATATTGTCCATAATGAACACCATGTTCAGGCGTAAGGGTGTCCACATGTGCACTTGGCACCAGGACACCTTAGGCTGCAGTTCGATGACCGACTTTGTGGTCGTGTCATCGGATTTGAGGCCGCATGTCCTGGACACTCGGGTGAAGAGAGGGGCGGAGCTGTCAACCGATCACCACCTGGTGGTGAGTTGGCTCCGATGGTGGGGGAGGATGCCGGACAGATCCGGCAGGCCTAAACGTATTGTGAGGGTCTGCTGGGAAGGCCTGGCAGAGTCTCCTGTCAGAAGGAGCACCTCCAGGAGAGCTTCGACCATGTCCCGGAGGAGGTGGGGGACATTGAGTCTGAGTGGACCATGTTCCGCACCTCCATTATGGAGGCGGCCGACCGGTGCTGTGGCTGCAAGGTGGTCGGTGCCTGTCGTGGCGGCAATACCCGAACCCGCTGGTGGATACCGGCGGTGAGGGATGCCGTCAAGCTGAAGAAGGAGTTGTACCGGATCTTTTTAGCCTGTGGGACTCCTGAGGCAGCAGACGGGTACTGGCGGGCCAAACGGAGTGCGAGTGCGGCTACGGTGGTCGCCGAGGCAAAGATCCGGGCGTGGGAAGAGTTCGGGGAGGCCATGGAGAATGACTTCCGGACGGCTTTGAAAAGGTTCTGGACCACCATCCGGCGCCTGAGGAGGGGGAAGCAGTGCACTGTCAACACAGTGTACAGTGGAGATGGTGTGCTGCTGACCTTGACTCGGGATGTTGTGGATCAGTGGAGGGAATATTTCAAAGACCTCCTCAATCCCATCGACATGCCTTCCAGTGAGGAAGCAGGGCCTGGGGACTCAGAGGCGGGCTCTTATCTCCGGGGCTGAGGTAGCTGAGGTTGTTAAGAAACTCCTCGGGTGGATGAGATCCAGGGGTGGATGAGATCTGCCCGGAGTTCCTTAGGGCTCTGGATATGGTAGGGCTGTCGTGGTTGACACGGCTCTGCAACGTCGCGTGGACATCAGAAGCGGTACCACTAGATTGGCAGACCGGGGTGGTGGTCCCTGTTTTTAAGAAGGGGGACCGGAGGGTGTGTTCCAATTACAGGGGGATCACACTCCTCAGCCTCCCTGGCAAGGTCTATTCGGGGGTACTGGAGAGGAGGGTATGCCGGATAGTTGAACCTCGGATTCAGGAGGAGCAGTGTGGTTTTCATCTTGGACGTGGAACTGTGGACCAGCTCTATACCCTCAGCAGGGTCCTTGAGTGTGCTTGGGAGTTTGCCCAACCAGTCCACATGTGCTTTGTGGATTTGGAGAAGGCATTCGACCGTGTCCCTCAGGGACTCCTGTGGGGGGGTTCTCCGGGAGTATGGGGTGTCGGTCCCCCTGATACGGGCCGTCCTCTCCCTGTGTGACCGGTGTCAGAGCTTTGTCCGCATTACCGGTAGTAAGTCGAACTCATTTCCGGTGGGGGTTGGACTCCGCCAGGGCTGCCCTTTGCCACTGATTCTGTTCATAACCTTTATGCACAGAATTTCTAGGCACATTCGAGGTGGTCCGGTTTGGTGACCTCAGGATCGGGTCTCTGCTCTTCGCAGATGATGTGGTCTTGTTGGCTTCATCGGTCCGTGACCTGGATTGGTTCGCAACCGAGTGTGAGGCGGCCGGGATGAGAATCAGCGCCTCCAAATCTGAGGCCATGGTTCTCAGCCGGAAAAAGGTGGAGAGCCTTCTCCGGGTTGGGGAGGAGATCCTGCCCCAAGTGGAGGAGTTCAAGTACCTCAAGGTCTTGTTCACGAGTGGGGAGGAATGGAGCGGGAGATTGACAGGCGGATCGGTGTGGCGTCTGCAGTAATGCGGACTCTGCAGCGTTCCGTTGTATTGAAGAGAGAGCTGATCCGAAATGCGAAGCTCTTGATTTACCGGTCGAGCTTCGTTCCTACCCTCACCTATGGTCATGAGCTTCGGGTAGTGACCGAAAGAAGAAGATTGTGGGTACAATTGGCCGAAATGAGTTTCCTCCGTAGGGTGGCTGGGCTCTCCCTTAGAGATGGGGTGAGAAGCTCTGCCATCCGGGAGGAGCTCGGAGTAGAGCCGCTGCTCCTCCACGTTGAGAAGTGCCAGATGACGTGGCTTGGGCACCTAGTCAGGATGCCTCCCGGACGCCTCCCTGGTGAGGTGTTCAGGGCACGTCCCTCCAGTAGGAGGCCCCCGGGAAGACCCAGGACACGCTTGAGGGACTATGTCTCTTGGCTGGCCTGGGAACACCTCGGGATCCCCCCAGAAGAGCTGGACGAAGTGGCTGGGGAGAGGGAATCTGAGCTTCCCTGCTAAGGCTGCTGCCCCCGCGACCCAACCTCAGATAAGCGGTAGAAGATGGATGAATGGTAATTTAGTTATGCATGATAAATGTTTTACGTATAACATACTGTGCTCATACAGATCCATCCACAGTGTGTATATGGACTGAAAAATAGAGACAAGAATATATGTGTGACATAAAACAGCATAAATAAAATCCAACATTTTGATGGCAGTAATTAACCTGAAACAGTAAAATACTGAGAAGCAGTAAATGTTAATCAACACCTTTTCTCTGACTAGGTGTTGACTAGGACGGATGTTTTATTCAGCTAGGTCTCACTCTGTGTTCAGTAAGGTTGCTCTATTTTTGTCTTACAGCATCAGTTTCTGAAGATGGCCAAGCCGCTCTCCAGCCTGACTCCTCTCATTGTTGCAGCCAAGGAGGTTGCCAAGAACAACCGCTAGCTACCTTTGCACTCATCTTGTCCTTTCTCCACCTATCTAACACGCCTGGAACGTGTGTCTTATTTTTTTGCAGCTGTGAGGACAGTAGAGGTTGTCAGGCGCAGCCTTGTCTTTACTTTAAAACTTGTACTTGTTTTGGTGTTTATGTCATCATGTCGACTTTGACTCCGACTGTCTCATATCGAGGAAGAAAAAGATCGAAAAGATGGACAGGTTCTTACTTTATTTAAGGAAACTATTGAACTCTGATAGAAGAACAAGGAAGAAGACTGCAGTCATTCTGTGATGGAGCCAGTCGGTTTACAGTGAAACTATTTGAACTCTTGTCAGAATGGCACAAAAGTACGAGAACAAAAACAGAAATCAGTCACGACAGTGGACCATATGGCATTAGTTACTCTTCAAAAACACTACCAAGACAGAAATCAGTGCTTTATTCCAGATTATTCTAATTTCACATTATTAAAGAGGATAGAAAGAAACTGGAGTGTGCTGTTCACCTGTTCACCATCTACAATTCAAAAGAAAAACTCAACCCATGTGTTGTTTGTTTCCTCTCATTACACTACACTCGACATGGCAGTCTTATCTATATCCTAGCCTTATTTATTTATTTTCATTTGCCATTTCAGGTTGGCAGGGTTTTTTGTCCCCCTTACAAAAAGGTACCTAAATTTAAAGCCCAGGTGTCTGTGGTCCTGATCATGGTTCATCCACTCATCATCAGATAGCCTGTCAGGTTGTCCTCTTTTCTTCTTCTTCTTCTTCTACCTCTGTTTTTGTTCCACTTTGTTGAAACACACTCGCAGTTATTATTTGTATTTACACCAATGCTGAATGAAAAGATTATCACTCCCTCAATGTCTTTTCAAGCCACAATGGCCCTTCTATGCTGTCAGAACATGAGAGATTTGTGTGACATAGCTTCCTGTTGTGTGTCTCTGGTGTTCAGTCGGGCAGGTGTCGTTATCTTCAACCTGAAAGTGCATTTCATTCACTTCACTAAACCTGATTCTGCGTGTGTGGGTGTGTGTGTATTTGAATGGATGTGTGTGTATTTTGGAGCACACTGGGTTAGTGATTGTGATGTTAACCTTCTGTAGTTTCTGTCATAGAGTAGTGGTGGAGGTCTGTTTATCTGAAGAAAGCTGCGACTTTACAGAAAATGAGACGAAAAATGACAAACATTCCCAAAACCATTGATGGATTGAGGCTGCTTACTTATTTTCCCTTCAGAATAAGTCTTCTGTAGTGAAAAGCTCAACATTCCCCATTATGTTGACGCCATATTTTTTCTTCAGGATTAAGAGATTAATCAGCCTATTGATGTGAAACAATGAGCTTTGTGTTCAACATCATAATTTTGCCCCAAAACTGAGTCAGTATATGATTCCAGATGATTTTATTCTAACTACGGTACAATCTAATGCCCGCTTTATGATTGGAAAAAAAGACTTTTTTCCATTTATGGTTTTGGGCCATGATCTTCTGCAGGCTGCTCTGGGACTGTGACAGAGAGAATGTGCATGTGAACAAACTTTTTTTTTATGCGGTACATGTAAGAAA
This sequence comes from Pao palembangensis, assembly GCA_015343265.1. Classification (NCBI taxonomy): domain Eukaryota; kingdom Metazoa; phylum Chordata; class Actinopteri; order Tetraodontiformes; family Tetraodontidae; genus Pao; species Pao palembangensis. The sequence continues at coordinate 2,886,860 of CM027091.1, read as the reverse complement.
ATAGTTGATGCGTTCAGGATGCTAGTGTAGGGTAGGAAAGAGCATATCTTTTTCCTATTTTCAAAGAATGAATCAAATAAATCCTGTGATGGTACATTGGGTCGTTTCCCTTTTTCTGACTGGTGGACAGTAAGATCGCCTCTGGGGGGAAAAAAAAAAAAGTATACATTTTATGTGACATCATTGTTTGTCTTTGTTTACTGCTGTTCAGAACTCGGTTTGGTATTTGTTTATTTTTTTATGTCTACTGCCAAATCACAGTCACTGTGATTTCTTACACACACTAAAAAAGATGACAATCCTGACATTTGCTTTGATCTCTTTCATTTTGCTTTAAAAGTGAAAGAATGCAGGGATTCTTTTAAACATGAGAATTTAAGAAGGTTGAATTTCCTCGGATAGCGAAATTTATCATTTCATTCTCAAAACAGTTGTTTCAAAACTGTTTTTTTTTGTGGTTTATCTTGGAAAAACATGAACTACACGAAGATTTGATCATCAGTTAACAAAATCTGTTGCAGGTTAAAAACTACAGGAGGTTGATATGATAACCTGGTCAATATCTAGCGTAGCCATGTCAAGCCAAGTCAAGATAAATTAGGATCAGAAAGTACTTTCTGGTTCTCCTGTGCTTTTACAGGATATGAGGGGAATATGCACTTCAGTAGACTCTCTATAGGTCATTTAGATCCTTAAAGCATCTTGGAAGATTAAGCAAATATAAAATACTGGAGAAAAAAAAAAAAACAGACAACTGATTTTCAATTACCATTTAGATTTCATTTGAATCTCAAGTGGAACTGGTTACAAGTTAGCTAATGGACCAGCAGAGACCTGAGATCCAGTTGGTTATTTAAATGTATAGTGGAGTGGGTTCAACTGGTTAGTTTGGCAAGTTAAAAAAAAAAAAAGATGACGTTATACCCTGTTAATACCTCAATAATCGCACAGAAAGGATTGGAAACTGGACAATTAACACAGACTATTAAGAATAACTCGCATTTCACATGCACAGGTCACACATTTCATGAGCAGGTATCGTGGTTTAACACCAAATGCCCATGGAAACCGTCAGTACTATACTCCAAAAATGTGTTGGACAGACAGTAGAAGATTGAGCCACAGTCAAGCTGGAAAGAAGATCCAAAAAGACAGCCAATGAGCTTGTGCAGCATTGTATAGGGGATTTCTCTCTAATTACAAATACAGATACTTGACAATAAAAAAAAATCATAATTCACAGATTTTAATACAACTCCGGTAAATATTTTTTTTTATCTGTACTGAAGTGTTTCACTTAAAGCAGAAGCTCAGTGATGCACTAAAGTCATAGCAAATTAAAACACAAGAATGTTGATTTGTTAGTTTTTATTTCCCGAAAACCTCAATATTGCACATCTATCATTAAAATAGCTCTTACATCAGGACCTTTTTTAGGTTCAGTGATATTGAATTCTTAAAGACAATTTCTGTGATTTCGGACATAGTGGAGATGCTGCAGTTTTCTTCATCATTTCATGAAAACATGTTTTCAAACCTTGTATTTATGCTGTATACACTAAAGTCAAGGTTGGCACTAGCTGCTTCTCTGAAACACAGTGCCTAACTTCTGAACCAGCACTTAACTTCAAGAGAGGCAGGAAAAAAACCTTGTGCAAGACCAGGCTCATATGGTGGACTCCCCCCACTGATGGACAGCTGGTCAGAAGAGGAGGGAGAAAGAGAGAAACATACCCAGGTGGCAAGTGATGGTTCAGAATCCTTCCTTAGATGGCACCATGTCCTTAAATCTTACTGAAAATGTAGAAACATTTGGTTGGTAAAAGCAAATTATGTAGTGATGCACAGACATTAAACAAGCTGCAAATGATGGAGGTAGTCTGTACAATGCAAGAAAAAATGTGAATTTGCTGACTCAAAGTGGGAGGTAGAGATTACATAATGTCTGCTGCAGAGGGAAAAAAGCAGAGCACTGACTGCTCTCTCTCTCTTTCTCCCACATATCCTTGTACTTCTATCTTTGTGAGGACTTTCTATGATATAATGTGTTTCCCAGCACTTTACCCAAACCATCCCAACAACCTTACCCTAAACCTTAGCCTAACCCTAATCTAAAAGCAATTCTAACCCCAACCTTAAAACAACTCCCTCAAACAGTCCTTTGTGAGGATAAATTAAAATGTTCTCAATTTCCACAAATATCCTCACTTTGTAGGCATAATGCAGATTGCAGTACTCAGTATGTAGCATGTACAAGAACACACACAGACACACGCATTATTTTGGGAGATGGGGTTAAGGACAGCAGAGTGAAGTGTGAGCCAGAAGCACTGAGAGCTGCAGTTTATCTACAATGTGCAGAGACAGAGGAGGATGCACAATATTCCAGTGAGTGTAAAGAGGAAAAGCACTTGTTTTTCAGTGTCTACCATTATTAATGGCCATTATATAGAGAATATATTTATTGAAGTCATATTGATCCATTTATCATTGGACTTTATGCTGCCAGTATCCTGCTCTGATATAGATTTACTCTATCCTCATTTGGACTAATTTAAATCCTTTGTGATGTTCTTGATAAAGTGATAAACACTAATTTTCCATCTGTAGGAGTGTTGTAATTGTGCTGTCGCCATGGTGACCCATGCCTTGTTGTTGACTAGGCTTATTACATCACAATGAGAACGCTCTATGTAGGACTTATAATACTATTAACTATAGTAACTGAAAATTGTACCCTGACATTTTGCTGCAGATGTGTTGTAAGCAATGATCCTCTATTCAGCCCACTGTGATGGAATCATTACTACAGCAACCCCACTGATGTAAAACTGACACACATGTTCACCATCAACAGTTGGTGGACCCTTTAAACATGCTTTCTTAAGCCTTTGCACTGATGTGGTGGTCTGTGCCTCAGTCCTCTGTGTGCTTAAATATAAAAACACTGTGAGGATCAATCACAGTAGTTGTTACTGGTGCATGGGGTTGCTGCTCACTACATACCCTTTTCTGCTTCATCACATTCAGACCACAAATTCAAATATTTTTGTTTCTGTGTGCCCAGTAGCATTAATCTGAAGGCCATGAAGACTTTAGACAAGGTCACTGCTCCACAGCCTCTGCCCATCCTGACAGTCCACAGGAGGGGTTGAGCCAGTGGTAAGACTCGGAGGTCTTGATATACAGTGTGTATCAACTTTTTTTTTATCAATGTATTAACTTTTCCCTATACTCAATGTCGCTCAATAAAAAGATGCTAATATTTTTGTTGAAGTTTACACGTAAACTTGTAATTAAGTTAAATTAAGTCATTTTTCCCCTCCTTGTCTGACCACACTTTTTAAAAGTTCTCCTCTTCTATTAGAAATATAATAGTTGACTGTGGTCTCTCTTTATCTCACATAATACATTTTCTACACCTATATTATGCAAGATTTGCGTCCAGCTTTTTCTTCACCCAAGCTCAGAGTCATGTGTCTTAACGAAACTTTATCCTTCTGATCCCAACCAAACACCGCAGCGCTTGTTAATTAGTTCGCATGTCCTGTTTTCATATTCTTCCAATGCATGAATTACGCAAACATTCTGATTGCTATTTATGTACACGAGTGCACACTGATCAAAGCAATAGAATCTTACCTATGGATTTAATTAGCAAAAATGGGCGGATAGTTATACACTGCCTGTAAACCAACTACGTACAGCATGTTGCGTTTTATCAATAAAATATACGGACTATTCATATAAATGTTAACATGGCCTCCGTAAGTTAATTAAAATAAACCAAAGTCAGAGAAATGGAGAGAAATGCGCTGAGCTGCGGTGACGTCAGCAACAGGTAAGCCGTGCACCGCCGCATACTGTTCTCGCTCTCGTGGACGGTACGCAGCAACGTCACCAGGCTGGAGCGCGTGCTCCTGGGTGCCGAGTCTAGTGCGCACCGCTGTAGACGCTGCGTGAGGACCGATAGAGCTCACGAGGAAGGGAAAAAACAGTTGGCCTTATTAAAAACTAAAATACAAAACAGGAAAGGCAGACAAGAAAAGGGGGACGGCGTCATTTCGGTAAGGAATTCAGTCGCGTTTTTCTGAAATGTTGACGTTATGTTTTCAGCATTGAAATATCAGTTGTCTCCAACGAATAACGGCACCGTATAAGGTTCGAAGTAACTATGGGGATAATAAAGGCAACGCGAAACCAATTTCCTTCCTTCATTCGTCCTGCTACACCTTAAAACCGGCTACGTTTAAACTGGACGACTCACTCCAACTACTTACGAAAGATAAATTACTGACTTTTCTATGTTTCGTGAATTAATGTTTTAAAACCTCCCATCAACCATGAAAAAAGCTGTATTTTGGAAAACGTATAACATCCTATGTTATTCTTTACTGCACCTTATTGTTGTCTAAGAGGGATATCGCAACTGTCACGCGGTTTGCAGTCATAGCTTTCGACCAGGAAAACGTTAAACGTTATATAATGGGTTAAAATGCCAATGATGTTAATTGACATGCGATAGGGACAGACTCATATTATGAGCGAGTGTCAGGCTTTCTGTCAAGGGTGACGTAGCCCAACTAGACGATGAAGAGTGCTTCAAAGACCCAGCAGCCCTCCATACAATTCACTGTCCACTTTTGGAAATTTTGGAATTAGCTTGCTTGGATCTTATTTTCCCCTCAGAGCTGCCGTAGATTCAGAAAGGTGAAACAAACACCGTCGTCATGGCTGCACAATTACTGCAGCTTCACACATTCTGCCCTTCACAGCCCAAAGACTGCTGGTGACTCTGGCTGTCTGGGTCCAGTGAATGGACATTATCATACTCAAGAAACGGCTTGAAGATGATTATCATTTTTGTCAACAATAAACACTGGATTCATAACAAGATGGAACTAGTCAGTGACAATAAACATTGTACAGTTGAAACAAAGGATCCCAACTTGTGGCAGGATGAGAACAGAGGGGCATGTGCAGTGGTGTTCTCCTGGAGCCCAGTGTTTCAAAGCTGTTGTGCATTCAGTGATGTTTTTGTGGATACTACAGTTCAAGAAGTTTGATTCAGGCAGCTGATGTCTATCAACTCAAGCCAAATTGGCCATTGTCCTCTCAGCTGTGCATTACCAAGATCCCAATACTTTGTATTAATATTCATCATATATATGTATATATATATATATATATATATATATATATATATATATATATATATATATATATATATATATATAAAGCTACAGAGAGATATAAAGCTACAGACAGGCAGACAGACAAGTATATTATTTTTTAGTATCATTATCATCAAGCATCATCATTTTTTTACAACTGAAACTTGTCTTCCTAGGTGAATCTTGTGAACTCTGCTCTCTCCCCTCTCTCTCCCTCTCATTCTATCTCTCTCCCCTCTCTCATTCTCTCACTCTCTTTCCTCTCTTTCTGTCCCTCTCTGTTATGCTGGACTGTGGCTGAGTGTTTGCCTACAACCACACTGAAACTGGGGAAGCTAAAGGTGGTGCGGCGGCAGCTGCTGCAGAGGTAAACAAATATTTTGTCACATGTGCACATCTCCATGACATTCCAAGCATTATTGCAGGTACAGTATATCACATGTACAAACATACATTCCACTGTAATCCTGTAACAGCCCATTACTAACAGATTACCAAAGCTTCACCAATACAGAAACACTGGAGAACTTCTGCTCTCCTTTTGTAGACTCGATTGTAGCCTTTTACACACATTTTAAAACATTTTCAGAGGCTCAAAATTACTCATATGAGCAACTGTCCTGTCTTTCCTGTTGGACTTTCTTATTTATCATGATATGTTAATCTATTAAGGCCTAGAAAAGAGTCAAGTGGACTGTTAAAAGCAGCATTTCTCATCTTATCTGAAAAGGCTTCTTCAGTTCTGATTGGTTTGGTGGTAGGTGGAACTATCCAAGCAATTACAGTATGTAAGTGCTGAATGGCTGTCGCTAGGGAGATGGTTTAATGAATAGCTGTCAGGTCATCAGCAATGCCAAGGTCCAAAGAAACCACTTGATGGGGGTGCTCATCAGGTGAGTATTCTGGGTCACATTTCCCAAGAGAGAGTGAAGTGTTTACACCCATGTGTAAATGAGTGTTTACCTGTTTAGCCCTGTTTAAGACTTTTAGATGAGAGGCAAATCATCTTTCAGTTGACTTTTCGCCAGACATTCATGGATTAATATGACTTGGATGAATGAGAATCTACATAGACTTCATATGTTGAACATTAATTCATTATTATTATTAGGATTCATTATGTTCTGATGGCAGTTTCTGTGCTTCCCTTGTTCCAGGTATGAACACCAGCCCTTTGTCTCTTGTTTGGCTGGCTTCTATGGTTGCCAATGGCGACGATACCAACGGGCTCGAGCACAGCCAGGAGAGTGCTGCTGCAGCAAGGTGAACACACACACACACACACACACACACACACACAGACACATTTATAGTTGCAAATCTGTAACGTTTATTGAACACAGCTGTAATAATGACATGATAAACTGAAAGAAAACAGCGTAGAAACAACTCTGCATAAACCTTAATAAATGAACAGTGTTCTGTGATTTATGCATTCATCATTATGCGTCTGTTTAATGGGTTAGAATTGGGCACACACAGTCCTGTGTATAAATTACACTCTCACCACAGTAATCATCACCAGCCAATTCTCATTTACTTTTTTATACAATGAAAATTTTAAAATGTTCTCCTATGTGACCTTTGATAATTAACAAAATTCATTGGCATCTCATAAATATATTACTTTCTATCATATTTTTACTATTATTCTATTCTTATTTTGCCTTGGAATATTGAGACGTTTTTTCAAGACTTTATGTGGTTTCACTTTCTTTATGAATGTTTTGAGATCAGAGAATAAAATTGTGTAATTTCTGTCTCCTAACTAATTTAAATGTTTTTTCTCAAATGTAAAAGGTTTATTTATGTATACTGACCTAAGCTCTTTTGAAATTTCTGGTCATATAAAGTAATGTTTATGTTGCAGATGGAAAGTGGCAGTTTTGGTCTCCTGATCCTTGCCTTTTTCCTGAGTTTTTTATTTCTTTATCTCTGGATTGAACTTCCAAAAGATTACAATGATTTTGACCGGTAGGTGTCTTCACAGCTCATTTTTTATGTTGTAGACTGGATCACTGTGAACATGTTTCAGCATTTTCATTAATTCTTCATAACTGATTAACAACTCCGCTTCTCAGTCTAGTCAGTCTCAGTGCATATCAGTCTGGCCTTTATTTGTCTCCAAAATGTAGAATTTTCTCATTCTGTATCCTGCCCATTTTCATCACTCCCAAAAAATCTCAGCCTGATTTGTGAACCTCCATCTTCTATCCCCTTAGTGTTGCAGGCCTCACAACCATCTAGTAATCGTGCCCTTTCACTTGGGCTGCTTTTATCTATCTATCTATCTGTCTATCTATCTATCTATCTATCTATCTATCTATCTATCTATCTATCTATCTATCTATCTATCTATCTATCTATCTAAATACAATTTCTGTCATTTTTACAGGCATTGTTACCTCCACACTGCTTATTTGTAAACTGTTTGTACACTTATTTGTAAACTTATTTGTGTTTGTCAGACCCACTTGTTTAGTAATACGTGGGTAGACTCTACTGCGGGGTATCTGTAATAAATGTACAGATATTTAGTGAAGATTGAGATAAAGTATGTGGACTAAAAAAACCTTTATCAATCTGCTAAACTGTCACGTGCTTGTAAGCTTCAGAGTAAGTACATTTTCAAGTAATAATAACTAAATAATCAGTGAAGTTAAACATTCAATATTTGCCTCCAAACTGTTGAAAATGTTTCAAGTAGTGTTAATGCAAAGTACCCAAATACACTCAGAGTGGGTCATTGTTGTTTTCAGGATTAGCTTTGGGTTCTGGTTTCCCTGGTCTCTAGTCCTGCTGGTTGTTGCTACTGCTCTTTTCACATACATCACCCTGCTTTTGGTATGCACTCCTCTTTTACAGATTTTCATTTTTTATAAAATACATTTTTAGGAATTTGAAAGTCCACCTTGTAATCACATTAATAAATATGTCATGTTGTTTAGATGCTGGCAGTGTGCCTACTATCGGAGGGTCAGAGGTTGTACCTTCACTGGAGCCATAAGGTTTTTTATTCAGAGAGAAATCAGTAATTCTATACACCTGCTCATCTTCGTAGTTAGTTTGTCTCTCACTATTTTTGTTTGTGTGTTTACTTCAGACAGGAATAATGGTGACATTGATATTTTCAGTCATGGCTACTGCCATCCTGTCTGATAGCAAAGCATGGAAGACTCTCCTCCTGTCACTGCAGGTTAGACAAGACAAAACAAGATTCTGATGTTCATTTCTGTATTTGTTCATTCTTTCACACACATTACATTCAACAGCATGATAATGCAGAGTAGGAAAATACACATTTCGTACATCTCCAAATCTAAGTGTATCAGAAGATTTTGTCCATTTTTTTTGGGAGGGGGGGTAAGTGACTCATATTTAAAGTTGTATTTAAGTCCTAGGAATAATTAAGTGAAGCTTTTGGAAATCTTTATTGTTGTTTGAATGTTTAAGGCTGCGATTTTACCCTGACAGGTGACCGCACCTTTCCTCCATGTGGCTGCAGTCTCGCTGATGACAGTTCTTTCCTGGCCAATAGCATTGCACTTCTTTCGCATGAACAAGAAAGGTAAACAAGTAATTTTAACTACTTCCTGTCACACCTTACTGCCAACATTTAACAGAAGAGTGAGGCTGTAGCCACTGTGTAAATAATGTACACCCATATGGTGGAATAATTGAAACAGACTGACTATAGATTACAGCTTTATAAATGTAAAGACATGAGGTGTTAGTACTTAAATGTAAGTGTTCTGTCCTTTATCCTGCTCTTTTTTGCTCTTTTTTGCCAAATGTGGTTGTCTTGAATGTTTATAGTTTTGTCTTTAATCCTTTGGGTTTAATATACTGCCCCTCAGAAACAGCACATAACACAGCAGATATTATATAATATTGTTTTCTTATAATTGTTAGGGCCTGGCTTGCCGGCCCTTTATGGTGTGTGGGAGTTGCTCCTTGTTTTCCCTGCAGAGGGCGCGGGTTCCCGAGATCCAGCACTGACTGTCGCTGATCACCTCATCAGCGACTGATAAAAGGAGGCTGCCAGCTGGGCCCGGTTGCTGGATCATTGTGACTGACTGATTGCCTGCCTGACAGACATTTGCTTGTGCTTCACCAGACTTCGTTTTTTGTTTGAGCAGTATTTTTCCTCCGATCGGAGCGTCTTCTGTTTTCCCCGCGTACACCCAATAAAGGGTTGATCTTGCTTCGTGAACCTGCCTCGTGTCTGCGTTTGGGTCCTCAACACACGTTTCCTAACAGAATGATCCAGCCATCCGAGGACCCAGCAGGTACGTTCCTCGTTCAGTGGCTCCTGGGTGCCACGATCCCGGACTCTGTGCTCGAGGCGGGTGCGCAACGCCACCGTGCCCGAATGGAGAGTCTGCTCAGGCGAGGGCCAAGTTGTGGCAACCCATTGTTCGGGTGGACAGTATGCCTCCCCTGCCTGCTACGGCTACAGCTCCTGCTATGGCTCCGTGTTTTTCTGCTCCTGCTGGTACTGTTCCTGCTGCTGCTCCTACTACTGCTCCCGCTGATACTGTTCCTGCTGCTGCTCTTGCTTCTGCTTCCACTAGAGAGACCATGTTTTCTATTAAGGATGGAGAATGGGACTGTGACCTCTGCCTGGTGAGAAACAATGCCTCTGCGGATAAATGCGTGGCCTGTCAGACATCAAACCCTAAAATTAAGATCACAGTTAGCAGCGCTCCTTCGATATCCCTGTCAGCTCCTACGTCTGCCCCAGTCAGGTCAGTACCTGCTCCCGCATTAGCCCAGCCCGCTTCTCCAGTAGCTGAGTTAGCCTCTGCCCCTGCACTAGCCCAGCTAGCTCCTGTGCAATCCCAGCCAGTTCCTGCCTCTGTTCCAGTCAGGTCAGTACCTGCTCCCGCGTTAGCCCAGCTCGCCCCTGCATCAGTTAGGTTAGCACCTGCTCCTGTGCTATCCCTGTTAGTTCCTGATTCCGCCCCAGCCAGGTCAGTGCCTGCACTGACCTGATCTGAGTTAGCACCCGCTCCTACACTAGCCAAACTAGCCCCCGCTCCAGGCAAGTGAGTCCCTGGCCCTACGCCAGCCAAGTCCGCCCCTACTCCAGCTTCAAGTCCTCCTTCAGCTGCCAGATCCGCTGCTGCACCGGGGAGGCCTTCATTAGCCCCAAGGCCCAATGTGAAGGGTCTTCTTGCACCCCCAGAGAGAGTCTAGTGCTGGAGTGCCCCAAGGCGCCAGAAGGTGGGAAGGCCCCGCCCCGCGGTGTCCTGCAGACTCCGGGGCAGAGAGGCCCAGCGTGGCCCACAGTCGGGCACCCAGCCACTCAGGCCCCGACCAAGACGGCGACGCCGGCCACTCAGGCCCCGACCAAGACGGCGACTCCGGTCCTGACTGTGGCGGCCCAGCCTTCCCGGAGACAAAGGAGGAAGACCCCTCGAGACCCGGAGGGACACACATTGCCAAAGCCGCCGGCTCTGAGGACACCGCCGATGTCCATGGCCACGCCGGTTCTGAGGGCAGCGCTGAAGCTGCCGGCTCCGAGGACACCACCCGCGCCAGCCCCAGCTCTGATGCCGGCCCCGACTCCAGCTCTGACGCCGGCTCCGAGGGCAGCGTCATGGCCACGGTCCCCGTCTGCAGCGCCGACGATTCCGCCGGCTCTGCCTCCAGCGCCGCCGACCGCGCTGCCTCCGTCTCCAGCGCCAGCCCCATTGGCTCGGTCTCCGCCTCTCGCGCCGGCGACCCCGCCGGCTCCGACTCCTGTGGCCCGGCCTCCGACTCCTGCAGCTGGGCCCCTGATCCTGATGGCGGGGCTTCTGGCCCCCGCAGCGAAGCTTGTGACGTTTGCAGCTGGGGCTGCCGTGTCAGTCGGAGCTGGCGCTGCTCCTGAACCCTGGACTAGGGTTGGCAGGTCCGGTTTGGACAAGGAGTTGGACTTGGTCCCTCCGTCCGACACCCCTTCTCCCACCCTGGATGATGCACGTGGGGTCGTCCTAAATGGCCAGGTAGGGCGCCAGGAGGCGCCCTTTGAGGGAGGGGTACTGTTGGGGCCTGGCTTGCCGGCCCTTTATGGTTTGTGGGAGTTGCTCCTTGTTTTCCCTGCAGAGGGCGTGGGTTCCCGGGATCCAGCACTGACTGCACACCTTTCGCTGATCACCTCATCAGCGACTGATATAAGGAGGCTGCCAGAGTTGCTGGATCTTTGTGTCATTTGTGTCATTGTGACTGCCTGCCTGCCTGCCTGACATTTGCTTGTGCTTCACCAGACGTTGTTTTTTGTTGGAGCAGTATTTTTCCTCCGATTGGAGCATCTTCTGTTTTCCCCGCGTACACCCAATAAAGTGTTGATCTTGCTTCGTGAACCTGCTTCGTGTCTGCACACATTTCCTAACAATGTCCACAAAAATGTGAGATGGCATATCCTTCTTGTGAACACCACCTGCTCCTCGTGCAGCGCTCACCTAGGCATTTAGTTTATGCTAAAATCAAATTCCCAGACATTCATATGGAAGGGATTTTTAAATTGTTTCACAAGTGGCATGCAAATGAGCAAGTAAGATCTGCATTTCCTGTGGGATTTAAACTCCAACCACATACCCATCACTCTGCCCACACATCTGTGGCAGACTAGACAACAATGTTGAGCTCATTAAAACTTTATTTCACGTAAACCAGATTACTCTCGTATCGTTAGGTATAACGATACGAGAGTACATGCTAATCAACCTCAACAGGACTGTAATCTGAGGCTTGAGCTTTATCACTGGGTGTGTGTTTGGTCTTTTCATTCAGACAGTGTGTAGACATTAAAACTGTGCATTTTACTTTTATTTATATATGAGTTTTAAGTAACCTTTTCCTTAACATTGATGTTTCCATTACTTTTTGACCTTCAGTGCGTCAGGTTGCTGTTCTGGGCCTGTACCTGCCAGTGCTGTTCACCATCTATCTGCTGCCAATGGGAATGTACTCACCATGTATTCAAGATACAGAAAAGCTGAAACCTGCACCAAAACTCATTGCACACAGAGGAGCACCTATGGTAACCTCACTGATGACATCTTAGTTATATGATGGTTGTTTGAAATGTTTACTTTGACATGACGGATGAAATGTTAAGGTGTGTGTTTTCTTGTACTTGCTACGTACTGAGTACCAAAATACTCATTCTACTAGCAAAGTGGGGACATTTATGGGAAGTAAGGACATTTTGGCTGGTCCTCACAACTTCAAAGGACTTGAGGGTTAAGACGTAGTTCTATTTCATCCCTAGTGAACACGAGAGGCAGTGCTTAAAGGACTAAATATTCCCTCCGTGCATGCATAGTTTGAGTACTTATACCAATAGACATCTGTGACCCCCTGGCTGAAGAAGAGGCTATGACTTTAGGAGGTTATCCGGGGACCGGTCCCTTTTCTCTACTCATGCTATCGAGTCATAAACATTGGTATCAAATATTAAAAGTTGCAAGTAGTTCCGTGGCCATGTAAATTGGTCGGAGCAGCGAGGGTTCATCCTCCAGGGACTGCAATTTTAACAAACTTTAACACTGTAATTTTTTCATTTGTTTTTTCTACTGGAAGCCATTTATATAATTGAGAGTTTCTTGAAGTGTGCAAACTCTTCACCTTTTTCTAAAACAGCTATTGGGTATAGTTTGTGTTTTGTTTATTGCCTCTTTTGGTGCAGGCAGCTACACACTCCCTCCTTCCAGCCTGGCCGCTGAGTTGGCCCAGATGAAATCAATGTTAATGGCCCGCGAGCCAGACTCCCCTTCAGAGGAGGCAGGGGTGACCCTGACCCTCCAATGCCACACTTCCCGGTGGCCTCAGCCATGCATTACCATGAGTACTGGGCTGCAGAAGGCATTGCATCCCATTTGCCAGACCCTGGCTCCCATCCCTCAGGCCAGAGCTTGCTGGCCGTGACAGAAGACTGTTCTATGTGCGCAGTTATGCGTATGGTCTTAGCTGTCAAAACCTGGACATTCTGCAGGTGGCAGTCTTCACGCCCTCAAGTGCTTTCTTCAGGCCCAGGATACCCCCTATGGCCTTTGCCTTTCCTCACTCAGAGAATTTCCTGAGGGAGCTACAGGCCAGTTGTGCAGACACTCGGGCTGGCCATGCATAATGCGGTGGCAGTGGGCCTGGATCATATGTCAGCTATCGAGCCGGCCATCGCGTCGCTCATTAGAGCTGATGAGGCTCTGCGCTGGGACACCAGGTGCCCCAGACCCCAGTGTACAATAACTGACGGCCTGCTCGACAGAGCTTATGACTCTAGGACATGCGTTGGCTGCATAGGAAACTCCCGCCCACGCCTGATGCTTGCTCTCTCAGCCTCCCTGCAAGAGAGCTACATAAGTGGAGGCAATGCGTGTGACGCTTCACTTGAGGCATTTAGCCATAGGACCTGAGAGTGGTGATGTCTACTATTCTCTACAGTCAACGCCAGGTCTGGCTATAGCAGGCCTCTCTCCAGCAGAGGTATGGTCCCGCGACTGCCCCTAGAGCTTGCCTTCCACCAACATCTTGCACTACAGGCCAGCAATACCCTCAGTAACCTACACAGGCACAGACCCTTGACTTACGGGCCTCTGCCCTAGGCCCTCTATGCAATTTCGGACCCCGGTCTCTGGGCAACCCAGATACTGGGCTACATGAGCCTTGGACCTGTTGGTGGTTACCACCTTAAACAAGGTCCAGTTCCGACGTTCGCCCCCCACAGCCGGCCGGCTCAAAATAACAATAATCACCAACCTGGCAAGAGGCCTTGCTTTAGATAAGGAGCTGTCTGCCTTCCTGGCCAAGGGCACCATCGAGGTGGTAAATCCCCTGTCGCACTCCAGGGGGTTCTACTCAACCTATTTTCTTGCCACGAAAAAAACTGGCAGATATCATCCCATCCTAGATCTCAGAGGACTCCACCGGTTCTTCAAAGTCATGCCATTTTACATTCTGACCAAGGAGGATGTGTTGCAGACTGTTGTTTGTGGGGAGTGATTCAATTCAATTCATCCATCCATCCATCCATTTCTTCCACTTATCCAGGGTCGGGTCGCGGGGAAACAAAGATTGACCGGTAAATCGAGAGCTTCGCCTTTTGGCTCAGCTCTCTCTTCACCACAATGGACCGGTGCAGAATCCGCATTACTGCAGACGCCGCACCGGTCCGCCTGTCGATCTCCCGCTCTATTCTTCCCTCACTCGTAAACAAGACCCCATGGTACTTAAACTCCTCCACTTGGGGCAGGATCTCCTCCCCGACCCGGAGAAGGCACTCCACCTTTTTCCAGCTGAGAACCATGGCCTCAGATTTGGAGGTGCAGATTCTCATGCCGGCCACTTCGCACTTGGTTGCGAACTGATCCAGCGAGAGTTGGAGTTCACGGGCGGACGAAGCCAACAGGACCACATCATCTGCAAAGAGCAGAGACCCGGTCACCAAACCGGACCCCGTCAACGCCACGGCTGCACCTAGAATTCTGTCCATGAAAGTTATGAACAGAATCGGTGACAAAGGACAGCCCTGGCGGAGTCCAACCCTCACTGGAAACGAGTTTGACTTACTACCGGCAATGCGGACCAAGCTCTGACACCGGTCATACAGGGAGCGGACGGCCCGTATCAGGGGGACCGACACCCCATACTCCCAGAGAACCCCCCACAGGACTCCCTGAGGGACACGGTCGAATGCCTTCTCCAAATGTATGAAACACTTGTGGCTATGTTGGGAAAACTCCCACGCACCCTCAAGGACCCTGCTGAGGGTGTAGAGCTGGTCTACCGTTCCACGGCCAGGACGAAAACCGCATTGCTCCTTCTGAATCCGAGGTTCGACTATCCGGCGTACCATCCTCTCCAGTACACCCGAATAGACCTTGCCAGGGAGGCAGAGGAGTGTGATCCCCCTGTAGTTGGAACACACCCTCTGGTCCCCCTTCTTAAAAAGAGGGACCACCACCCTGGTCTGCCAATCCAGGGGTACCACCCCTGATGTCCACGCGATGTTGCAGAGTCATGTCAACCACGACAGGCCTACAACATCCAGAGCCCTAAGGAACTCCGGGCGGATCTCATCCACCCCCGGGGCCCTGCCACCGAGGAGTTTTTTGACCACCTCGGCAACTTCAGCCCCAGAGATACGAGAGCCCGTCCCCAAGTCCCCAGGCCCTGCTTCCTCACCGGAAGACGCGTTGATGGGATTGAGGAGGTCTTCGAAGTATTCTTTCCACTGATTCACAACGTCCCAGGTCGAAATCAGCAGCACATCATCCCCACTGTACACTGTGTTGACAGTGCACTGCATCCCCCTCCTCAGGTACCGGATGGTGGTCCAGAACCTTTTCGAAGCCCTCCGGAACTCGTTCTCCATGGCCTCCCCGAACTCTTCCCACGCCCGGATCTTTGCCTCAGTGACCGCCGCAGCTGCACTCGCACTCCGTTTGGCCCGCCGGTACCTGTCTGCTG
The DNA here is from genome assembly GCA_015343265.1 of Pao palembangensis. NCBI lineage: Eukaryota > Metazoa > Chordata > Actinopteri > Tetraodontiformes > Tetraodontidae > Pao > Pao palembangensis. Next base: position 2,871,231 of record CM027091.1, on the reverse strand, counting down.
CCTCAGGAGTCCCACAGACTAAAAAGACCCGGTACGACTCCTTCAGCTTGACGGCATCCCTCACCGCTGGTGTCCACCAGCGGGTTCGGGTATTGCGCCACAACAGGCACCGACCACCTTGCGGTCACAGCACCCGTCAGCCGCCTCAACAATGGAGGCGCGGCCCATGGTCCACTCGGACTCAATGTCCCCCACCTCCTCCGGGACATGGTTGAAGCTCTCCCGGAGGTGGGTGTTGAAGCTCCTTCTGACAGGAGACTCTGCCAGGCCTTCCCAGCAGACCCTCACAATACGTTTGGGCCTGCCGGGTCTGTCCGGCATCCTCCCCCACCATTGGCGCCAACTCACCACCAGGTGGTGATCGGTTGACAGCTCCACCCATCTCTTCACCCAGGAGATGTGGCCGCAAATCCGACGACATGAGTACAAAGTCGATCATCGAACTGCAGCCTAAGGTGTCCTGGTGCCAAGTGCACCCTTACGCCTGAACATGGTGTTCGTTATGGACAATCTGTGACGAGCACAGAAGTCCAACAACAGAACACCACTTGATCAGGGGGGCCATTCTTCCCGATCACGACAAGAATCGCCACCCCTGCCCGCCGCCTCTCCCCATCGGCAACTCCAGAGTGGAAGAGGGTCCAACCCCTCTCGAGAAGGCTGGTTCCAGAGCCCTTGCCATGCGTCAAGATGAGGCCGACTATATCTAAGGCTCAGGCTCCTTCCCCATCAGAGAGGTGACAATCCATGTCCCTAGAGCTAGCTTCTGCAGCCGGAGACCGGATCGCCAAGGTCCGAAGCTAGCAATTAAATTAAATTAAATTTATATAGTACCTTTTACAATAAAAATTGTCTCTAGGTGCTTTACAGAGGCAGAACCCAGAGCCTGAACCCCCCCAGGTAAGCACAAGGAATAACTTGCTTTTAACAGGAAGAAACCTTGAGCAGGATCAGGCTTACAAGGAGGAACCATTCTGCTGAAAGTTGGCTGGGTAAAGGAGGAGAAGAAGAGGGAGACAGGACAGAAAGAATAAAAAGGCGCGATTCTCTCCCTCAGGAGGCGTGACCGACTTCACTGCCAGTTTCCAAGGACTGACACGGGAAGTATATGGCTGCAGCACATGATCCTGTTCTTTATCCTACTGTTATTTTTGTAACTTGCCCTTACAAATGAAATGTCCGTTGTTGGTCCTGAATTTTGTAATAATAAATTTCCCCCACAAAATGCCACTTATAGTCCATTGCTATTTATTTTTCTTATTTATGACGCATTTTTTGACTGATTCGACTCCGGGGGGACTTAAAATATGGACTAGCGGACTAATTTACAGAAAAACAGATGAGAGGACGACACAACTTCAAATGGTTTCAGGGTCACAACGCAGTCTACGCAGTCTTTGCTGAACACTTTTGTTCTGTTTGTATTGCGACGGTAGAGGCGTGCAGATTGGTGCAAATGAAGTTGGCGTGGAGTGGGGTCGGTGCGAGCAGTGGCTGAGTCAAGTCTCCTTTCAATGACCTCGCAAAACCATTTTTCTATCTCTCGATGTTTCTTGTTTGTCTTATCTGCTGCAGCCGCTCTACTGCTCCATTTCACTTTATTTTTGCATCAACACACGTCTGTTCTCATTGACTGTAGCTCTTTCAACATCACTACGAGCAGCCTGGATATCTAACAGGTTTGATATCCAGTTTTGCGTCTGTGTCTCCACGTGGGGCGTCGTCAGACTCATTACTCGAGTCTTCAAGGTACTTAAGCTCAGTCGCCAAGCGGATTAGTGCCTCAAACCGATTTGGGAGTGGCGCCTCATCTAGATGTGGTGCACACAATCACTGCCCTCTGTGGTTCACCCTAGTGTAGATAACCACTGCTCTGGGCCAGGATGTGCTTGCTCACCGCTGGCAAGAGCCACTTCTTTACACTTTTCTGCCTCTTCTTCTGATACGTCCAGTTCTTCAGAGGGTTCTTCAGGAGGGCCACATCATATTGCTGGTTGCCCCTTTCTGGCCAGGGAGGATGTGGTTCCCTCTGCTTCACAAACTCTGCCATGGGGCACCATGGCGTCTCCCAGAGAGGAAGAATCCACTCTCTCAGCTAGAAGGTCGGATCTGGCAACACAAATCCCGATGCCTGTGTGTTTGGCTGCTGGAGGGCCCAAACCACTGCTGAGCTGGTTCAACATACCATCTTGAAAGCGAGAGTATTGTCCATCAGGCTACAGGACAACAACAGATTGAAGCTGTTTTCCACCTGGTTTTGGGATTGAGGTGAGGATCCAGTGCCCTGCTCTGTGCGTGGAGGCCTAGAGTTCCTGCAATCCCTCTTAGGTAAAGGCAGGTCTCCCTCTACCTTAAAGGTTTATGTGGCGGCCATATCTTGCCATCACGCTACAGTTGATAATGGCACAGTAGGGAACCATAGTTGGTGTCCCTATTTCTGAGGGGGGCTCGGAGGTTGAATCCTCCTAAAGCCCCAAGAGTTCTGGCCTGGGATCTTAACATCGTACTGGATGCCATGGGCAGGTCTTCCTTTAAATCCCTGGCACAGATAGACCTGAAGTGGCTGTCATGCAAGACGGCATTTTTTGTGGCTGTTACCTCAGCAAAGCGCGTCAGTGAGCAAACACGGTGACAGCTGCATTGCTGCCACGATGGCCCTAATGATGGTTACGCTCTTTTTAAACAGCCCCTGTCCCGCTGTGTTGTGGACACTATCAGCCACACCTACAAGCAACCATCGCATACCATTTGGTATACAATGCCACTCTTACAAGAGTGTCTCGACATCGTGGGCCGCCCTGAGAGAAGTGCCCTTAGTAGATATTTGTGCCACTGCCCCATAGGCGTCACCGGGCACTTTCTCCCATCCATTGAGTTTGGTCTTCTTCCCAAAGTCATCTGATTCTACCCTCTGAGGTTTGCTCTCAGGCTTCCTCGTGACTTTGCTGGTATTAGTCATCCAGTGCTTTAAGCATTGGATGACTAATTAAAATTAAGCAAGATTCTGTATGGATTGATCCCCCGATAACCTCCAGAAGTTATAGCCTCTTCCGGGTCAGCAGGGGGTCACAGGTGACTATTTTGGTATAAGTACTCAAACTATGCATGCACTTTGGCGGTCCTTCGGGATTCATTCTCATTTTAAGGTTGGAGTTACAATAAGGTCTAGGTTAGGGTCAGGGTCCAGGCATTCGCTGTGAGGGGTTAGGGTTGAGGTAAGGGGTGGGGGTAATACATTATGCCTATAAAAATCCTCACAAACATAGAAGTACAGTGATATATGTGTATGTGGGTATGCGTGTGTGTGTGTGTGTGTCTGTGTGTGTGCATGCGTGCGCATATGCACAGCTGGCCCCAGAAAATACTTTGATGTCATTTGAGAAGGCATTGGAAGCTGGAGGAGAAGGTATCGAGACTGATGTCACCATCAGGTATGAAACATGTCTTATTCATCAAAATAACGCTAATCTTGATTGCAATTGATCAGATGACAGCCTCACCCCGATACCCCTAACCCTAATACACTGAATGAGTTTGCGTTGCAGCTCTGGCTTTTGCTTCGGCTTTTGACTCCCACAAGACCTGGAACCTGTTAACTTCAGGGGGAACCTTTTGGCACAGTTGAAAATGATTGCTCTAAATACAGGACTTTTTATTTTGACAATTTCCTGGATGTTTTACTTTCTCTTTGCAACTGACTTCCTGTTCATCATGCGATGCATCATACTGGATTTTTGCGACATACTCCGGCATCTGACCAAAATACAAGTGGTGTGTATTTTGTTGGAGGGGGAGCAGACCACACAGCCCTGTCAGTGCCGGAGCTGCATTGACTTGAATGGAAACGAATCAGCTGCGCGGTCAAGTCGGAGCTGCACCGCAGACGGTGTATTTTCCGGGTCAGTGTTATAGGTTGTGTCAGCCATTGGGTTTTTCTTTTGGCAAAAACATAATTGTTCACTTACAGGAGATCTTGTCAGGGAATGTGCGTGGTGAGGACCCAAATGCAGACACGTAAGCAGGGGTTCCCAAGAACAAAAATCAACCCTTTATTGGGCGCACACTAGGGAAAAAAACAAAGGCGCTCCGATTGGAGGAAAAATACAGTCTGAACAAAAAAAAACACCACAGCGACGCGCTGGGCTGCGCTCGGTGATCCACTGGCGTTCTCCTGCCACAAAGGCAATCTTCCCTCAGGGGAGTCGCGGCGATCTCGGTGAGATGTGGGCGATTATCGTTCCTGTCCTCTTCGCCACTCCATGGTTGGCAACGTCCTGACGCTGGTGCGCCCGTGAGCACTCCTTATGTAGCTGCGGTGCTGATGGGTCGTAGCAGTAGTGGCAGGGGATATTTGTTGCGTTTAGTGATCTCGTTTAGGGCTCGATAATCAATGCAGGGTCTTAGGGAGACCTCCTTTTTCTTCACAAAAAAAAATCCCGCCCCTACGGGCGACGACGACGGTCGTATTATACCTGAAGCCAGTGACTCACTGATGTAGCTTTCCATAGCTTTCCTCTCCGGGCGGGAGAGGTTTTAAAGTCAGCTGGAAGGTAATGGGGCTCCTGGGAGAAGGTTGATCGCGCAATCATATGGGCAATGTGGTGGGAGAGAGAGAGCCTGCTGTTTTGAGAAGACCTCTCCAAGGTACTGTACTCTCGTGGTACTGCTCCGGAACTGAGGATAGGTCGGGTGGGGCTTTGGGGTTCCCAGAAGTCTCTGGCCACGAAGGTACGGCTGACTGGAGGCAGTGGGCGTGGCATGCCACGCTCCAGCCCGTGAGGACACCGGTGGACCAGTTAAACTGCGGGCTGTGCCTCGCCAGCCAGGGGGAGCCAAGAACCACCCCAGCAGCGGACGAAGGGATAAGGTAAAAGTGGATCTGCTCCCGATGGTTGCCTGAAATAATGAGGGTGAGACGCGCGGTACGGTGCATTACTGTGGCGATGGGTCTCCCGTCCAGTTTCAATATCGTTCTGGGCGGGAGCCTCTCGGTGGGGACCTTCGCCTCCCTGGCCAGGTCCTGGTCAATAAAGCAGTTGTCCACGCCGGAATCTATTAAAAACAAGAGGTAGAGAGAGTCATGGCCCCAAAGAAGCGAACCTGGGAGAGACAGACGAGAAGAGGTGGAGCAGGACGAGGCTGCGCCTGCCAGCACTCCTGCATGCGCTGACGGGCTCATTCTTTTAGCCATTCAGGGCAGGAGGCGCAAACAGGTCCCGGCTCCCCACAGAACAGACCCAAACCGGGACTCCGCCTCCTTCGTCTCTCTGCTGGGTGGAGGCGGGTTCGACCCACTTGCATTGCCTCCTCACCGGAGGGCGGGGTGGGCCGTGGGGCTGCGGGCACGGCGGCGGCCGGCGGGTACCCGGGTGAGACCTGCTGATGGAGGGAAGACCAGTGAGGTGAGGTAAATGGTGGGTCAGATGACTCTTGCCGCTGGCCCACCATTTACCCCTCAGATGGTTGTCCAGCTCGATTGCTACAGCCACCGGGGCCTTCAGGTCTCGGGGATGGGATCTAAGAGCCAGCGCGTCCCGCACCGTCGGTCGAGTCCCCGACGAAAGGCTCCCTCCAGGGCCGGCTCATTCCATCCCACATCCACCGCCAGGGTCCAGAAGTCGACTGTGTAGTCGCCCACCGAGCGAGGGCCCTGGCAGATGATGAACAGGCGCTCAGTGGCTGTACCGGCGTGGTTTGGATGATCGAACACCGCCCTAAAGTTATTTTCCAGCTCATCGAAGGAAAGGGTTCCCAGGTCGGTACGTGCGTTCAGGGCTTGTGCCCACCTCAACACCTTGCCTTTTAGAAGTCCGATGAGGAAATTTACACGGGCGGAGTCTGTGGCGAAGGAGAGGGGGCGCTGTGCAAACATCAGGCAGCACTGGAGGAGGAAACCCCGACACTTATTCAGGTCTCCCTCGAATGGCTCTGGATCGCAAGCATGTAAGTCTCAGACTCTCGCCCGCGCGTCAGTAGGGGCGGGGGGAGGCCTGCTCCTGTTAATCTAGTCACCTGCTGCGTTAGTTCGGTGACCGATCGTGACAACGCTACTGAGCTCTCCAAGAGCGTTCTCAGCAGCTGATCGTGCTGTCCAAGCAGGGCTCCCTGACTCGCGAGAGCGTGGTGCGCGTCTGCTGGGTCCATGATGGTCAGGACGTTCTGTCAGGGAATGTGCGTGGTGAGGACCCAAATGCAGACACGTAAGCAGGGGTTCCCAAGAACAAAAATCAATCCTTTATTGGGCGCACACTAGGGAAAAAAACAAAGGCGCTCCGATCGGAGGAAAAATACAGTCCGAACAAAAAAAACACCACAGCGACACGCTGGGCTGCGCTCGGTGATCCACCAGCGTTCTCCTGCCACAAAGGCAATCTTCCCTCAGGGGAGTCGCGGCGATCTCGATGAGATGTGGGCGATTATCGTTCCTGTCCTCTTCGTCACTCCACAGTTGGCAACATCCTGACGCTGGTGCCCCCGTGAGCACTCCTTATGTAGCTGCGGTGCTGATGGGTCACAGGTGTGTCTCCTCGGCCGCATCGTGGCTCGTTCGCGTCCCCTGGGGAAATGTGACATCAAAATACGTTATTGACGCGGGTCCGGATCGGTTTCAACTTACCGGCTCGGCCGGTTCCTCACAGATCTTTCCTTACAAACTGTTAGCACCTTGTCTCATGAGAGGACAGCGAAATCTCTGGTCACTGTGGCTACCTGCTGTCCATAAATGCTCTGAGAAACATACATAAAAGTGTTCCAACCAATCACAGGGGTTCTGCACCAGTTACGTTTCAAGCTTGTCAAAAGGAGGGGCCACACAGCTCTGTTTTGTTTTGAGAATAGGATCTTTATGCTCAGAATCTTTTATACAATTGTTAAGGTGATTACATTTTTCTAATTCAGTTAAATATTAGCCTGCCTATTTGACCAAAGACTAGAGAGTTAGCACACTGTTTACAACTGAAACTCAGAGGATTAGTAACGGCATGATTCAGTCACAGCCTCTGGTTTATAGTAACCTGAGTTATTATCTGGTTTGCAGTCTGGTCATCCCTGTGCAGGTACATGAAGATTTCTGTTTTATCTCTAACAATGTGGAAAATATAGGAAAAAGTTCTGGTTTTCATTATCTAATAGAAATTTACCTCTGTAAAATGTCTGTCTGTATAGCTACGACGGTATTCCCTTCCTTATGCGTGACTCCACTCTGATGAGAACCACTAACGTTGCTGAAGTTTTCCCAAATCGAACACACCTCCATGCTTCCATGTTCTCCTGGGCAGATCTACAACAGCTGAATGCTGGTGACTGGTTCTTATTGGTGAGAAGGTCACACATGTTGGCATATCAAAACATAACTTATATTTGGCTAAAGTCAGTAGCAAACAAACACACAGGCTCCAAAAGCACTACTTAACAAATGGCTGTAATGTCACCTTTAGACCAGTACAATCATCTCAGATATTTTTGAAGATTCCGACATGACAGTTATTTCACATACACAGCCATCCAGTTGCAGTGTCTGCAGTGTTTAAAGAATTTCCCTGTGTTGCAGAGGGATCCGTTTGGGACTGCTTCCTCCCTGTCAGAGCAGGACTGCTCCCTTGTTCACAACCAGTCAATCCCATCGTTGGCTCAGTTCCTGCAGATGGCATCTCAGAGTGGCAGTCTGGTGCTGTTTGACTTGCACAAGCCACCACATGGACATCCCTACAGTCAGTCATACATTAACGTGACTCTGCAGGTTGTGCATGCCCACATCAGCTCCTCACAGGTGAGTGTGCAGAACACAATTAAAATATGATTAGGATTTTGACAGTAAGGATAAAGATCTTGTCAATGCATGAATTAAAACCTTACTTGTCAATTATGATCATTTCAAAGTATTGTTGATGTGAGAGGATGTGTGTGTGTGTGTGTGTGTGTGGCTGTGTGCGTGTGCCAGGTGGTGTGGATTTTGCTGTCAAAGAGGGAAAAAGATACCATTCTATGATTTCTTCTGTTGAGTCCTTGTGCATGTTGGTGTGTGTAGGTGCTATGGCTGGCATCTGAGGATAGAGAACTGATCAGTGCATTGGACCCAGAGCTGCAGCAAACCTCTGGAGAAGAAGTTTCAGTCCAGGAATTGAAAAACAACAAAATTACCAGACTGAACTTACACTACAGTACCATGTCGCAGCAAAAGATCAGGTAGCAATCACGCACAGGCATATACACAGACACAGTTCAAGGTGGATCTTACGTGCATATTAAATTACAGTTCAGTAGTTCTAATTTAGTCTTGGTTACTCCATCTCTCACCCATTCTCCCACTCTGTCTCCAGTAAGTACCAGTCTGAGAACATCAGCACTAACTTGTATGTCATCAGCCAACCTTGGCTCTTCACGCTGGCTTGGTGTGCCGGTGCTCAATCTGTAACCACCAATTTAGTCCACATCCTGTCCAACATCAACAAGCCTCTCTTCCTCATGGTGAGCTCATGTTGTGATCCACACTGACGTGAATAAAGTTCTCATCTTCTGATCTGTTCTTCTAATCTGCAATTACAAAGCAGTGGCTAAAGATTTTAGCATTTGTAATTTTAAGGGAGACAGAAGCTCCTGTTTGAAATGTTAAGCCCTTGCAGCTGAGAGTTTAAACCTACGCATAAATGGTATTGGATAATTGATGATAAAGCTTGAAACAATGACCTGTTAGTAAGTAAAGTAATATAACTTGATGTCATGATCAAATAAAACCCAACCATTTGTGATCTGTGTCTCTGCAGACTCCACATGAATACAGCCTGATGTGGATTCTGACTGATGTCGTTTCTGCTTTCCTCATAGTTATGGTTTTCATATTCCATTGGTGGGTAATCACACACACACACACACACACACACACACACGCACAAACACACACACAACACACACGTGCTATAAGCATAGCACTATCATCTCTTTTCTAGTCAAGGATCTGCTTTTCTTCAACATCAATTTATACTGATTAAGTTTTATTTAGAGTGAGAAGTCTAAAGTTACATGATTGGAACACAAATGTGTTTGTAACAGTTGCACTACCAGCCCCTTTTAATCATAAAACTCCAGATTCTTTTTTCTTAGTGTGTATTCTGGTCTGACCTGCTGTATATCTCACAGGTGGAGAGAACAAGGCCTGCCCTTCTGGTCTGGAAGTCATCAGGCTCATGAGAATGGAACATACAGCAAGTTCAGGACAGGTGTGGCAGTTTACCTGTCTTTATTCATTGTTGTGCCTGTTTAGTTTCTGTGCTGTTCTTGTTAACGGGAGTTTTTTTAGTGTCACCACATTTTATCTCAAACTTTCCCAAACTTTTCCCTCTGTGCTCGCAGATACAGTCTTAAACCACGAAAAACATAGTCCTTTAAAATGTAGCTTGTGCTGTCAAATGCATGCAGTCATTTGCTGCCATGTGTGCACGTGTCTGTCTGTGGCAGACTCTTCAGAGGTCACGTGTGTTCGCTGGAGCCCTCTGCAGTCTGACCCCCCTGCTGGAGCCCTTGTGTCCCTCCCCTTGGTCTTCAGTCCATGACCCCCTGCATGTGAACGCGTCACAAAGCCTGTATGAACCCTCAGAGTTTTAATGTTGTCAGCCAGGCAAGAGAGAGCATGTTGATGTTTGTCACAGGTTCTCATGGAGGCTTTATATTTTACACCATCCATCCATCCATCCATCCATCTGATGTTCCTTGACTGTGCATTATTGTCATCCTGTTCTATTCTGCTCTAAAACAATCCCTTGCTTGTGCAGAAAGTGCAGGCTACAACTGCATGAATAACCATAAAAAACTGGCTTTGTTAGGACTGTAGGCATGCAAACCTCACTAACAGGTCAGTGCCTGTTACATTCAAGGACGTAGTTTTATTTCTGATCCTGGTTTTCATACCTCAAGGCCTAACATATCATAGAGGGGAAAAAAAATTATATTCCTATATTTTAAAAATAGTGTTTAAAATTACATTACCAATAATTTATCATTAATGTATTACATAATTCCTTTTTATATTATTTATGCTTAGATTTTACTCTATTCATTTACAGATCAATTCATTTATTTGTAGTCAAAAACGCCCCTGTTTTTTTTGCAGAGCTGAGTGACGTGTGGTCCGTTTCCAGAGTTAATGTGCGACCTGACCTGCGGAGTGTGCCTGCTTCACACAGCAGCATTCACATGCCCACCATCACAGAGGAGTGATCAGGGAAGGGACAGAGAGAGAAAACAGGTTTATACAGTGTTGAAGCATCCTAAATTAGAGGGTTGTTGCAGTATCTATATTTTTGTGGAAAACACAACATTTTTTTAAGCAATAAGTCAGCATTACAGGTCATCTTGCTAAAAACAGAACACTGATTTCTTTTTCATGATAAAAACACCACTTCATGTCATGAAACAACTACGATGGCAGCATAGCTAAGATGTTAGCTAAAAAGTTATACGACCGTATTCTACCTATGATCATTAGTGTGATTAACAAACATTTAGAGTGTAGAAAGCCATATTTTCCAGTCTGTTGTCATGATTTCTGCTCTATTAACTCTATTGTCTCTATTGTCTCCAACATCTGTAAATTTAAAAGAACATTTAGTCATTCTTTCTTGTTTATGGATTTGGTTTATATCTGGTTGCTCTTCACATTTGGGGATGTCAGTGATCACACCCGTGTATTGTTTTTCCACAATTACACAGCCCAAGATTTATAATAATTGCAAAAATTATGGAATAATTATATGCATTTTTTTATTATTTAGATCACATTTTTGCCAGTTCTCCCAAACAAAATCAGTTAAGATAGCTTACATTTTTATACAAGATAAAAAGAATAAAAGATAAACCAGTTAAGTGAAAACTAATGGGCTTTCTATATTTGTGACACATCACAACATCTACAAAAAAGCTACTCTGCTGCTGCTGTCACAGGAACATGACAATCCTTTTACAAAACCTTTAAAATTCCAGCATGGAAGATAAATAATAATCTACTATCAAAAATCAAATAGAATATGTACAGACATGTTTTAATAGTATTAACTGCATACTAATAAAAGAGGGGGTTTTTGTTAATAAATACTAACATGCAAACAGCTCCATGAGAAAGCATATTTAAAAACTCATGGAGCAAGTCTTAGAGGTAGTCATCCTCACTAGATGGCTCATCTTCATCCACGTCCAGGTGGCACTGGTAATATTTGCTGGGGCCTTCGATGGGGTCATCGCTGCTTGCAGCAGAAGAATCCACAGTGAAGTCGGTTCTGACAGAGCTAGCAGAAGGACTGTGACTCATTCTCCACAGCTGGTGGGCAAAGGTCCGCCCCCAGCTGCAAGGCTGCCCAATAGGGCGCAAGAGCCGGATGAGCTCAGTGGCCTCCTGCCAGTAAGAAGTTCACTTGTTCTGTGACCGCCCAGAACGCTGCTTGTTCATTGTGGTCAACATCTGACTGATGTAAGAGGTCAGTAGGTCATCCATTTTGTAGCCCTATAAAGGACAGGTGGCTTAGTTTAAGTGTGTTTTCGTACATGTCTGTGTAAATTCTCACTCATAGTTATCCAAAATTGGATCTCTCTGTGTCAACTGGACTGAAAGGTTTCCTTGAAAACGTTTCGCCCTCTCTCCAGAGAGCTTCTTCAGTTCTTCAGAAACCTTTCAAGGAAACCTTTCAGTCCTGTTTTCGTACATGCTATCCCGTGAGCTATACATATTCTACCAGTAAAGAGGACATTTTGGCCCACTACTTCTTTGGTTGGTTTGAGGGTTAGGCCAACGGGCAGGAGAATTTATTATATCAATGAGAGTCCTCAAAATGATAATAGTGTGTGTGTGCGCTGTTACCCACCAGAGAGGTTTCACAAAGCAGTTTGCTTCCTCTGACCAGATTGCCAATGGTGATATGAAAGTAGGTGTTTCCACTGCTCCAGTTGGAGATCTTTGTGAAGGGGTGGGTGGTCAGGATGTCCTGGCCGAAAAGAGGACTCTTTTATTACGCTTGAAGACCCAGAACCTGGGACGGCCTTTACTGGCACCAACCTTTGTCTTAGGGTCAATAAGACTGACTCCATGCTTGTTGATGGCAATCAGTAGGATCTCTGGAAAGTTGGGTTCTGTGGTTTGCTAAACACAAAAGACAATAAAGTTTGTCAACAAACTCATGAAGTCAATGGCATTAATCTGCACCAGTTGGTCCAAATAAAGAATTTAGAAGAAAAGTACTTTTTTTTTTATTTTTTTTTTTTTTTTTACACCCATCAACCTTTAAGTAAGGAGGAAAGATGATGCTCAGATCAGTTTACCTTCACTTCAAAGAAGGCAGAACCAAAGGTAGGCCACTTGTAGATGATCTTTAGAAACATCAGTTTGGCTTCTTCTCGTGACTTCCCAGCCTGCTTGTTGAAGTACGCAACCACAGACTGTAATCAGACAGCATATAAGAGAAAAAAAGATGAGAAATAAATAAAAACAGACTCCCAATCCTAAAGTCTGAAATCTGAAATATGTATAGTGGTATTAAGGATATAGGGAACACTTTTTAAAGGAAGAGATCAAATTAATCTGTTAACCCTTTTCCAGTCATCTGGCGACATCTGGCGAATGAGATCCTGGGGAACCAGCTCGCGAAGTATCTTGGGAATTGTAGGAAAGTGGGATTTATCATCTTCAAACTTGACTCGATAGATGAGGGCTGCAAGTTGGAAAACCTCTTCTCGTGAGCACTTATGATACCCCCGCAAATATTTAGGCAGTTCCTATTTAAAAAAAAGAGAGCAATCTTAAATTGTTTTAAACATATTTAAGCTTTAAACATGATTAACTTGAAAGCTGATAGAAAAAACTCTTCTGGGAACCTGGTAGTAGTGAAAGATCGAGTCAGCAAAGGAGTCCTTCCCTGGAACAGTGCTGGTCCATAACTTCTTCATGAAGAAAACCTGGTAGGTCAGACATGGGATGATACCTGCGATTGAGCAGAGGTTGAAATATTATTATATAATATTACAATACACCAAAGTGTGTTTTTCAGTGTCTCCTTACAGTAAGAATACAAACCAGTGGAGTTATACAAATTATTACATCGATTAAGATCAATGTAATAAAGTGCTTTGAACAGTGCTGACAGAATGATGAAATCATCTGAATTAAAGCCACAAAGGCAATAATAAATGATTCAGGTTTTTGTTCCTTTTTTTGTTCTTATTCTTCACATTACACTTAAATTTTCACAGATGCACAAACCATCTTTAGTAGCTGGTCTTGATTTCTTGATCCAATCTGTCAAATGTCGCACGAAGTCAAAGAAGAAATCCCCCTCTGGTACACTGATCACCTGCAGAACATAGACAGACACACACACACACACACACACACACACACACACAAACACACACTGAATGTATGGAGTGGCTTATTAACTGTACTGCAGTCAGCCACCAAGGTTTGATCAATGTGTCTCACCTTGTCTGAGATCTTCACAAAGAGGCTGAAGCCTTCAGCAGACTTGAGCAGCAGTCTGCTTGAGATGTTTTGACAGAAATCTTTTGCTCTGGTGCTGGACTCCACCTCAAAGGCCTGCATGTTTCACACACAACCCTTGTCAAAGTCAGTTAACGCTAACAAGTGAACATTTACGATTTCATTTCTACCTCATCTGTATCGTCAGGGAAGTAGACTTTGTGGAAGATCTGCGTTGTCTTATGTTGGATGGCTTCCACTTCCACCAAATGAGGGGGGTACTTTCTTGATCCATTTCTGTCACCATGACATTCAATAAAGTCAGTGTGAAGTGTTAAAATCATAGAATCCAAATTAAAAGAAATTCTTTGGTTTACTGTTAAAAATCTATAAATTCTTCTCAGTCTGTCTGCATTCAAACAGTAACATGTTATGACAGGTCCTACCGCAGGGCTTTGTGCAGCCTTTGCATGCAGTCCCCAGACAGAGGGTGGTGTTTCTTGGACTGAAGGAAGCGCTGAATGTGTGGCAGCAGAACATTACTGGGAGGAAAGAGACCAGTACACAACCAGAGTAGCTCCCAGCCTTTCTCCTCACTGTACCTGCAGCAGCACAAACTAATGTCAGTCTGATCTTAATCATTCTCACTCTTTTGTGAATGTTATAACTGTCCTAATTTTATTCCTGGGTTCAGTCAGTACACAGAACCAGGGTGACTCTGAAAGAGAAAGATTGGTGCATTCATGTCAGGTTACACACTTGATGTGGTTGTCAGTGAGCTGCTTGATAATCTGAGAGTAGATCTCATCCTTCAGTGGTTCAGCCTTCAGGGCTGCTTCAAAGATCTGGTCCGTCAACTCATTCACTGAGCGCATCCTTTTGGATGGGTAGTCACCCATGTACTTCATGATGGGTGGGGCAGTGGTCAAGGAATGCAATAATCGGTAGTTTCAATACAGGTACATAGATGAAAATCAATAGATCTCTTTCAGAGGAGTTTGGAGACAGAGGCTAGGGTGGTGCACTAGTATGTTTTTTAAATATTTAAATTAAAGACCACCGGAAGGTTTGAATCTAAAAACACTGATATCATACTATGATGGATCAATGACTCCTCAGAATCAACAAACACAACATCCAGAGCTACTTTCAGACAAGGGTTTGTAGTTCTATAAAGAACCTTAAGACCCACTTGCCTCCCTAGATCTGAGAAACATCAGGCCTTAATGCAGAAAAATGTTGAAAGAGTGGATGTCAAAACATTTTAAGGATATCTATGAAAGACAGGCAGGCCTCCTGAGACAGGTCCTCGTGGTTTACAACCTTCTTCAGAAGTGGCTGCTTCAGTGGCTCTCTGGTGCAGCTCCATAGCTTGTCTTTCCCACGATTCTTTGTGACCATCACTCTGCTCAGGGTATGCTTGGGAGGAGGCCTGTAACGCGGCTACATGTTAATCAAAACTCAATCTCAACATCAACAATGCAGTAACACACACTTCTGTGCAATGCAGTGCAACATCTTCTAGGTCAAGTGTTTGTACGTGTGTGTGTGTGTGTGTGTGTTTTGACCTAAAATAATCATAGGAAAACTCCTCCAGTGTGTAGGGTTTCACTCGGTCAACACTCTCAGGCAGGACAGGCTGTGAAACACGAACTGACTCCTGACGCTGGGCAGGTGTCATGGTAACCAGCGCCTAATTGGTCAGATTATCATGCATCAGATGAAGACAACAATAGATTATCACATGCTTTAAATTCTATCTTACAAAAAAGCATTGTTTGAGGTCAGCAGAGTTTAATTTAGTACTGTTCCTCACAGAACTCCGTAGAGACAAAATTATACATGCCTAAACCCCAAGTTTACTGTCTACGTTAAAGTTCTTACCACGAGTTCCTGCTGAGGGTGGATCATGGTGGGCAGCACATAGACACAGTCAACTGGGAAGTCTCCTCTCTGTTTGCTTCGTTCATTGATACCGTGTGCCCAGCCAGAATTGAGGACCTGTTCGCCCGTGTCCTGGTCCAACACAATCAGGTCTCCCTTCAAGAAGCTCAGGAACGTGGACTCTTCTCCAGCTGGGGCAGGAGGTGAGATGATTGCCCAGAGATCTCACATTAAATACACTCCATATTTGAGTTACACTTTAATATAACATTGTGTTGAAGCCTGTAGTGCCACAAATGCAAAAACATGAAGACGCCTGACACCCAGCAGAGTGATGAAGACTTACTGGGATTGGGGTTGTCCTGGAGTGCAACTACAAACTTGGACCTCTTCCTGAGACCTTCCAGGAAAGAGACAACCAAATCCCGGATGTCCTCTGCGTTATTGGACGTGAAAGTGTACTCGTCGCCTTTAATGGTTGCCAATGTGAAACTCTGACTCTGCAGTTTGCTTCCTCTTGAAAAGAAATCCAGATAATCACACATAGGAAAATGTATTATTTTTTCAAATGGAAAGAAATCACTGTTACCAGGTCCGTGGGGGGTTAACCACAGCATTAACCACCCCTCTCACCTGCTGCTGGACACTGCAGTGATTTCTGGGAAGGACAGCTCCAGAAGCACCTGCTCTTGCTCATCTACAAAGTAAACTCCAGTCCAGTTGACCGCAATGATCAGATCGTTTTTAGGCAGAGTGGGACCTGGCAGAAACATGACACATCACACAATGACGAGATGCTGATGAGCTAGAGATTTGAGCCGCGTTTCTGTCTAAAAAGACTATCCAGTCACTGTCTTCAGGATTTATTGATTATTTGTCCCTTTAATGTCTCATTACTTCTTTTTATTTATTAATTAAATTTTAAGACTCAACACCATGATGCTTTCCAATTAAATTTCTTTAGAGCCCAAAATCACAAATCACGTTTGCCTCGGAGGGCTTTACAGTCTGCACAGCAGTGACACCCTCTGCCCTTAGAACCTAGAACTGGGTTGGAAAAATTAAAAAAAACTTTTAAATGTACTAAACTTCACTCCCATGTATATGACATGTTTTTGTTACAAACTAAGGTAATCCTCTGCTGTTTTAGTTAATGAAAACTCACCTGAAAACTTAAAGGCTTCATAGAAACGGGAGAAAAGCAGCGGCCACTTGTGGCGAGCAAAGTCCACCACTTCCTCCTTCACCTTCTGAGGATCAAACCTCTTCTGAACGTAGATTCCCTGCAAACATGAAGACATTTTTATTATGCCTATATCTGGCATGTTGGTAATGGATAATCGATGAAATATAGTCAGAATCTCAAAGTGGCTCATAAAAATCCAATGTCTCACTATTGTTATAGCTATAAGCAGCTGGTTCCCTTTGATATGATTTAATTCAAGTGGAGAAAAAGAGGAAGAGGTAATTTCCTCTGCTCTGATTTGCCTTTTTATGTGCTGCCATGATGAAATGAGTCCACTTCTCCACAGTCCTGGAGGTGCTAATTTCTCTGTCAGGAATGTAAGAGGGGATAAGGCTCAGCAAGCGCTCCAGAAGAACCTCTGAACCATAATCAATGTAATACTGCTGAGAGGCCAGTTCTGCCAGCTCATCCTGAAACGCACAAAATGTGAGAGTGAAGATGCGGATTTCTGAAGATGAGGCCACTGGAACTGAAGAAAACGGCTTTTCATGATGTCTGAAATTTGAAACGCTGGGATCGACAAGCAGAAACTAATTATAGACATTTTAATGCTCAATTAAGGAAGAAGTGTTTTAAAATACATTGAAATAAATAAGAAAATGTAAATATCTATCTTACTACCTGAACACTGTGCCCTGCAAATAGCAGGTTTAGATTTTCATTGAGTTTTCTGCAGCAGAATCAAAGATAATTTCCCCAAATCTCAAGACAATTCTTGAATGCAACTATAAAAAAAAATGTACCCTGTCACAACGGTATTCTCCAAATTTGACACCCCTGATGATCTGTTGGTAAATAAGGTTGGTGGCGATGTGGTCATCAGAGGGACAGTGCCATGGTGTGAATATCTCCTTCCTGAAGAACAGCCGCCAGGGAGCATTCCTCTCCTGGGCTCCCTGTTCCTTGGCATATTGCTCACACTGCGACACAGCGTCCATCACGTGATCATTTCCACTGCCTAATGATGACACCTGATGGAGTAAAAGTCACATTTACTGCTGATTCCAAGATAAGAAATGTTTCTCTTATGTTGATGTCCTTTTTTCTGCCTGTTTGTGAAGTCAGCAGCTTGTACATTGACACCATATTTATCATAAATTTAAAAATAAAACATTGTCTTTACAGAATACCACAGACAATTGCAGCAAGGACAGCTCATGATCAAAAAGATTATCAAGTATTTCTTACATTCTATTCCATTCTATTATATTACATTATATTATATTTTAGATGCATTTACTACATAAACAAATGCTACACAGGTAAAGTACTTTGCTGGGTCTGATTTGGTAGTGTAATCAGTAGAAAATCACTTATGAAAATGGTTTAGACCACAGTGACCTTTTGCCTTATAACTGTGTTGCCTTATAACTTAACACAGAAGGTGATATGTGTGTGTGCCTGTCTGTGTGTGTGAACTTATTTTGTCAAATAGTGCAATGTAGAGAGAGAAGCCAAATCGGTCCTGCAGGTTGACTTTTTCAGACAAGGCGGTGCAGAGCTCCTTGGCTGTGGTGGCGGAATCAGCCAGCAGTGTTTTGGTTGTTCCATCCATGAACGTCACGGGTAACATGATGGGCTTCTTTGACTTGGTGGCCTGGGAATGGAAATTTCAGACTAAACACCTCCAACTGAACTCTCTGCTTTAAACATCACTTTTTTACAGTGGTGGCTGGTTAATAGATGACAATAGGGCAATAGCCCCCTCCCACCTAGTGCTTTTTTATTTTATTTTAAAATTAAAAAAAATAAAATGAATGATAATTGGTTAATCAGATCAAAATATTGAAAAAAATGTAAATTATAATTTATCATAAGGAGCGCCCTGCTCAAGTTCTCATCTAACTGGTACTGTGTTATTTACCTAAAAATATTTAAGTGAACAACTCTTTAAATAAATAACTGTTTAAAGTGGATGTATTGCTGAGACATGTCTTGTGCCTAATGTCATCTGGAAGCACATGACCTTGAGCTGGTCTTGCAGCCCAAACAGATCTGGTACCGAAGAATCGACGCGTTACAGATATGTGTGGTGACATTGCCACAAGGGGACACTGCTGAAACTTTGTGTGGAAAAATGTGTAAACTTAGTTATTTGTTTTCAGTTTGGTTTTAAACTTGCATTTGTGCAATATGCTACTTATGGTTTGTATAAGAATGCCTCAAATTATTTATATGGGCATTAAAACATTACTATTTCACAGAAGAATTTTATCTAGTTGTTCATGTTCAAATGTTTTCAGATATTATTGAAAATGATAAAACAGCCCCACCTAAAATATTTTTAATCTTCTGTCACTTGTACAGAAGTATCAGAGGTTCAGATGCCGATTTACCAAAATCCTAAATAATGTCTGGTATTTTTGAAAAGTCACAGTTTTTATAAATTTAGCTCTAAACACCAAGACAATGCATCTGTAATACAACAAGATGAGACAGAAGTTCAGCGTATTAGCTGAGACTGAGTTTTACTTCCTGAGTTGTTGCTGCAAATTATTTTGGTAGCTGTTTGATTGGAAAGAAAGATCCACTTGATACAACATGCTTCAAATCCAACTTCAGGGTTACCCAACTTCAGGGTTACCCAGACTAGCCTGTAGATTTTTTCTCAAGTGTGGTTGTACTTGTTTAAACAAAAACAAGATGTATCCTGAGGACCAAGAATATACAAGATGTTTATATGGTAATTGGATCTGTGTGTGTGTGTGTGTGTGTGTGTGTGTGTGTGTGTGTGTGTGTGTTTGAACACCTGTAGCTCCAGCCAGGATGGAGGTTGTGTTCTTGTCCCATTAACAAATGTGCGTCTGAGTCTCTCTTCACAGTACGGGGCGTATCCTGGAGGCCCGTTGCTGATGAAATTCCTCAGATACTGAGGAATAGCACCAATCATTGCAAAATAGCAATAGCAGATTCTAAATTGTAATTACTATCTAATTTGACATTCTGAAATTCTCACCTTGACAAATTTGTCTGAAGGGGCGAAGCAGCCCACACACAAAGAGATGAGGATCCAGCCCCGAGCATGAGAACTTTTGGATGGGTTCTGAGTCAGCTGCTTACAGATTTGACAATAGATTTCATCCCTTATACACACACACACACACACACACACACACACACAAAAACAGATTAATTGCTGCTTCAAGCCACGCTTGAACCATTAAGTAAATCCAATCCAGAAACTCTACTGTCTTCTCAAAGCCTCAGATTTAAGACAGAACTAGTATCATAATGTGGTGTCATATTTGATATTTTTGGGGGCTTATTGACATTGAACCTTTCAGGTTAAGGAAAGTAAACAATATTAGCTGTCGGATAGATGACACCAATGGTGGGAGGGGTGGGTGTGTACCTCAGAGCCGGTCTCAGGATTCCATTGCCGATGATGAAGTGAAGTTTTTCCAGATTGGAAGTTGGCCGGTCCTCAAGCATGCTGTTGCCATGGAGACTGTACTCACCTTCAGTCAGGCGCTTTGTAACCTGCAAGGTATCCCACCATGATGTTCCTTGCTCTGTATGTGAAAGCTGCACCAGCTTTTGTCTTCTCACCTCCTCTGTGATCTTGGATTTCTTCTTCAGGGTCAGCGACACCAGCTTGTGTCGAACACTGTTCTTCTTGTGGCCGTCACTCTGAGGAGTCTGAAAAGAGGAAAATTCAGATGAGCTCATTTGAGCATAGCCACATATGGTTCACAACAATGAAGGCTGGAACTTGTGTGACATTATTGTGACATTAACAGTTCCTGTGACAGCTGTGATCCACCTCAGCCCCTCTTCCTTACCTCCCCTTCCCCCTGCAGTGCCTGCAGCTCTCTCTTGTAGGTTTTCTTTCCCAGTGTCTCATAAATTTTGGTCATGACCGGGATCTTCTCGCTACCGTCAGTGATGGCCGTGTGGTATTTGGGCTCTGGTAGGTCGCCCATGAAGCGTAGTATTGTTATCCACACTGCTAAAGCAGCCTAGCCAAGACGAAGACCAAAACTGAGATATTGAACAAAGCGGACATTTTCAAACAAGAATCTGACTAATGGCATTGAAGTAATAACACAGGGTGGCTGTTGAAACATAAACTCAAAAAACAGATTTGCCTGAAATTCACAAAAAATACAAATGTTATTGGGATTCTGAAAGCCTATTAGGGGCATATTCCTGTTTAAAAACTGAAAATTTCCAAACTGGATTAAATGCATAAAAAAAGGCGTGAGCAGGGTGGGTTGAGGAAGCATAGACACAGCTACTCTTTGCAAGGCAGGCCTCACTTTCTTCCTCATTAGACCTGCAGCCTTAAGATATCCAAAAAACTTGGTTCCTACCAGCTGATTTCCCTCGTCATCATGGAACAACAGCGGCTGTTTGAGGGGCCGTCGCACATAAGTATACGAGATGGTGCCCTGGAAATAGGTGGCAGCAAATTTGGCAAATTTGTACTCAGATAAATCCTCCTCTTCATTGTCCTCAGGCAGAGGAAGAGCCTCATCCAAGTCCTCCTCCTCCAGCTCCCGATGACTTCTTTCCAAGTCCTACAAAGTAGAGTTTAAGTTGAATTTAAACAGTGAAATGACAGATGTTTTCTATAATGCTAGAACAGCTTTTCTATATGCTTTTC
This sequence comes from Pao palembangensis, assembly GCA_015343265.1. Lineage (NCBI taxonomy): Eukaryota > Metazoa > Chordata > Actinopteri > Tetraodontiformes > Tetraodontidae > Pao > Pao palembangensis. Next base: position 2,850,039 of record CM027091.1, on the reverse strand, counting down.
AATTGTTGTTTCTCAGAATTCTGGAGTTAAAGTTTATGACATCATCTCTATCTTATTAAACACAATCAGCAGATCACCTCAAAGCCAGCGGGAGCTTGACCCTCTTGACCTGGGAAAGAGTTGGTCGTCCCCAGAAAGCCAAACATCTTGTCCACCATATCAGAATCATTGACAGGCTCCATACGTGCTTTCTCCATCTGTTCAACCATCTCTTTCTTTTTCCGAGCTTCCTCTCGTTCCTTCTTCTGTCGCTCAGCGTCCTCTTTGGCCAGCTGGGCCAGGCGCTCCTAGAAGGTAAAAGTATTTGCTTTCAAAGGAAATTCATTTTCATATTAAGAAGTCACTTTTAGAGAACAAAGTGTACTGAATTCACTGCTCTTCTCTCACCTGGTGATTGCGTTCAGCCTCAGCTTTTGCTCTTTTTGCAGACATCTGATTCCTCAGTTTGACTTCCTCAGCAAGACGCATCTTCTCAGCCTCCAGCCGTCTGTGGTACTGATGGGGAGAGAAACAACTGTCTGTCTGAAAAGTCAACCACGGTGGATCGCATAAACCCATACTCATAGCAGTTGTACTGTAAATAGAATCGTGTTGATGTCTACCTCTCCTCTCAGCCTCTTGTACAGCCGGCGAGCAATCATGCCTCTAGTGTAGGTCTGGATAATTATGACAGCTCGCAGTCGGTGTCTAAAAGCCTGGCGCACTAAGAAGCCCCGACAACAACCCTGGAAATATGTTATTCGCTGACGGGCCACGTGATAAGATGCACACAACTTCCTGGACCGAACCAAGGCTTGAAGGCGAGAGAAGCCAACTCGCATCTGAAAGGTTGTCAAAAGGAACTTAAAGGAGTCATCACCTGGAAGTCGCAATTTTCGTTGTTAAAATATGTACATTGGTGTTGGACCTAAGTTGAAACTAAAAATCTGGAGTTTGAAAGTGGCTGAGTTTTTTCGTTTGGGCTCTTTATTCTAACCAGAATACCAGAGTGCCCCAAAAGTCGAGGTTTTGATTCTGCTCCTGTGATGATGACATTACAGGAGGCATTTTGCATAAACCCACCTCTCTTCTGCCACCTGAAATCACCAGTTGTATGAAATATGTCGCTCCCGTGTCAATTCCACATGTAGTCTTGCAACAGAAAGTCGCGGTATGAAAAAGGTCAGAACAAGTTCTAAGTTTGATTCTCTTTTTCTAATTAATACTAAGTTTTGATTTCCTTTCAAGGCAAAACTTAACGTCTGTGTGGTGCATTATAGGAACATGGTACTACTGATGGACAAACATTTAGATAACAGAGATGCTGCTTACAGCTCCATAGTTCTTCCTACACTGATACCCTCTCCACGTCTTCTGAATCAACACAGCCGACTTCCTTATCTTCAGGAAGGTTGATCTGATGGTGGGAACGGATAGAATAAAAAAAAGAAGGCCAATAAAATACTTTTAAAATGTCTGAAACAATGAACGTGCAATGCCATTTGTGTTTTTAAATCTCAACTGCACGTTAGTATAAAGACCTTGTGACATTTATTAACCAGGATAAGTCGAACACCTTAAAATTGCTTCTGTTGTGTGTTGATAACTTTAATTATTATTATTAAATTATCTGTACTGCTCATATGTGTTATTTTGTTGTATTACTGAAACTTTTTCAACAACTGTTCATGTCGGTTCTCACGTGTGCTGTCATTTGTCTTAAAAGGGATTTTTGAAATAAAGATTTACTATCAGAATTGGACTTTTCCATGAAATAAAAGGAATGAAGAAAATAAAGGAGTGGTTTTAAAGCACACCTGTCTTTGAAGCCTCGAACAACCTTTTGGATGAGGATGACCTTGTCTGTAATGGCTTTATCTCTCTCAATTTCCAGTAGCATGTCATGGTGATCCTACACAGAAGGACAGCCATCATTTTCAAACATACTGCACAGGAACATTTCATGGCATTGAGACAGATTTGGAGTCTGTAATAACAACTAATCTGACAGTTGAGACTTTAGACTAATTCAGCCTTTTCAGCTCAAAGTGATGGCTGACTGTCAGGATGGCCAATGTGAGAAATGTTCAATTTCAGTGTCTGGAAATCTCAACATCATTTCATATTCCATTAAAATCTTTAATCTGTGAGTATTATACCTTACTAAAGTGACACTGACACTGAGTATTTCCTGAAGTGTCTTTCTTTCCTGTCAGGAAAGAATGGGTTCTGCCCTATCTTCACCCCCTGCCCCTCCTACTTCCTGTCCCAGTTTCCTGTCCAGCCCATCTGGAAGCCCTGATTAAGATGAACCAATCCAGTCTATGTCTACATTTTTCAGAATGTGATATTACAAATAATCCATTCACACACAAAGTCACAAGATGTTCAGATTGTTTGATTTACATTTACATCAAATCAGACTGGAGAAACAAACCACATGCAGAAATAAAGCGCTTCAACAATCATGGGCTGTAAAAACAAACCACCGGGTCTAAATCATCATTAGATCAAATGATAACAGAGGAAACCAACTGACAGACATTCCACACCAGTGAGCGGAAAACACCTGGCCCCACTGAGAAGAAACCAAATCATAAATAAGCAGATCAATATAATAAGTGCCAGAAGCACCAATCCAATAGAACCAGTTTCCCTGATGGGCCTTCACATATTAGCAGTCTCACAAGAACTTTCTACTCCTCTATGGAGATCAGAGTAAAGGAGGGGTAAATAAGAGTGCCTGTCTTATTCATGTGTGTCATTTGAGTGCTAAAACAGTTAAATATGTAACCATTTTGAACCAGCTGCTGCCAAAATTATGACAGTCCCTTTATTAAAGATTTACCTTGAGGAAGATCTTTGTTTTTCCCATCTGCCAGTCATCATCACGGCCCAGCACCACCTCTGAGATCCTCTGACACGTCCCCCTGAGGTCCTCCTGATAAGGAACAGCAAGATATACAGATATTACAGTTGACTTGCAAGCTGACCTCATTACATTGTATTTGGAAAGGATGTGAGAACATAGCAAAAAGTTTGATAAATGTATTTTTTTTAAATACATTGTCTTTGGACCATTTAATCGGACGTGTGCAGTGATGTTGGATACCACATGGTGTGAAATAAAATATGGATATGTCAAAACTAGTTTTAATTTTACAAAATTAAGCTTTATGGATAAGTTAGCCAGTCAGGTTAAGAAATTCTGTTGGACTGTCTGAAAAACATTTCAGTTTTATTATCATTTAGATGTAATATAGTCCAAGCTAGCCTCCTGCTGGACCTTGACCTCTAGCTGGTTAGCCACAGGGCTGCTATGCTCAGACTTGTGCTGGCTGCCTGTCAGATGCAGCTCCAGAGTTGTCCAACCACAGATTTCTTGGTCTCCTGGTAGCGTTTGCTGCAGATTAGCTATTTCTCTTCCACATAACAACTCATCCAGCCTCCACCAGAGGATAGATGAGCTATCAGCCATTGCAACCTGGCTGACATTTGATCACTTGACATCTCTGCGATAATGTGGATTTTCTAAACCTAAAACTTTATATCTGCACAATAAAAAAGGGTTTGCACCTAACCAGACTTGCAAACTCTACCTGTTTGTACGCTGGCTTGACTCCAGGCATGAGGACCCTGTACCTGTCTACAAACTCCACAAAGGTGTAGCGGATGGGATATCCTGCGCGGCGTATCCGAATAGTCTCCATCATACCAGAGTACCTTAACTGACGCACGCACAGCTCCCGATCAAACAGCTGTAGACAGAGATACACCTGAGCTGGATCTAGTCATTGTTGGGAGTTTAGTTCTAATAGTGTTATTTTACAGAGTATTGTCAAACTTAGATTCTATTTTATTTCATTTTTTTGATGTTCTGAAACTAAATGACCTTAATACTTACATTTAACATCTCTTCTTATTTGTAACACTCTTTCTTGCGCTGATACATAAAGGCAGCACAAAACTGCTGACTTAACAACTTAAACTGAACAGAGAAGTGTTTTCCTTGGTTTAAATTAATCACATGTGAGAATTAATTCCATTCATGTGTATGTAAGTACAAAGGGCAGATACTCACCATGGGTTTCTTGTATTCATTAGGCTTGATGCAGCGAACAAAGAACGGCTGACAAACGCTTAAAGTCCTCATCAGCAGCTCCAAAGATCTTTTGAACTGACTGCTGAGTGTGGGCGAACGTTTCCTGGTCTCTGCTCCCTACAGAGACAGCAGTAGTGTCAGGGTCATTTCTCTCTTCCTGAGTGCTGACATTCATCTTTCCCCTTTTCTGTCTTTAAATAGAAACATTAAACACCTACCGACAGTGTTACTGTGGCAGCAGCAATGCAGAGTAAAACACTTCTATATGTTATAAAAAGTACTCAAAGGACATTTAAAATATTTATCATTCCCCCATCATACCATAGCAACATCAGCTTGGAAGATTTGTTTGATGAACTTGTTCTTTGATGAATGAACTAACTGAATGATGTCGCCATATAAAGTGTCTCTGTTCTTTTCCAGGAAGCCTGCAGGATGAGTACATGCACATACAAACATGTAAGCATATATTGCTAAAAAAAACAGCAATAGAAAAATACATTTTTTGTACATCTTTAAACACTTGTGTGTTCACTGTGCAAAGTCTGCCTTTAGGAATGTGTTGAGTACCTCACCTCTTGTTTCATAGTAAACCACACCTGCAAAGTGTTGAATGCCAAACTGAGTTTCGTGGTTATTTTTCGGGGGGATGTAGTTGCTGTTGAGTTTGTGTTGGAAGTTTAGCTTGTTCAGCATCGTTGTATCTGTCCCCTGAAAGATACAAACATGCCAGATGTGACCAAACTTTTCAATCTGCGAAAGGTGGATATGTTGGTATGTGCGCACCTTAGGAAACCTGCTTTCCTCATCTATGAGTGAGATGATGTTCATGGGTTTGATGGCTATCATGTCCAAAGCATCCTGGTTATCAGTGAACTCGATGTGCTGCCAGTTAATGTGCTCCAGGTTGTACTCCTCCTGCTCCAGCTTAAAGACATGTCGCACAAAGAACTGCTGCAGGTTCTCGTTGGCGAAGTTGATGCACAGTTGCTCAAAGCTGCAGTAACAAAGAGTAAAGAGACCAAAGAATTTCAGTTTCAATTTGTACTTTCAAAAGATGGAACCACACTCAGTTCACGTGTGCATGCATATGTCTGTTGTACCTGTTGACAGTAAAATTCTCAAAACCAAAGATATCCAGCAGTCCGATGGAACGTCTGACATACTTTGGCTGTGAGGACATCGGCTTGTAAATGGCCGCATTGATCTTCTCTACTATCCACACGAACAAACGGCCGTAAATTCCCTGCACACGTGCGCACACAGAGTTAACTCATCAACAACCCGCCTGTGGACCAAATCTATTGAGAATCCTTTTCTTCCCTCAATAAAAAAATTCTATGCTTTTCTGGCTTTTAATCTACCCTTTCAATGTGAAATTTAGCATCTAGTAAAAAAACAAAACAAAACAAAACAAAAAAAAACACACACATCATCGCATCGTTCTTCTATCTTTGTGATGACCCCTTATCCCACCATTAACCCTAACCCTAACTAACAAAATTCTAACACCAACCTTAAAACCAGGTCTTAACCCTCAAAAACTCCTTTGAAGTTGTGAAGACCAGCCAATATATCCTCACTTTGCCAGCAGAATGAATAATTTGGTACTCAGTATGTAGCAAGTACAAGAACACACACACACACACACACAAATTGATTTTCTAGATCTGTCAGCTGGTCTGGTGGGACGTGAGCCAACAGCAGAGGTTGGACCACTGTGGGTTGTGACATAAGGAAAACCAGATCTCCATCTGTACCTTAACAAAAGCATCTCGTACATCCAGAGCTTGATCCATACTGAGCGGAGTGGACACGGTTTCTCCTCTGGTGATCAGAGTTCGACTGGTGAGACAGTTCATTAGATCCTTACAATCCACCTGCACACATACACAGGAGCTCTTTCTGATGTTGTCCAGCATCAGCTGCAGCTGCACATTCGCAGTAATAATAATAATAATAATAATAATAATAATAATAATAATAATAATAATAATAATAATAATAATAATAATAATGCATTTTATTTGAACATGCCTTTCTGGACACCCTAGGACACTGTACATGATTAAGAAATAAGAACAATTAAAAAACAACAGAACAGTACAATCAGCAACAAACTATAAAATTATTAACCCAGCTAATAAAATGACAATGGCCACATAAGAGGGAGTGACTGGATGGGAGAAATTAGGTGGGATAGGTAGTCTCAAACAAAAAAAAACTCTAAACTAGAACTTCACAGTAGTGAAGTGACACTAGTTTAATTAATTCATCAATTCATTTTTTTTTTTCAAAAGATTTGAGTGGTTTATCGAGCAATGATTAGAGATCCTTCACCTCTAGAAGAGTAGCAGAAGTAGACAGATGAGGGCTGCAGACGACTTCACATGCATCCAGGTTGTCATAGGTACGAGCTGCAGTGTTTTACAGAAAAGATACTCATGTTAATGATGCCCAAAAATGGTATATTTCTATATGTACTTTGAAAATTCCACATTAAGAACTCCAAATTTAAATCATAAATGGAGAAGGTATTAGGGGTAAAAAAAAAAAAAAAAAAAAAGTAAAGGTGCAAGCTGCAGTGTTTTACTGAAATGATACTCACATTAATGATGCTATAATATATATGTGCTATATGTGTATAATGATGATATAGTTTCTTTGTATTGTTTTTTCTTTACCATCATATCTAAGGTTTCCCATGTGTAAAATAGCAGCCAGGAGTTTAGAAATCTCCCAGTTCTCCTTGTCTGTGAACATTAACACCTGCGAAACAGAGAAAAAAGATGGATCTCACAAGTAATTACATTTTAGAGAGGAAGACTTTTAAAAAATATGAATCTATTTTTAATGGGTATAATGTATATACTCTGTAAAGACACAGAGGGCATGTGTCTCTGAATAATCAGTGTGTGGCTTAAATTAGTACCTTCATTGCAGAACGGATGTTGGAGTACTCTTTCATGTCATCACGGCCATCACACACTGTGCATTTACCCTGAGAACAAAGAGGGAGCAGTTGGCATGACATTGGTAGCTTCACTGTGGATGAGGCTCAGATACTACTCACTATGGTCAGGTAGGTGTAGTTGCCGGGCCTGCTTAACCCGAGTTTCTTTTTCTCATCAGCAGTCATGCCATTCAGCATGCAATAAAATATGTGGTAATTCCTCTCATCACAGGCCTGTAGGCAGAAATACACACAGATCTTTAATATGTCTAAAAGTTGAATTGAATAAAATGAACATTACAAAAATTATTCCTTTAAATCTATGTAAAATTCATTATTTTATTAAAATAAACTGAAACTTGTCTGCTCTGAAATCAGTTGCACAGTAAGGCTTCAGTTTACTGGAAGATAATTACAAATGTTTGAAAAAAAAAGATTCTTCACTTAAAGTTCAGCTAATTTAATTCAAGAATTTAGCAACTTTAATGAAAGGACATCAAGAAAAACATTCCATTATTTTTCTGACAATGGCCGGGATGAAGGAAGATTAATTCCTTTCTGGTTAGACATTAGATTCAGTGCAGAATCCCTGACAAGAAAAAAATAAATCAATAAATAAACAGCCTCACTGAGACAACAAAGTGGTCACAACTAGTGTCCAGAGTACTTCTAATGAACACCTAGTCGTGATGTGATCTTTATATTGTGAATGCAGGCTTGTACTGTAAATCATATTTATTGGTGAAAGGTGTATGTTAAAAGCTTGATCTAAATCCAGTCAGATTACAAACGAGCAGAAAATGTTCATATTATTCCAAGGCAGCCCCCTCTGTCCCGTTGTGTCACTGTCTCCTACCTGTCGGCAGACCCTGGACTTCTCCAGCAGGTACTGCTCTATCTTGGCTCCTTCTATTGCTCCTCTCTTGTTGAAGTGGATGTCAATATACTTCCCAAAGCGAGAGGAGTTGTCATTGCGAATAGTTTTGGCATTGCCAAAGGCTAAAAAGAAACATAAAACACTCATGACACAGTACAGATACAGTATATGAAAGAAAAAAACAGTAAAGCCTATTCTTAATCTACAGCCAAACTATTCTTTTGTAAATAGACAATTATTTTATTGACAGTTATTTTGTATTTACCTCCAGTCAATATATTGTTAGTTTAAAAGGAACTACATTAGTTACGTTAGTCTTTAAAATGTCAGTCTGAAGTAGTTTAAAGCAATAAATGGAAATACTTGTACTTATAAATTACATTACTGTAAAAAAGTAATGTTTGCAAATACACAAACCTAAATGTACTAAGCTATATATATATTCCCTGTGTTGGTTTGCATTTAGCAAGCTTGTGTTTTAGGCTTTGAAGTGGATATGCAGGTGAAAGTGTGTGCTGTTACCCTCCAGGATAGGGTTGGCCTCCAGAACCTGCTGCTCTATCCAGGAGTGCTGACCACTGATGGCTGCCAGAAATTGAAGGATCAGTTTGGTACTTTCAGTCTTTCCTGCTCCAGACTCACCACTGAACATGAACACACCCGCAGACACAAATACATCCAGTTTTACTAATTTTTACACCAAAATTCTGATTTAGTAAAAAGATCAATAGTGATAGGGACCAGCCTCTACCTGATAATGCAGCACTGGTCACGGTTGTTCCTCTGCATGTTGAAGTAGCAGTTGTCAGCTATGGCAAAGATGTGAGGAGGCATTTCACCGATCTTCTTGTTGGTATACTGGCGGATCTGGTCAGCTGTGTAGATCGGCAGCAACTGGTATGGATTTACTGCAACCAGTATGGAGCCTGTATATGTCTGTGGAGAAGCATTGATAGGTTTCATAATGAGGATTAATTTGGTAGCCCAGTTCAACTTTGTGCTAGAACCAATTTAAAAAATAATTTGGAAGGTCTCATTAACTCTTTCTACAAAAATGAGCAGGATAATCTGCACATAAATATCATGTTAACACCTTGTGTTTTGTCTAAGAAAAGATAAAGTATTTTTAATGAACAACACAGCTGTGTTGTGGGTGTACCCAAAGGTAACATCCAGATGATAACGTAAACTACACCATTGCTGCTAGATAGATGCTTTTTCTGGTGGTTCTGGGACCTGAACAGTGAAGTCAATAAACTGGTTAAAGGTTTTCTCATGTTACTGGTTTTCTTTGTTTATGTTTACAACAATACTAAAAACATATATAGTCCTCTGGCTTTGTTTTTTAAACTCATTATGTTGAGCTCAGATTACCATCCAGGCAGGTAGGGGGGAAGGAGCTACACTTACCCTGCCACCACAGTTTGTCTTCAGAGAAAACAGCAGAAGGAGGAAGGCAGAGGGACAGAAAGCAGAGCAGGTAAAAAGCATAGAAACAGGGATTAGAGCAGACAAATGTGGACTTGTGACAATACTGAGGGAGAAATAAAGAGAAAAGGTGCATAGGTGACTAACGAATGGGAGTTTTTAATTGAAGAGTACTTGTCTCTCGCTATAGATGGGATATAGATGTCAATTTAAAACAGATGCTCTAAAATGTCACTAGAAACAGAAGGGGATTTGGATTAAAAACAGCACAAAGACAGAAGATTACAGAACAATCTGGGCTTGAAGCGCTTTTTCAAATCAGAATTTTCTGATTTTCCGCTAACATTTTGGAAACATGGTTACAAGAGTATTTACATATATGAGTTTTTCTCTGTATCTGATAAGGAGGTTGCGAAGGATTCCAGCTTCGTTGAGGTCGCCAAGACGTATCATGTCCTCCACACCATGGATGGAGGTGGGGTGCATCGGCTTAATGTTGGTGGCGTTCTGAGGAGAGATCCAGTGCTCCTGCAGCGGGACAAGGCATGGTCATTAAACAGTCTTCACAATCATTTTGTTTAGTTTAAGTAGTAGCTTGTAGTAGTTTGATATTTCAAATTCACGGTTAAACACGTTTTCACTACGTCAAATTAAATACATACTGTCAATATGATTTTTATGACTGGATCAAACAGCATATAATAAACACATTTATTTGGTTGATGTAATTTCTATGCAGATGATACCGTCTTATGTGCAAAAATTTTTTGGCTTGATCTTTTGAGTCAGTTGATAAACTCAAATAAATGGTGACATTCTAGATTTAATTAAATGTCCTAGCTTTCCAGTGTCTGGAAGTAAAATGTGTGGTACGTTGTTAAATAAACATCTTAATGAAGAGACTGTTCTTACAAAGTAAAGAGTAAACTTTATTCTGTGATGGAAGCAATATCTTTTCTATTTAAACACCATGTTAACATTTAGTGTGTTCAGTATGGATGTTAAATGTTTAAAGGGTAGAGGGACATAAAAGATTGTAACAAGCTCTACATTAATACTCTAGCTTCTGTCTAGCTGGAGTAATTTAGAAATGCACAGTCTATAAAGTCAGCAAAATCAAAATATACTGAGATTACAAATAAACAGAAAAAAAAAAATCCTGATCCATTGATTGAGTTTACAATTTTTTTAATCACCCATTTGCCTACAGTTGCATATGCACTAAACTAAATAAATGAAAGAAAACGTAAAGAAACATTCTGGTATTCTAACACTTACATTGCCTTCGTCATCCGTCACCTGGAGCTGTCCTGAGTCGCAGAGTTTAACCACTGCACCGATGGGCACCTCAAACTCCCGACCGCTCTTCAGGTCCAACCAGACGTAATCACCCTGAAAAAAAAAAAACAAAAAAAAAAAACAAAAAACTGATTTAATACAAACTCTAAGACCACACAGATAATCCATGAATCTTTACAAAAGTGGACACAATAGGTTTAAAAAATCCCTCCTATTTAAATGAGTATTTATATATAACTTTAATAGGTTATATAACTTAAATATTGTGTTTCATTCTAAATGGTTGAAAACTATATGTCCATGTTATTTATATTATTTTACATCAACTTAATTCCACTGTTACAGTGATGTAAGTAAATTGATGTATTGGACATCAGCTCTAGACTTATTTAATTGATATTTCTGACTTTATTATTTGTCTTTTAAATTAGCAGATGTAATATACATTTCTTTACTTCTACTAGCAATAGTAATAATAATGAAGGACAGGTGATTAACATTTCAGATATAGACGTGCATGTCGCTCATATTCAGATAAGGACAGTGTCACACTCTTAGAAATCTACCAAACCTTTTCCAAAAAAAAAATAACCAATATTCTGTTTACACTAATTATTTGTGAAACAATCAGTAATAGTCTGTCAAAGTTTCAAACCCCCCCCCCACCCCCCCCACACACACGTTTCTATCGTTACAAGACATAATACTTTCACACAGACATGGACGTTCATTGGCATAGTACATTACCCAGTTCCTTATCCTAATCCTAACCATCTCAACTAACTTACGAAACCCCAGCCTTAACCCTAACATAACGGAAACGGAAACGTCTTAACCCTCTAACAGGCCTTTGATGTTGTGGGGCCCAGAAAAATTCACTTCAATTAAATTCAGTTTTATTTATATAGTGCCTTTTACAAAAATAAAAATGTCTCTAGGTGCTTTACAGAGGTAGAAACCCAGAGCCTGAACCCCCAAGTAAGCACAGTGGCAAGGAAAAACTCCCTTTAACAGGAAAAAACCTTGAGCAGGACCAGGCTTACAAGGAGAAACCATCCTGTTGAAAGTCGGCTGGGTAAAGGAGGAAAAGAAGAGGGAGACAGGACAGAGAGAATAAAGAGAGAGAGACAGAACAGATACAATCATAAGAACAGATACAGTCATAGAATCATAGAAATACAAACAAAATACAATCATAGAAATACAAACATATCAGACATAATATATATAATACATATATACATAATACCGCATAGCAGGTTGTTATAAAAAGAGGTACGGTATAGGCAGGTTTTAATAAAAAAGGGAATAGCATAGGCAGGTGCTGACAGTGGACACTGGGTTTGTCAGAGGCCGAGGTCTGTGCAGCACAAAATGGCCCCACTTAGCAAACATGGTCCCACTTTGCTAGAAGAATGAAGATTTTATTACTCAATATGTAGTAAACATCAAGACACACACACACACACACACACACACACACACACACACACACACACACACACACACACACACAAAGAGGGTACCGGTAACAACGTGCTGTGTTTCATCACAGTGTTGACGTTGCGTAGCAGAGCCCATTTAGCCTGGTCCTTCTCATAAATGTCCACATATTCCCGACGCTTGTACATCTTCACATGCAGACGTGAGACCCTGACAGAGACCTTTGTTGCTGACAGGTTTCCACACTCACAATGAGATGCAGTCCAGCATCAGAGGACACAAACTGTCAGTAATACTATTAAAAAATTAACTGCGGATTGGTCCGAATAACTCGTTACTTCCTGTTTCAGCAGACAGTGATATCTGAAAAAGCTGAGATAAACTTAAGCGCGGAGGAAACCTGTTCCAGTATCAGTCATCAGTAGGATCAAACATCCTGGCTTGTGACGCTTAATATGTTTTGAAGTCTGGTCCGTGATGTTACCCTGCATGGGATGACTGTCCAACTCTCTCACTCACACTTAACCCAACCCCCCATCACAAACTCCATGGTTACCCTTGGCAACAAGACATTACTCCTGGTATCCTGGTGTTAAATTTCTGGATAAAGCATTTCAGGCTGCTACTGCACTGTCCTCAACAAAACCATGAGAAGACTTCAACTTTTAAAAAAGTTTAGAAATATACCATCAAATATCCCAGATATAAGGTTGTGTCTGGTACTTTTAGGTTATTTTGTTATGTATTATCACTATCAATCAAATAATAATTTTTATATACACTCGTAAATATGACTTTTAGTAAAGTTAAGACTAATTATGTTTTGTTTGAAAACTGTGTATTTTTTTTAAAAGATATTCACAAGTTTGATTAATGTTATTAATTATTTCTACAACAGGTAAAGATGACAGAAATTAAAATTAAGGAGAAAATTAAATTAATTTCAAACGCTGGTAGATTATTTATTAAACATGGAGCTGGTGGGAATTTTCAGTGTCATTTTTAACTCGATTTAAGTAAAAATCATAACATAAAATAATACATACTGTACATAGCACTCAATAGCACAAAGATGGGAATGTAATGACATGATAAAATTACATTCAGACTGTTTACATTGTCATTGTGTGTTTGTGCTTACTTGGGTGTAAACGTACATTTGTCTGTTGTATAAACTCTATGCAAAAGTTCAGTTTAATTAAGTTAATTCTCCACCGGTCACACTGAACCTTACACCAGGGAGAACCTGCTACAAACGCCGACGCACACTGCATAATTGAACAGGGTAGATCTAAGGTGTCTCTTTCTTTGTTTCCTCGCTTTGTTTCTGCGCTCTCAGCAGTGCATCTAATTATTCACACATCCTTTTCTTAGTTTGTTCTCCCGGGTCTGATGTGACAGGATGTGTAGATACACCAGAGACACAGGCAAAGTACTTTTTAAGTGGTTTCTAAGGATTCTGTGATGATAATAAATGTCGATGACATTCTATTTGCCAAATCACCTAAAATTAGATTTAGTAATAAGATAAAAACATATTTTTTTCTACAGCATTCAGGTAAACAATATAACTGAGATAAACAACAGTGCTGCCTGATTTGGGTATGTGTGTTCTCATCTCATTCCTCAGGTTAATAATTTAGAGCAGACATGAGTCAGGTACTCACTTACACCTGCTTATGTCACCAATGTGTAGAAGTAACAAACCACTGAAGACAGACAGGAAAAGAAAAAAAGATTATTTCGGGTGCTGCTGTCATTTACACTCTTTTAAACTAAATAAGAAAATGTTCGGATTTTATAGGACCACAAATTAGATTAATGTGCCAACAAAAAGTTTTAACTCTTGGATCGGCTCTGTTGTCTGTTATATAATATAGAACAATGAAAAATATTTGTTTGGTTTAACTTTAGATTATTCACCCAGAAATCCTAAAATATTTAGGTGTAGCTTTCCCTGGTTGTTTCATTTCATTGTCTTCATTATTTTCCCATGTTTTTCCAAATTTGCCTTGGAGTCACCTTCTAGGATCCCTCTAAATTTAGCCGTATTGACTAAATGTGCTGTGATGAAATGTGGGTTTTTCTTTCAGACATTAACTCATTCACTGTGCTGAAGCCTCTTTCACCTCTGATTTTGTGCACAGAGTTTTTGATGGTCTCGTCTGGGTAGATTCCCTTAACTCTAGTGGGGGATCGGTGATTAATGCAATCAAAGTGAATCAATCAAACAGAACAAAGACTTGTGCTATCTCTGGGTTGTATTTTGGTTTAGTGTCAGAGCAGCAGGAGCTTCAGTTATATAAACTCATTTCTGCAGACAAGTTACAACTATGATCTGCCCTCTGTTGGTCTTTTTAGGATAACATTTTTGCTTTATTCAGTATTTTTCTCTGTTAATCAAACAACCCAAACAGAGAAGACAAAAAACAAAAATCAGATATTCACATAAAATAATCGATGTCTGAACTAAATGAATTAAACCACAAAAAATTGCAATAAAGCTTGTTGTAGCTCCTTGAGCATGTTCTCCACCCAGTGGGAGTCCTACAATAATATAACAGAATAAAAATTAAAATTAACAAATGTAAAATAGTGAAAAGTTTGGTGTAAAAAATGATTAAAACAAGTATCTGTGCTATGTGTTATTTTGCACAAAGAGGGGTTCTTAAGTAGTATTCTGCAACCTAAAATGTACTTTGAGTAAAGCAGCATGTCTGAAATATGTGTGTGCATGCAAGTGTGTATATAGAGTATGTGAATATCATCGGTGTATTGATATTAAAGATACCCCCTCAATTTGTTAGTAATGACCCCTAAAGGAAGCATATAAAAGCAAATCAGCCCTAAGACTGTGCCTTGTGGCATGCCACAAAAAAAGTTAAAAGAAATGCCCAATTTAAGAAAGGAATAAAGCCAATCTAGGACTCAGGGATGTCCATTCTGTCACAAAAACCTGGTCCTGCATACAGTGACAGAACAAACCATTAAATAATGGAGCTGGAATGAAGGGAAGGCGACACACCTTAGATCAGCAGCCTTCGCTCCATATTATGGTCAAGACCATTGTTGTTGGTCAGACAGCAGGCTGTCTGATACTGTATTAATATTCACACCATCTTAGGATGAGAAAGTCTGGTCCACTGACCTCCAATGCCTGATGGAAACACTCCCTACCCACCTCATTTGCATTTAGATGGATTATTAAGATAAAGGACACACATTCAGGGTTAATTGTGCTGATCTATGTCTCTGCATTACCTCGGCCATAACTTACAGACAGGTTCTCTGAGTGGACAGTAAAAATTAACACATTGCCTCTCTCTTCTGTTCCCATCAGAAACAGACTGATACCTTGGTCGTAGTCCACTGAGAAATCTCAATTTCTTTTAGTGATAGAGGATGAATTTGGATTTAAACTGGTGTTTAAGTACCGGCAGCATACGTACATGCTGCAATATAAATAGAATAGAAGTACTTTTATTTATCCCAGACATGGGAAATTGACTTGTCCCAGCAGCATCGTCAGTATTAACATATTTACAACATATTTACAGTACAATAGTGTGCAATATGAGTGATATGACTGTGCAATATGCAATAAATAATTATGACAATGTGCCACATGAAAGTACTGATGGAGCATATCACAGCACAAGGGCTGTGAGTCTCAGTCAGACGGACTTGTTGAACAGGGTTATTGCACTGGGCAGGAAAGATTTCCTGTATCTGTCTTTCTGGCAGCGGAGCTGAATCAGTTTGTTTGAGAAGGAGCTCCGCTGCCTGTCCAGGAGTGGTTGGAAAGGGTGGTCCAGCACATCCCACATCCAGCACTGGCGACAACAGACTGGTAGAAAATGTCCAACATCTTGCTGCACATGCCAAAGGATCTCAGCTTCCTCAGGAAGTAGAGTCTGCTCATCCCCTTCTTGTACATAGCCTCGGTGTTGGTCTTCTAGTTCAGTTTGCTGTCTATGTGCATGCCCAGGTACTTGTAGTCCTCCACCACCTCGATGTCCTCTCCCAGGATGCTCAGGGGTTGTGTACCTGTCCTCTTCTTCCTGAAGTCGATCACCGTCTCCCTGGTCTTGGCCACGTTCAGCAGCAGGTGGTTCCTCCCAGACCACTCCACAAAGTCACTCACCAGTGTTCTGTACTCCTCCTCCCGTCCACCACTGATACACCTGACCACTGCAGAGTCATCAGAGAACTTCTGCAGGTGGGCCGACTCAGAGTTGTACTGAAAGTCTGAGGCGTACAGGGTGAACAGGAATGAAGACAGCACAGTCCCCTGCGGTGCTCCTACGTCACTCACCACAACATCAGACAGAGCAGCGCCAACATGGACAAACTGCGGCCTGTCTGTCAGGTAGTCAGTAACCCAGGAGACCGTGGGTGAGTCAACAGCTGCAGCTTCTCTCTTAGTAAAAGTGGCTGGATGGTGTTGAATGCACTGGAGAAATCAAAGAAGGTGACTCTCACTGTGCAGCCAGCACCATCCAGATGTGAGTGAGCCCTCTGCAGCAGGTAGACGACGGCATCCTCAACCCCCAAACGGGGCTGGTAAGCAAAATGCAGAGGGTCCAGAGAAGATCTTACCTGCGGATGGAGGTGGGCCAAGACGAGCCTCTTCAGAACCTTCATCATGTGAGATGTGAGGGCTATTGGTCAGTAGTCTTTGGGGTCGCAGGGACCAGGCTTCTTGGGCACAGGAACCAGACAGGAGGTCTTCCACAGTGTGGGCACCTTCTCCTGGGTCAGGCTCAGGTTGAAGAGGAGGCACAGGATAGTAGACAACTGGCTGGCACAGGTCTTCAGTACCTTAGGGCTGAGACCGTCGGGACCTGCAGCTTTGCCTTGGTGGAATCTCTCCAGCTGTCTCTTCACCTGGCCAGTAGTCACAGTCAGCAGGGGGAGTGGGTCCAGGGGGCTCACGGTGGAGTGGGGGGAGGGTAGAGGAGGAGGGTAGCTGGGTGTTTGGAGGCCAGAGTGTGCGGGGGAGGGGGACACAGCGGAGGGCTGTGAACTAAATCTGTTAAAGAAACAGTTCAACTCATTTGCTCTGTCCGAACTGCTAACTGGCTGCCTGTCTCTGATATTGAAGTCAGTTATTTCCCTCATCCCAGTCTACACGTCTCTCATGTTGTTCTGCTGGAGCTTGGCCTCCAGCTTCCTCCTGTAGGAGTCCTTAGCCCTCCTTAGCTCTGCCTTCAGGTCCTGCTGTATCCTTCTCATCTCTTCCTTGTCCCCCGATCTGAAGGCCTTCTTCTTCTGGCTGAGAAGAGCTTTCAGGTCACTGGTGATCCAGGGCTTGTTGTTGGGGAAGCAGCCTACAGTCCTGGCTGGCAGGGTGGTGTGTTCACAGAATTTGATGTATTCTGTGATGCAGTCATTCATGCTGTTGATGTCCTCCCCATGTGGATCACAGAGCACGTCCCAGTCAGTGGACTCAAAACAGTCCTGCAGTGCCTCCTGGGCCTCCTGATTCCACCTCCTAACTGTCCTTGTGGATGCAGGCTGCCGCTGGACAATAGGAACGTTTACGGTAACATGTCCCGGGTTGCACCACTTCTCATTGACAAACAGCGCAATCCCCCCTCCTTTCTACTTACTGCTCCTCTCCACATCTCTGTCCGCCCGTATTGTTCTGAAGCCGGGTACAGTAGCGCTGGAATCCGGGAAGCACGAGTGAAACCACGTCTCCATGAAACACATAACGCTGCACTCACGGAATTCCCTTTGAGTCTTTACCAGCGCTGCTAGCTCGTCCATCTTGTTGCCTAACGATCTCACATTTCCCATAATGATCGCCGGCACCGAAGGTTTATATCGCCTCCATTTAGCCTTTAGTTTAGCCCCGGCTCTACACCCCCGGCGTCTCCTATGTAGCTCCGCAGGGATTTCAGGCCTTGGTCCAGGCAATAGCACTGGTTTACAGAGCGCGATGAGCTGGTCCCATGTGTAAAAAACAATGCTCTCAATGCTCTCAACAATGTTCCGCGTGGTCCCCTGTTACGAGCAGTAACAGCAAAACCAAAATAGAACAGGCTAACCAGCAAGTATCCACTGCTGTTCAAAACCACACTCAGCAGGTTAAAGAATAAGTTGAAAATAGTACAACAAAAAATAGTACAACAGCTTTCCCTGACATGGTTCTTAAGCATTAATAAAATGTCAATAAGTATATATATTGCTTCAGTCTTGTACCTAAGGTTAAAATTGAAGTACTTGTACTACATCTTGTAGTATTTTCTTAGAGGTTACATTTCCGATTTTATTTAAATGGCTCCCAAATAAAATATACATTTCCTGAGAATTTGTAGGGTTTATTTTTACATGATATGGTCACTGAAATGATAGATACATACTTGTAAAATGTACCTGAAAGTATATTAAAAATACAAATTTGAAAAAGAAAACCTTTGTTTCACTGTAGCAAGAAAAATAAAAGAAAATGTGAAATAATATTACATTGAACATTCTCATCCAGGGATAAAACCTTTTTTTCTCAGAAAGAGGTAAATTTACTCATCTTCTGTCTCCTCTTACCTGGATGAGTGTGGTGCATCTGTAGCTGAGACGACGTATATTCTTCTTCCAGCATTCCTCTGGGCGCTCGGACCCGTTAATTTTCATTTCCTTTGTCATGGTTAAACAGGAAATGTCCTTTTTTATGATAATTAGCTGTTAGATTATCGATGTATTAGAATTTAAAAATTGTTGCAAAAAATCGAAAGGAAAAGAAAATGTTTGAAAAATCTGCCAGAAGGACTCAACTCAAACTACTTAAAATTTTTGATAGATATCTTTTTTTAATATAAAATAACACACGAAAGAGATGTATTTCAATTTTTTGTTAAACAAAATGGAAAAAAGTTTGAAGAGGAGGTCCTACACCATCTGATTAGGTTGTCGGATGATGTGGAATGAGGGTAACATCTACATACACAGTGTGCGTGTTTATGTGTGTTTGTGTGTGTGTTTTATTGGCTTGTCCTATTTGGGCCTCTACAGCAGGGGCCAGCTGTCAGAGCTGATTACTTGATCCGAAGGCTGACAAGTTTAACAAGGCTGTAAATGATTATACACAGACATCAAACAGGCATGCACATAAAGGCACGCATGCACGTGCGCACACGCACATCCTTTTACTTCTATCTTTGTGAGGACTTTAATAGGCATATTGTATACTCAGTCTCTTAAACTAACCCTAACTATCCCAACTAACCCCTTGACCCTAACTTAAATCCAATTCTAACCCCAACCTTAAAACCAAGTTTTAACACTCAGGCCTTGAAGCTTTGAGGACGAGCCAAAATGCCCTCACTTCCCAGAAATGTCCTCACTTTGCTAGTAAAACGGTATTTTGGTACTGGCCTGGATCAAGTTAACAAACAAATGAGGAAAATGAGGAAAATTCTTATTTGTGGCATCCTATTTGGGCCTAACCTCAATAAAGTGCCATTTGGTTTATGTGCTCGATTATTTAGAATTATTTTCTCTCTGTGTAGGTGTGTGTTTGTGTCTGTTTACCTGCTGTAAAATGACCATGTTTCTTTGTCCTTATACCTGGACGTCAGCAGTCACCTGCCCATCTGTCTTTGCCCAGCAGAGGTCCTGAGAATGAAAGTGAGAACGCAAAGTGGTTCTGTCAGTCTGGGTAATGTTTGTGCGGTCCAACAGAGGTAAAATATGCGACTGACAACAAGTTGGCAGTCAGAATGCTAACTCTAACACCCCCCTTTAAAAAAACGTGCACGTGCGCACACACACACACAATGTAGTTGTCTAGTAAATTAGGAAGCTGCTCAATAAATGAACAACTAAATACCAGCTCTCCACCAGAGTGTGAAATTTAAAATGGCACCACAAACTACAAATAATACCATCCTGAAAACAAAAGAAAATTATTTGGCAGCACGTTGTGCGGCCACTTTCACTTAACTAAAACACACATGCAGATGTTTGTCTCTGTGTTTGTCTAGCTGGTGGATTCATTAGTGCATTACACATGACAGCTTGTATTTTTTTCATTAACCATGGACAAGTCCCTGATTGCGTGATTGAGTTGTCAGCATGAATTAGGTCCCTGACTGAAATGAGCAGTGACACATGGGACAAAACAAACATGCTCAGTCCATAAGATCAGAGTCTTTTGCAGGCTAAGAGATGCATCTTGCGCCAAAGTAAATAAATTAGTCACTCATTACTCAGCCTTGGTATTTGGCTTGTTATTCGGCTCATTTTCAATATTGGAAAAAATACCATGATAAATTATACTCTCATAATCATAAATAATTATTTTATAAACTATAGTCTTAAAAACAATAATCTTATACTCTTTACAAATCAGAGACAGTTATTTATATATATATATATATATATATATATATATACTACCTGAATATACTGAATGACCAGGTTATGACCAGGTTATTCCTTCAATGGATTGGCAACCACAGAGTCCAAACCCCCTGAGAATCTTTGGGATGTGCTGGAGAAGGCTTTGGTCAGACTCTACCATCATCAATGCAAGATCTTGGTGAAAAATTAATGCAACACTGGATGGAAATAAATCTTGTGACGTTGCAGAAGCTTATCGAAACAATGCCACAGTGAATGCGTGTCTTAATCAAAGCTAAAGGCGGTACAATGAAATATTAGAGTGTGTGACCTTTTTTTTTTGGTGGCGACTTGTTTTTTGGCCAGGCAATGTATATTAATGTTGCTAGTGTTTTCTGTTACAATTATATATATATATATATATATATAGAATTGTGTCAGAAAACTCCTAGAGGGAGCATGTAAAGAGTGAACAGGATTGGCCCAAGCGCTGAACCCTGTGGAATGCCATGATGAACTATTTTACACCCAGAGGAAACATCATTAACGTGAAGAAAATGAAATCTATAGATAAAATTTAAACCAGTCTAGAGCTGTCCCTGTAATTCTAATCTCATGTTATAGTATAGTATTTATAGTTATAGTATTTATATTATTTCTAATAAAATCCTGTGATATACAATATCAAAGGCAGCACTGAGGTCCAGTAAAACAAGTACGGAGACAAGTCCACGGTCTGATGCCATGAGGATGTCAGTGACTATTCCTGTTTAGGTGATCGGTTAGCTGACTCACAACCAGCCTCTCAAGTATCTTATGGGAGGTTGGATATCGGTCTATAGTCTGCTAAGAGGCCTGGGTCAAGTGAAGGTTTTTTTAAGTAAAGGTCTGATAACAGCAGTTTTAAACGCCTGAGGTACATAACCTGTTGTCAAAGATAAACTGATCTGATCTAATACGGAGGCCCTGATCAGAGGAAAGACATCCTTGAAAAATGGATGAGGATGATGGATGAGGTTTTCATAAATTATATTTCTACATTTTGCTCCATTCAGCAATCCCTCATGCCTAGGCAGTCTGTCTGTTCCAGGTGCTGAAAAACAACCTGGCAGCACAATGCTGTCCCCACCAGGATTCACTCTACTGATGGGATAGGGCTGGTTTCCTCCAAAGAATCAAGGCACTTGAGGACAGACTTCCACCTGGACTCTCTGCATGGAGTGATGACTGGATTCTTGGTCACATGTTTTAACGGGACCTTTTCCTCCAGATCCCTCAGCCTGTGACCAGCTGATATTACCAAACTTGCATTCTTCTTTTGTGATGGTTTTCTTGCAGCCTCTTTTACTTATTTGTTTGGTGGGTCACTCTATTCAGTCTCCATTTCAGCAGGTAAAATGCATGTTCTATAGCAGGGGTGTCAAACCTATTTTCACCGAGCGCCACATTAGCATAAGTGTTGTCCTCAAAGGGCCGCATGTCGTAAGACAGTATTACTGTAACCAAATGCAATGTAAAATAAATGTAACTACTCTTTAATGTTAAATAACTGAATTTGTTACTTATTCAAATTACAAATATTATATATGTCATGGTGGCAATCTGGACAATGTGCCACAACTGGGACTCATTTACGCACCTGGCGCCTGCCAATTCTGCACACCTGGTTGCAAGGCGATTTAGTGTCGACCTGGCGTTCATCCCTCGCCAGATTTTTTGTGCTTTATGAATGCACAGCGTTTGTTTTTTGGACTGATTTCCCAGTTTTGACCATGCCTGAACCTGACCTGACCTCATTTCTGGACTGTTTCTGCTTCTGTCTGTCCCGTGTCGGGACTTCTGTCGCCGAGTCACGCCACTGGACATGTATTCGCGTTCTGGATCTTACCTGCTGGTAAACTCTTGCACTAGATTCTTCACTCTGCGAATCTCTTTGAGTTTTCTGGATTCACTGCACTGGATTGTTGTGAGAATGATTCTGCTCATTCTTCCTGCAAACTGGGTTTTGGTTAATAAAGACATTAATTGGATATCTGTGAGTGTGTGCTGCATTTGGGACCAAAGCCTGAACCCTGACAATATATACATTTGCATAGATGTAAAAGATGTATGTTTAATAGTTGCTCTGTTTATAACATAAATCCTTTTAAATTGCCAGGTTAAGAAACCCACATTACTCTGTCAATGAATGATCAAACTAACCAAGTGAATAAAGAAAAATGTCATCCACCACTAACTGACATTAACTTTATTTAAAACCTTTTTGTCACAGTTTAGAGGTGCAGAATAACAGAATAATTGCAACCAACAATTATGAGCTGCTAATGTGACAGATTTTACAAAAACAAATGGCTGAACACAGCCTTGCAGATTTGTCTGCATAAACACAAACTGGTAAACACTAAATTAATTGCTTTATGTATAAAATAATATATGTAATAAACTCAATAACAAAATCAGGGTTATCTCAATTCACAACTATATTGTCCAAGTTTTTAGATGAGTTGATGCCTGTCCTTGAACACACCAAGTGGATCCCCTCTCCACCATCCTCATTGATCATGTTCTTAAAATAAACAAAAGGCAAGCTCAATCATTAAGTTGTTCAACAGTTTAACTATTAACTTCTTCTTGGTTGAAATACATTTTATATTTTAATTAGGTTTTTAAAAATGTTTTCCCAGGCCTTCTCTGGCCAGATGTCTGACGCCGTTTTCCGTGACGCGTATCAATATCTGGTTTTAGGTCTTGTGCAGAGGCGATCCGTAGAACAGCGTGTAGAACGAGTTGTCATTAGTGATGCGTGCTCCTGCTCAGGGACCTGCAGCAAGCACTGCTTCAAAAAGGCACGTCTGCAAATGACTAAAGATCGGGCGATTTCTTCAGCCACAAAAAAGCTAGCTTTCACTGCCGCAGTATTTTTCGTTGTGCCTTTCATGAGCACGTTCTGCTGCCGTCGTAGTTTTCCTTTTAATTCTTGGAAAATTTTTTGTTTTTCTAATTTTGGAGTGTTCGGTGTCAAAATGCGGACATAAATTGTAGTCTTTGTTAATTGACACTGCGTCATAACACCAAAGACACCGTTTTTTTTCCTTGAAGCACAAACATGCATTCGCCTTCCCATCTTTCTTAAAACAACCTTCCATCTGCATCACAGACTGCTCGGCAGACCCACGGCGTAAGTATGCAGGAGGTTCGTGGTGCACGACATGGCGTTCGCGACGCGTTGCACGAAAAGACAAGGTACATCCGGGTTATCTGTTAGGTTTAGTTGGTCCGGACCCAAACGCAGAGGACTTGCAACCAGGTTAAAACAAAACAACCCTTTTACTGGACGACAGAGAAAAACGGTAGAAAACGCTCCAAATGGGAGGATAAATAACCAACAAAAGCACACACACGAGTCCAGTGTCTTCGCAGGCAAGCTCCTCTGCGGAATGTTCATAAGGAAGGAGAATCGTCTAGGAGGGCGGCAAGGTGATCCTTTGGGAAAAAGAGAAAAAGGCTGTCCTGAGAAAAGGTTTCCAGAATAACATGAAGTACACAGTTGAAGTCAAAGTACCACTCTTGCAGGTGCGACGATCAGACACTGGTGAACAGGTGGCTGGTCCTTAAGTAATCCTGCTGATGGATGATTCTCCTCAGGTGCGTCTGTCACCAGCGGAGACCCGGACCACACCACCCTCTAGGGAACCAAACGAAAACTACAACACAACCCCCAGAGGAGCACAGGCTCTATACTTGCTATACTTGCTCAGCCCCGGTATAAACAGTTTGGTTGCTTAACAGAATTGCTATTGAGACATCAAGTGGACGCATTTAGAATAGCAGTTTTTTTTTTTTAAATTGAAAAATCATCTCCCCCTCCTGGGCTGCCACCTTATCGTGGTGGCACCTTATTGCGTGTCCCAATGATCCTAGGAGCTCAGTTGTCTGGGGCTTCATGCCCCTGGTAGGGCCACCCATGGCAAACAGGTCCTAGGTGAGGGACCAGACAAAGTGCAGCCCACAAATCCCCCTTATGATGAATGACGTTGTTGGTCTTGGGTCTCCCTTGCCCGGACACGGGTCACCGGGGCCCCCTCCTGGAGCCAGGCCTGGGTGTGGGGCACGCTGGTGAGCGACTGGTGGCCGGGCCTTTGCCCCTGGGGCCTGGCTGGGCACAGCCCGAAGAGATGACGTGGGACCCCCTTCCCGTGGGCTCACCACCTGCAGGAGGGGCCAGAGGGGTCGGGTGCAGTGTGATTTGGATGGCA
Organism: Pao palembangensis; assembly: GCA_015343265.1. Lineage (NCBI taxonomy): Eukaryota > Metazoa > Chordata > Actinopteri > Tetraodontiformes > Tetraodontidae > Pao > Pao palembangensis. The sequence goes on along the minus strand of CM027091.1, from coordinate 2,825,359 downwards.
GCCGAAGGCGGGGACCTTGGCAGTCCAATCCCCGGCTGCAGAAGCTAGCTCTAGGGACGTGGAACGTCACCTCTCTGATGGGGAAGGAGCCTGAGCTGGTGCGCGAGGTTGAGAAATTCCGATTAGATATAGTCGGCCTCACCTCGACGCATAGCAAGGGCTCTGGAACCAGCCTTCTCGAGAGGGGTTGGACTCTTTTCCACTCTGGAGTTGCCGATGGGGAGAGGCGGCGGGCAGGGGTGGCGATTCTTGTCGCCCCCCCCGCTCGGTGCCTGTAGGTTGGAGTTTACCTTGGTGAGCGAGAGGGTAGCCTCCCTCTGCCTTCAGGTGGGGGGACGGATCCTGACTGTTGTTTGCGCCTATGGCCCGAACAGCAGTTCAGCGTATCCACCCTTTTTGGAGTCCCTAGAGGGAGTACTAGAGAGTGCTCCTTCTGGGGGTTCCCTCATCGTCCTCGGTGACTTCAATGCTCACGTCGGCAGCGACAGTGAGACCTGGAGGGGCGTGATCGGGAAGAATGGCCCCCTGATCTGAACCCGAGCAGTGTTCTGTTGTTGGACTTCTGTGCTCGTCACAGATTGTCCATAACGAACACCATGTTAAGGCATAAGGGTGTCCATATGTGCACTTGGCACCAGGACACCTTAGGCCGCAGTTCGATGATCAACTTTATAGTCGTGTCCTCGGATTTGCGGCCGCATGTCCTGGACACTCGGGTGAAGAGAGGGGCGGAGCTGTCAATCGATCACCACCTGGTGGTGAGTTGGCTCCGATGGTGGGGGAGGATGCCGGACAGACCCGGCAGGCCCAAACGTATTGTGAGGGTCTGCTTGGAACGCCTGGCAGAGTCTCCTCTTAGAAGGAGCTTCAACTCCCACCTCTGGGAGAGCTTCAACCATGTCCCGGAGGAGGTGGAGGACATTGAGTCCAAGTGGACCATGTTCTGTGCCTCCATTGTTGAGCCGGCCGACCGGTGCTGTGGCCGCAAGGTGGTCGGTGTCTGTCGTGGCGGCAATACCCAAACTCGCTGGTGGACACCAGCGGTGAGGGATGCCGTCAAGTTGAAGAAGGAGTCGTACCGGGTCTTTTTAGCCTGTGGGACTCCTGAGGCAGCAGACGGGTACCGACGGGCCAAACGGAGTGCGGCTGCGGCGGTCGCCGAGGCAAAGATCCGGGCATGAGAAGAGTTCGGGGAGGCCATGGAGAACGACTTCCGGATGGCTTCAAAAAGGTTCTGGACCACCATCCGGCGCCTGAGGAGGGGGAAGCGGTGCACTGTCAACACTGTGTACAGTGGAGATGGTGTGCTGCTGACCTCGACTCAGGATGTTGTGGATCAGTGGAAGGAATACTTCGAAGACCTCCTCAATCCACCGACACGCCTTCCAGTGAGGAAGCAGGGCCTGGGGCAGACCAGGGTGGTGGTCCCTCTTTTTAAGAAGGGGGAACGGAGGGTGTGTTCCAACTACAGGGGGATCACACCCCTCAGCCTCCCTGGCAAGGTCTATTCGGGAGAAAAGGGTCCATTGGATAGTTGAACCTCGGATTCAGGAGGAGCAGTGCGGTTTTCGTCCTGGACGTGGAACTGTGGACCAGCTCTATACCCTCAGCAGGGTCCTTGAGGGTGCTTGGGAGTTTGCCCAACCAGTCCACATGTGTTTTGTGGATTTGGAGAAGGCATTCGACCATGTGCCTTGGGGAGTCCTGTGGGGTGTTCTCCGGGAGTATGGGGTGTTGGGCCCCCTGATACGGGCCGTCCGCTCCCTGTATGAGCGCTGTCAGGGCTTGGTCAACATTGCCGGTAGTAAGTCGAACTCGTTTCCGGTGAGGGTTGGACTCCGCCAGGGCTGCCCTTTGTCACCAATTCTGTTCATAACTTTCATGGACAGAATTTCTAGGTGCAGCCGTGGTGTTGAGTGTGTCCGGTTTGGTGGCCTCAGGATCGGGTCTATGCTCTTTGCAGATGATGTGGTCTTGTTGGCTGCATCAGTCCGTGACCTCCAGCTCTCGCTGGACCAGTTCGCAACCGAGTGTGAAGCGGCCGGGATGACAGTCAGTGCCTCCAAATCTGAGGCCATGGTTCTCAGCCGGAAAAAGGTGGGGGAGGAATGGAGCGGGAGATCGACAGGCGGATCGGTGCGGCATCTGCAGTAATGCGGACTCTGCACTGGTCCGTTGTGGTGAAGAGAGAGCTGAGCCAAAAGGCGAAGCTCTCGATTTACCGGTCGATCTTCGTTCCTACCCTCACCTATGGTCATGAGCTTTGGGTAGTGACCGAAAGAACGAGATTGCGGGTACAAGCGGCCAAAATGGGTTTCCTTCGAAGGGTGGCTGGGCTCTCCCTTAGAGATAGGGTGAGAAGCTCTGCCATCCGGGAGGAGCTCAGAGTAGAATCGCTGCTCCTTCGCACTGAGAAGAGCCAGATGAGGTGGCTCAGGCACCTAGTAAGGATGCCTCCCGGACGCCTCCCTGGTGAGGTGTTCAGGGCATGTCCCTCCGGTAGGAGGCCCCCAGGAAGACCCAGAACACGCTGGAGGGACTACGTCTCTCGGCTGGCCTGGGAACACCTTGGGACCCCCCAGAAGAGCTGGACGAAGTGGCTGGGGAGAGGGAAGTCTGGGCTTCCCTGCTTAGGCTGCTGCCCACACAACCCGACCCCGGATAAGATGGATGGATGGTCGGAAATCATCTTGCGGGCCGGATAAAACCCATTCGCGGGCCTGATCCGGCCCGCAGGCCATAAGTTTGACACCTCTGGGTTGAAGATGGAGATTGGCTTGACCAGTCTGAAACCTTCTACCTCTCTCCCCTGATGAACTCTGCTGTTGTCTGTTTTGGATCAATATCTTGCAAAATGATTAGCGATTTCCAAATCATGTTGGATGCATCTTTCTTTAAACTGGGAGTCAAAATGTTTCTGTAGACTTCTAAATTAATTTTTTTGCTGCCATCATGTGTTGAATCATTAATGACGCTTGGTGAGGCTGCCTCAGAAGAAGCCATAGACACCAAAGGCAACATTATCTCTAGTGTTCCACAAATGAGCTTTAAAGTTTAGCATCATAAGCAGATCTTTTTCTTTACCGAACTTTAGTCTTTCCATCTTTTGGTAGAGATTAATCTTTGTCTCATCAGTCCAGAAAACTTAATTTGAGAGTTTTAGAGGCTAATGTCCGCACTTCTTGGCAAACTCCAGCCTGGCCTTCCTTTTCTTCTGCTAAGGAGTGGTGTTCATTTTTTGGAAAAGCCTCTCCACTTTTGACCCTGAAATGCTTTGTAGATAGTGATACCTTCACTCCTGCCCTCTGGAGGCTGTTGCTTATGTCTTGCAGTTGTTGCAGGGTGTTTATGTTATCAACTGCTGAAACCTATTTAGGCAAAAAAAAAAAAAAAAAAAAAAAAAAATCTGTAATAGTCTGTAGTAATCTGTAATTTGTAATGAAAGAAAATTCAGTCGCAGAAATTCAAAATTCAAACTAAACTAATGGCACAGTTTTCCTTTTGTACTACTGCTGTTTATTTTGGTGTAACCATTTGTATGTCTGTTCCTTCGGTCACTTTGGTCTCTTTCTTCAGGACTGTTCAGATGGTTGTAATGGCTGTGGTCAGTGTTTCAACTGATAGTCCATCTTCTTCGACTGATAGTCCATCTTCTTCCGGCTTCATAATTGCTTGTAATTTTCTGCCTGATTCTAATGTTGGTTACACCATAAATTTAGTCTGCAGACCCCAAATCAAAAAAGAATATAGACATTCAGTGCAATTTCTTGTTTGAATAATAAATGTAATGTATGTAAATGCGGGTTTTGGCATAAAACAACCTTCTTCCTCTGATCTAGTCAGCTTTCGAACTACTCCAAGGGGCAATGGTCTTACCAAGTTGGACCTGCGGAATGCCTACCAATTATTCCGTATCAGAGATGGAGATGAATGGAAGACTGCCTTTAACACTCCGGTGGGTCATTATGAGTACTTGGTAATGCCTTTTGGACTCACTAATGCCCCCGCAGTATTTCAGGCGCTGATGAATAATGTGCTAAGAGACATGTTGAATTGCTTTGTGTTTGTTCACCTTTATGACATTCTGATCTTTTCAAAGTCCCTAGAGGAGCACTCTCAGCATGTACGGGTGGTTCTGCAGCAGCTCCTGGAAAACTCCCTGTTTGTCAAATCTGAGAAATGTGAGTTTCACTCTTCTTCGGTGGCATTTCTGGGCTACATCATCGCTCAAGGGAGCGTCCACATGGACCTGGCAAATGTCTCCGCGTCCCCAACTGGCCCATTCTAGACTCCTGAAAGCAGCTGCAGTGCTTTGTGGGGTTTGCAGCTCAGTGGCTGCCCCTCTCACCAGTGTTAAGAGGCCCTTAACTTGGACCTCTGATGCCGACGCCTCTTTCCGGATTCTCAAGGAGTGGTTTACTTCTGCTCTTCAGTTGCCGGATTCGACCCAACAGTTCGTGGTGAAAGTGAATGCTTCAGACATTGGGGTGGGGGCCGTCCTGTCCCAGAGAGCCGCCTCTGACCATAAGCTTCATCCTGTGCCTCCTTCTCCTGCTGGCTGTCGCCTGCAGAGAGGAACTACGACATCGGAAACCGTGAGCTTCTTGCGGTGAAGTTGGCCCTTGAGGAGTGGCTCGTGGAAACTAAATAACCATTTTTAGTCTGGACCGACCACAAGAACCTGGAATACATTAGCTCTGCTAAACATCTGAACTCTTGTCAAGCCGATGGGCCTTGTTTTTCACTTGTTTTAATTTCACCTTGTCATATCATCCTGGATCTAGGAATGTCAAGCACGACGCCCTTTCCCGGCAGTTTGTGGGCAGGGAACACCTGGGACATTGAAGAGAAGGTTCGGGCCGTAGCAGTAGGGAAACCAGAACCCAGTTTGTACCCAGACAACCGTCTCTACGTCCCGGCGAGCCTCAGGTTGGAGGTGGAGTGGGGACACTCCTCCCGGCTTCCGTGTCATCTGGGGGTCAGCGAACCTGTGGACTGCTCCAGCAGAGGTTTTGGTGGCCATCTCTGGACGATGACGTCTGAGATTTCATCAGGGCCTGTCTAGTCTGCAACCAGCATAAACATTCCGACCAGTCTCCGGCGGGACTTCTGCAACCATTGCCTGTTCACTGTCGGTCATGGCTGCACATCTTTCTTGATTTTGTTAACGGACTGCTTCATGGTCTCCCAAATAGACGTGGGGTCCCGACAGGGGGCCCCAGTTTTCCTCCGCCTTTTGGGCAAATTTCTGCAAGCTGTTAGGAGCCACCGCCAGCCTCTCCTCTGGCTTCCATCCTCAGTCCAGTGGTCAGATGGAGAGGAAGAAGCAGGATATGAAGGTAGCCCTCTGATGCATGGCGTCCTGGGGAGGGAGGACCACCTCCTGGTCCTCCCTATTGGTTTAGGTGGAATATGCCCACATCTCCCTGATCTGCTACAGGATTCTCCCCGTTTCAGTGTGTCTACGGGTACCAGCCTCCCCTGTTTCCTGCTCTGAATACTGACATTTCTTGTCCTTCTGTTCCCGTCGACGCAGGAGGGGGTTGCAGTACTTGTTCGACTGGGAAGGGTATGGTCCAGACGATAGGTCCTGAGACTCTGCGTGACATGTGCTGGACCCTCAGTTGATCCAGGAGTTTCACCGGCAAAACCCGGATCAGCCCTCCAGTCGCGACGCCAGGAGGCCTTCTCAGCCTTGGCCTCAGGCTGGGGAACAGCCCACGGAGCCTGAAAAAGAAACGGCGCCGGAGGGGGAGGAGGAGTCCAACCCGGAGTCTTCGGGGTCGCAGGAGTTCAAGCCCCCTGTTTTTCCGTTTCCTCACTCTCAGCCCACACCACGCCCACCAATCAGCCGCACCTGCAACTTATCTGCTAATTGGTCCCACATTTAAGCCACAGACTCGGACTCATCCATTGCCAGATTGTTCTCTGCGGTTATGTGAGTCTTTCCAGTACTTTTTTTCTGCCTGCCTGCCCGGTTCCGATCCTGCGTGCTCCTGACTATTCTCAGACTATCGTCTGTTTCCCAGTAAGCCTGCCTATTTTCCGTCCCTGACCACGAGACTTTGCCTCCTGTCTGGCCGCTGCCGGCTTCGCTTGTGTTTCCCTCACAGTGCGGGCACACGCTCACCGGACACCGTTTCGGAGAAGCCATCTGCTCATGACCCGTTTGCTACAATAGCTCCAGGTGAGCTAACAGATGGTTGGTTCCCACTGTCCTTCACAACCTTTAATAAATCTGTTTTATTCCATATGATCCTGTTGCACTTGGGTCCTTGCTCAGCCCATGACAACAAATAAAGTCTGTGAAATACATACACATGACCTGACATAGTGGTCATGCTCTCTCTCACACCACAAATACACACAGTCCATAAATATTTCAGGATTTAATTACCCCAAACAGCAGCACCAGCAGCCTGGAACAAAGGTGTGTTCCTCTCAAGGTTGGTGTGTGTGTGTATGTGTATTAAGAGTAGAATGTGAAAAGAAAAAATGACAGAAATGACAGAAAAAGAATGGCAGAATGAGAACTACATTACATTATCTCTTAACTTTATTGTACTACTACCTATACTAACACCCTGACCCTAACCATTACCTAAACCCAATTCTACACACATTATGTAATAATGCAATAATTAAGATTATGAAATGCCTTATAACTGTCTGCTGTATCTGTTAACACTGGCATACTGTCACTTCAGAAACATTTAACATTTCCGTATGTCCATCTGGATGCATACACTTTAAAAAAATCTGTCTTCTTACTGTGACAGAATAAGAATCAAAAACGACCTAAAACTCTCTATCTCTAGTCCCCAACCTACAGCACTGATGACAAGTCACAGACCAATTCAGCTTAACCCCTTTCCACCAATATCAGTCTGTCATTGGTGAGGGAGATGTTCCACCAACAGAAAATCAAACTTCTCTTTGGAGCAACACCAGTGGAATTCACTGGTGATAGTCATAATAAATATCTGTTTCTCAGCACCAGTTTTGAATTAGATATGTGTGTATAATTCAACTGATTCCTAAAGCCTTGCAGAAGTGGAAATTGATGACAAGAGACAGAAAGTTGGTTCAAGAGGAAAATGTTGACATTACGAGCCCAAAACAGACTTTGTACTTACCTGTACTGCAGTTTGCGTCCTCCTGCTGCTGTGATGATATGGATGGATTTCTTCAGGAAAGGACTTTATTTTTTCGCTCTTCGTGGCATCACTTGTCCCCACATCCACAGTGCCACTCTCTGTGCTTCCTTCTTCGTGTGCAGTTGAGCTGAAGCAGAAGTCAATGACTCTCATTCCATCTTCCTAGCTGGGATTAATAGCAACCCTGCTAATTTACAGCCAATGAACCCTGAAAAGCCACAGAGACAGTCAGTGGAGGTTGTAACCAGACACCAGAGGCCGAAACAGGAAGAGAGAAAGGGAGAGGGAAAGAAAAAAAAAAATACATTGTTTGAAGGTGTTTATTACATCAGCAGTCACGTTGATGATGTGTGCATCCTGCAGTTCTCCCATCATTATGATACAAGTGTGTCTTCAAATAATCTGATTATGGGATTAACAAACTTTTCAGAAGTTCTCAGGCAAAGTGTAATTTTTTCTTGAAGATGTTTGCAGCATTTGCAAAATAAGTGATGACCTGTAATTAGATAGTCAATCATTATGTATTCAACTTTCATTTAATTTTCCACCTAAGTTATTTTCTGTCTACACATCCTTTCAAATGTTACCTTGTTGGAAATCTTGTCAACCTGTTAAAAAAAATAACCACTTTCAACAGTTGGAAAACAGTTTACAAGTTATTAAAATTAATATTTAATTGAAAACTGTGAATTGGGCTGAGGACCGGTCGAACCCGACCATTTCAGATGCAGGACAGATACAGCTCATGCGTGACAATGGCAAATGTTATTGGAAAACATGAGTGTGTCCAATTCCAACAATTAATTAAAAAAACTACTACTATGTTTCTACAACAAACATACCTCTAAACCAACACAAATCTTTAAATATCTTTAAAACAAGGTCTCACATAAACAGAATGAGCTTTAAAAGAGGAAGTATTTAATGGACCTCACAGAAAGCCAATAATGTCACATTTGTTCTGCATATTCATAATCATCAGTGTGAAAATGCACACAAAACAACAACCTGACATGCCCCTGACTTAAATATTTTATTAGAGATTAAAATTATTCATCATTTTATCTTCAAAATGAATGATGTAATTTGAAATCAAGTAAACAATCAACATCTGTTTCACAAATCAGGTCAAAAATCTATTTGCTTTTTGTTATAGCAATTTTTTGTTATAGAAATTTTTTCTGGCATGGACAAATATCTGTAATCATGATTTGCTCGTGTCAGGCGGAGCTTCAACTCCCACCTCCGGGAGAGCTTCACCCATGTCCCGGAGGAGGTGGGGGACATTGAGTCCGAGTGGACCATGTTCCGTGCCTCCATTGTTGAGGCGGCTGTCCGGTGCTGTGGCCGCAAGGTGGTCGGTGCCTGTCGTGGCGGCAACACCCGAACCCGCTGGTGGACACCGGTGGTGAGGGATGCCGTCAAGCTGAAGAAGGAGTCGTACCGGGCCTTTTTGGCCTGTGGGACTCCCGAGGCAGCAGACGGGTACCGGCGAGCCAAGCGGGGTGCAGCTGCGGCGGTCGCCGAGGCAAAGATCCGGGCGTGGGAGGAGTTCGGGGAGGCCATGGAAAACGACTTCCGGACGGCTTCGAAAAGGTTCTGGACCACCATCCGGCGCCTGAGGAGGGGGAAGCAGTGCATTGTCAACACTGTATACGGTGGGGATGGTGTGCTGCTGACCTCAACTCGGGACGTTGTGGATCGGTGGAAGGAATACTTCGAAGACCTTCTCAATCCCACCAACGCGCCTTCCAGTGAGGAAGCAGGGCCTGGGGAATCGGAGGCGGGTTCTCTTATTTCCGGGGTCGAAGTAGCCGAGGTTGTTGAGAAACTCCTCGGTGGCAGGGCCCCGGGGGTGGATGAGATCCGTCCGGAGTTCCTTCGGGCTCTGGACGTTGTAGGGCTGTCATGGTTGACACGACTCTGCAACGTCGCGTGGACATCGGGGGAGGTACCGCTGGATTGGCAGACCGGGGTGGTGGTCCCTCTTTTTAAGAAGGGGGACCGGAGGGTGTGTTCCAACTATAGGGGGATCACACTCCTCAGCCTCCCTGGGAAGGTCTATTCAGGGGTACTAGAGAGGAGGGTCCGTCGGATAGTCGAACCTCGGATTCAGGAGGAGCAGTGCGGTTTTCGTCCTGGACGTGGAACTGTGGACCAGCTCTACACCCTCGGCAGGGTCCTTGAGGGTGCGTGGGAGTTTGCCCAACCAGTCTACATGTGTTTTGTGGATCTGGAGAAGGCATTCGACCGCGTGCCTCGGGGAATCCTGTGGGGGGTTCTCCGGGAGTATGGGGTGTCGGGCCCCCTGATACGGGCCGTCCGCTCCCTGTATGACCGGTGTCAGAGTTTGGTCCGCATCGCCGGTAGTAAGTCGAACTCGTTTCCGGTGAGGGTTGGACTCCGCCAGGGCTGCCCTTTGTCACCGATTCTGTTTATAACTTTTATGGACAGAATTTCTAGGCGCAGCCGTGGTGTTGAGGGGGTCCGGTTTGGTGGCCTCAGGATCGGGTCTCTGCTTTTTGCAGATGATGTGGTCCTGTTGGCTTCATCAGTCCGTGACCTCCAGCTCTCGCTGGACCGGTTCGCAACCGAGTGCGAAGCGGCCGGGATGAAGATCAGCTCCTCCAAGTCTGAGGCCATGGTTCTCAGCCGGAAAAAGGTGGAGTGCCTTCTCCGGGTCGGGGAGGAGATCCTCCCCCAAGTGGAGGAGTTCAAGTACCTTGGGGTCTTGTTCACGAGTGGGGGAAGAATGGAGCGGGAGATCGACAGGTGGATCGGTGCGGCGTCTGCAGTAATGCGGACTCTGCACCGGTCCGTTGTGGTGAAGAGAGAGCTGAGCCGAAAGGCGAAGCTCTCGATTTACCACTCGATCTTCGTTCCTACCCTCACCTATGGTCATGAGCTTTGGGTAGTGACCGAAAGAACGAGATCGCGGGTACAAGCGGCCGAAACGAGTTTCCTCCGCAGGGTGGCTGGGCTCTCCCTTAGAGATAGGGTGAGAAGCTCTGCCATCCGGGAGGAGCTCAGAGTAGAGCTGCTGCTCCTCTGCATTGAGAGGAGTCAGATGAGGTGGCTCGGGCACCTAGTGAGGATGCCTCCCTGGTGAGATGTTCAGGGCACGTCCCTCCGGTAGGAGGCCCCCGGGAAGACCCAGGACACGCTGGAGGGACTATGTCTCTCGGCTGGCCTGGGAACGCCTCGGGATCCCCCCGGAAGAGCTGGACGAAGTAGCTGGGGAGAGGGAAGTCTGGGCTTCCCTGCTTAGGCTGCTGCCCCCGCGACCCGACCCCGGATAAGCGGAAGAAGATGGATGGATGGATGGATGCTATAATTTCTGACATATATCATATATCTGTGGATGACATGGACTAAGGCTGTTTCTTGGTTTCATAGGCCATGGCAGAATATTTTGAGCAGCTTCTATTTGAGAAGTGCTTGAAACATTCAAAGCATATCTGTTTTTACTTTTTACTCTTTTACTTTACTACATGCGGATGGAGACGGAAAATTTTTCTCAAGAATTTGCAGAGTCTTTCGGACTCCTATCTCCACCCTGCGGAAGTGCAGCTTCTTCCAGAAGCTCGGCTGCTGCTGACGTCCCCACTCCAGATCCCTCAGGAAAACCTGAGGGAAACAAAGGAGAAGAGATAAATAAAGGTTGGGGACAACTTCTAAAAATTAGAGGATTTTTATAATTTCTACAATCAAACTTCTGAGAAATGCACTGATTTAAATTTTCAGCCCTGACACAAACCAAAGAGGAACCTAAGAGTTCTGAACATTTTGTTAGCTGCTACTAGCAGCTACTGTTCTGGACTGGGTTATGTCCAGCTCCTCCTTTAGCCCTTCATATGAAAAGACTGTGAAATATTAATTCAATAATCACCAGGATCTGCTGTACCAATATCAGGATGTCAGTTAAACTAGACAAATGCAGTTAGCCTCAAAGAGAGGTAAGATGGCCCCACTATATTAAACAAATTTTAAGGCAGATGACGAAGAGTCGGTTCCTCATAGACATATGAGCCACTTCCACACAAAATAAACACTTCCAAGTGATTAGATACTCAGCAGGTATGATGATCCAGCTATTTGTCAAATAGAGATGAAGACTCGAGAAGCGATTTCATATATACATACAGTATGTACAGTATGATTGACAGAGTCCTCCGTTCCTCTGAGTGCATACCTTCAGCTGCTCTGTGACCCGACTGCGGTCCCAGGAGGAAGCATTCTCCCGGATCACACTAAGGATTGGGTGCCAGTTCTCTGAGATATCTGAGCCTTCAGTGACAGAAGCCAGGACCTTGACCTGCCTGTTGCTGGGGCTCATGGAAACACCACGAACATACAGGGACTGTTTCCCTACATCACTAAGTGGGTTCAGATACAAGCTACCGAGACACAAGGCCAAAAATACCATCAGGACAAAATAAGTCAGATCAACTTATAGATCATTATTTAGTTGTGGCTGTGTGGATTCAGAATGAGCTGCTTACTGCACAGTGTGAATACTGGGGTGCTCCCTGCAGGCATCCACAAGAGCCAGAGCAGCATTGTCTCCAATGTTGTTATAGGCAACATTGAGCTCCTGCAGTGGGTGGTGCTGGAGCCTCTGAGCCAGCTCCAGGGCCCCCTGGTCACCGAGTCCAGTGTGCATAAGGGACAGGTGTATCAGAGTTTTGTTCTCTGGTAGAGCCTCCGTCAGTGTGAGGACTCCAGACTCCTGCAGAGGGTTGTCACACAGCCTGCACAAAAAATTAATTCAACAATAAGGCATGTCTTTATGTAATTTTAACCTGATTTCATGAATACATATTCAGTAGGGAAATGTGCTAAACTCCATAAGCAGCTGATCACAAATGACTTCATGTGATACATTTTTTTCCAGTATGCATTAAAACTTTAATGGACACTTGGTCAACCTGCATGTTCATCTGCAGTATTTATTCACCTGCATTAATAAATATTATCTGTATTAATCTATTCATTGTCATATTTGAACAATAAAGTCCTCTTACAAATGACAACAGCTAGAATGACAAATAAAAGTGCAGCCTTACTGTAGCGATCTAACAGAACTGTTGGGGTCTAGCAGCAAATCTCTGAGAATGATGCAGGACTCAGGACCCAGGTTGTTAAACTGCAGACTGAGGACAACAGACAGGCACACAAAACACATGCCAGACGTGCACTGGACTCATTGAACAGAATAAAATGCAGTTTAATTAAGTTATAATCTTCACAGGTGCATGTTTTTAGTACGCCCATGATTGTTTTACTGAAATATTGTGACTTTGTGAGCCTCTCTTATGGCCCGCTCAAAGTCTTCTGGTGACACATCATTGGCATATTAACACTATGGATTGGACTGGCACATATTTAGATGAAAGGTTTTAGCAGACCTGAACACAAGCATGTATCACGATTGCCAATACTGCCAAGATGCATTTGGACATCAACTGTAAACTCTTTTCTTAAAAGTATAAAAAGTGTCAAAGTCATTAGTGTTAAGAACTTAAGAGGCATCTTCACTGCAAACCTAAACCTCTGAATAATAAATTTGTCTCACTTGAGACTCCGTGTGTGCCTGAAAGCTGGTCCCAGCATGTGAAGCATGTCGTGAGTTAGAAGACAGGATGACAGGTTGAGCTCTTCAAGGGAATAACTACAAATAAAAAAATATATAACTTTTCACTTGACTGTTCATAGCATATTCAAGGATAATCACGCACCAGCCTAAACATATAATAATCAATGTTATAATGTAGAAGTTATGGACCCATTCTATGCAAAGGTATTTTATAGTGTCATAATCTGTAAAATTATGAACATCTAACAGTGTAATAATAACAGAGACAACAATAATAATAATAAGTTGACATTTATAAGCTCTTTGTGATTTATTTTACAGAGCATACATGTGAAGGACTGTGGCAAAATAACTGGCAACAGTTAACACATAATTTACCTTGTAGGGGTGCATGACAGAACAGAACTCAGTATTAGGCATTTGAGTGCTGTCATACGAATGTTGGTGAGACAGATGCTTCTAATTGAAGCCAGAACCTCTGCAGTGAGTCTGGGGTTCTGAAACTCATACAGAAGAACCAGCAGATCCATCAGCTCTTCTGGTGGCTGTGGCTTGCTGAGCTCTACCGATAAATTAAAAAGACGAGGTTACTTTACTGCATAGGCTGAACTGAAAAGTTGGTCATTCTATTTTTATGATAGAACTAGTTCTAGTTCTATCTATTTTTATGATAGAACTAGAACTTAGACTTTGTTAAGTGTTGGTTCAGCAATTAATAACTGCAAAGATGCCTGAGCTGGAGGGCCCCATATCATGTTTATTTATATATAAATATCACATGGTCTCTTTATATTATGATGGTAGGATAATCCTGGTCTTTTTCTGTGTGGATTACTGTACAATATCATGAATGGAATAAACATTACTGATGATCAAGTATTAAAACTGTCGTCAGTAGGCACTTTCAATATTGTTGCTGTATAATAATTATCATAATTTTGGATGGTACTACAGGAAACAGGATTGCTAGTATATGCTGCATGTGAGTTAAAGTTCCACAAATGTAGGTAGCGTTTTGCAGGAGTCTTACCTCTGACAAGGTACTTCCTCAGGACACTTGTTATCTGTGACACAGTGATGCTCTGAATTTCGCAGCCAAGTTGCTGAAGAAGGACACGATTGCCGTAATGCAGCAGTCCACCCATAAAGATAGGATACAGCTCAAAAGGTGGACCTTCGCTGTACTGTTTGGGCTTTGGCCCATGCACTCCCAAAAGGCTTTGCTCCATCTGATCCAGTACATCCTCATTGTAGCTATCTTCACTTCGGAACATCTCGGTTACTAGGGTTCGAGCGATAGTGCCTTTGTTGCGACTGCTGAATTTCTCATAGAGGTTAGGGAAAAGCTTAAGAAGGTTAAAAACAGCAAACACGCGTAGTGGGATGAACTTAGACAGGATATTGACGAGAGCATTAACGTCCTCACTTGCCTGACCAATGACTAGAGACACTTGTTTAGTCAGCTTCTCCAAAACTGACTTGTTCTCTCCTAAAACCACGTAGAGCGCTGCCAGATACTCCTGCATCCCGTGGACGGCAAACACGTACTGCTTCTCCTCCTGCTCACCGGGCTCTGTAGATAAATGCTGACCATGGTCTACACAGGGAGCTAAGAAGAAATCCAACACATCCGTCCGGAACATGGCCAGCTGACGTAGCTCCTCATCTGTTTTTGTCTTCCCTCCTACCCACTGCTCCAGTTCCTTTTCTGAGAATGATGTGCGTTTCTTGGTCACACCGTCAAAGGCCAGTTTACCCAGTGTGCGGACGACGTACAACATCAAAGAACTATGGTGGTCCTGAATGGGCACATTTGTTCCTGTTCCTGGGCCCAGCACCTCACCACCAAAATTCAGCCTGAGGAAACTGGTGTATAGGCTAGTGAGTGTGCGGATTGGCGATGTAGCATCTGTAAAACGAAGGCAATGCAAAGTAGCACAAGTGAGCCAGCAGTATGATGGTAGGAAGCATGCTGCAGCCAGCTGGCTCTCTCTCTGGAGGTTAAGGTACAGCAGCTCCATGAGAGGTTCAGCCTCCTGTTTACGTGTTGTTCCCACACTGTCCTGCAGGAGGCGACTGGTGAAGTATGCCCGCTGGCGGTCTGGATCCATGAAGCCACAAATCTGTGCATAGCGACTCACATACCTCTGTGGAATACGATCCAGGGCAGACAGTCTTGTTGTTACCAAGATGCTGGCCTGAGAGACATACAGCAGTCACCTTCCATGAAAGCCGCACAATAACATAAAGATAAAGATATCAAATGTCTGAAAAATCTATGTTTAATGGTGTTTCTAAAAGCTCCTCCTAGCTGTAACTTATAAAGATTGTTATATTTACATTTCTAAGCTGTTAAATTGTTCATTTTAAAAAGCCACTTTACTGTTTTCTTACCTCAGGCAGAAGGTACTTTCTTAGCAGGTTTACTACAATGACACTTGGAGACAGAGTCTCATTAGGATCACTGCAAAGTTCAGTGGCTCCAATCCGAAAATCCAAATTAATCTTCTCCATTCCATTGAAGAGGAAAAGCACATCTTTGGCTTGGTCCCCCTCCCCACACAGAATTGGGTGTTTTCTCAAATGCAGGTACTTCTTACTCACAAGGTCCCTTAAGGAAGCCGCCCTATATAAAATTTAATAAAAGGTTGGATGAGTTTCAATGTAATTTTCTTTAGAAAAAAAAAAAAAAAAGACACAGTAGTACTATAGCCCTCATTTGACCTGAGATGCACTGAACAGTTCTTAGTTGATTATGGCTGTAATGTGGTAAATAATACCAAATATATAATCTATTAACTAAATTGCCAGTCAATCACTGAACTATATCTTACTTTGACATCTGGCTGAGGTCTTCACAAGAAAACGGAATCAGTAGCTTGAAGTGATTCAGCGTGGTTCCAGCACACCAGTCTAACACCAGTTTCCGAAAGACTGTACTTTTCCCAGTTCCAACGGCGCCGTAAAGCAGCACGTTGATGCCTTGACCCTCACTCCTGTCAGTGAGCTCAAACAGCTGCTCTATGGTCACTGAAGAGTTGGAGAGGTTCTGGGCTTGGAACGGGGAAGACAGAAGTCCTGACCGCTCTGAGGCCTTCCTTTCCACAATCAGTGGGTCCACGTGCATGGTTTCATGGCTGAAGTAACCGCCAAACTGTTTCTCTTCTTGAGGAAGATGGCTGAACCACAAGAAGAGCTTCCTTTTGTGGATCTCTATAGGATCGGCTAAAAACAAAACAATGATTCATTTAAACACCTTTACGCATCAGTAGCCAACAGTATGGTTGCCTCTCTAGTTTTCTCTCTACAGAAAGTCCAAATTATCTTAGCTTCCCACTTGGTTCTGAAGTGGAGGAGCAAAAGGTGTTGCAGTGAAAGCTGGTGGATGAAGGCAGTCTCTTCCATCTCCAGACTCCAAGCAGCTGACTCAGTTGTCTGAAAAAAAGGAAATACAGGTTTGTTCAGCAGGGATTACTTTATACCATGTGGCAATTGTTTCTAGAGAAAAGGTAGAAAGGTTAGTTTAATCCCAAAGTCAACATTCAAAATAGACCTCATTCTGCTGACTCACTGCTGTCATGACATTTACAGGTTGGTACTAAGTATGGACAAATCTTCAGAGTATTTAAAATAAATCCAAGGAACTAACTATGGACCCACTCTGTTGTTCTGTACACGCAATAAAATATGGCTTATTGGTAAGGGTCAATTCCTCCTGGGCTACCACAGGTGGAGGGGTTTGTGTGTCACAGTGATCCTAGAAGCTCAGTTGTCTGGGGTTTTATGCCCCTGGTAGGGCCACATGGTAGGGCCACCAGACAAAGTGTAGCCCAAAAAGACCCCTTATGATGAGTGCTTTAAATGGTCTTGAGTTTCCTTCGCCCGGATGCGGGTCACCATGGCCCCCTCCTGGAGCGAGGCCTGGGGGCAGGGCATGATGGGGAGTGCCTGGTGGCCGGGCCTTTGCCCATGGGGTCTGGCTGGGCACAGCCTGAAGAGGCAACGTGGGACCCCCCTCCTGTGGACTCACCACCTGCAAGAGGGGCCAAAGGGGTCGGGTGCATTGTGTGTTGGGTGGCAGGGACCTTGGTGGTCCGATCCCCGGCTGCAGAAGCTAGCTCTAGGGATGTGGAATGTCCCCTCTCTGATGGGGAAGGAGCCTGAGCTGGTGCATGAGGCTGAGAAGTTCCGATTAGGCCTCACTTCAACACATAGCAGGGGCTCCGGAACCAGCTATCTCGAGAGGGGTTGGACTCTCTTACACTCCAGAGTTGCCAATGGCGAGAGGCGACGGACAGGGGTGGCAATAATTGTTGTCCCCAGGCACAGTGCCTGTACTGAGCTGGACGAGGTAGCCGGGGAGAGGGAAGTCTGGGCTTCCCTGCTTAGGCTGCTGCCCCTGAGACCCAACCCTGAATAAGCGGCGGAAGATGGATGGATGGATGGATGGATGGATGGATGGACGAATGGATGGAAGGTAAGGGTCAAAGATTAGGACTTAATGGTTCTTATTTTCTCTACTGAACTGGATCATTAATTGCAGCAGATATGTAACATAACAGTACAAAATTAAATGCTATTATTCAAATATGAGATTCTTCTACAGTGTAAGACTGGTTAAATTAAAAATAATGCCATACTGGTTAGATAAGGTTGACATCTGATTAAATGAGGTCATCATGAGGTCAAGATTCCTATAGCGAGACCGCTCCTGTTCCCTCATTCCACACCACTTTACACACAACACTTTCCCATTCAAATGGGGAATGTGGGCTGGAAATGTGGGCTATTATTATGTTGACAGAGGTTTGCTGTTAGTATAGTTATTAGTGTGTAGCATAGTTGATGGAGCAGGCCAGTTTGCACTGCAATAGCACATCTGCAGACTGCATCTGCTTGTTGGCAGCAAAATATTAACTTGATTTAAAATATTACATCATCCATCATTACAAAACATTCCAATCACTGAAAAGTACAGTCTAAATGTGTCTCTACATTTCAACCTTGGCAACAGTAGCAGATGTTACCAACCTGTGAACACTTCTCATCCTTCTCTTCTGCTGCCTCCTTATATCAGAACGTGCTCTGTTCACAAAAGCAAACAAGTGAAAGGACCTAAATAATGATAAACTAAAACACATACAGACAAAAGAACTCACTTTAAATATTTACATACAAAAACAGAAAATCACATGTTGACACTTACTGTAATACGTTTCATGGCTGTGTGACAGCTCCGTCTGTCTTATGTGATGTTTCTGAGAATGGATAAAGGTTCCAATCAACAGTTTGAAGAATACAATACAGCATAAACAGTGGTATAATACAGTAATGTCAGGTGTGTTTAAACATGAGTTCATATTACTTCAGAAACAGTGTCACGTTATTCAGCAAAAATGAAACATATCAGGAACGACTGGAGATTTCCATAGGTGATGATTCGCTCTGTTTAATATCATATCTTGCGATCCTAATAGTTAAGCTTCAATCAAATTATGCTTTTCCTGGCAAAGTCACGTGCCGTCAAAATATTTCCTTGAACAAAAAGTAAAGGGAAGTAAATATAGCGCCATGTCAAGGACAGAAAGCCTGCTGTTTTACGCCACACCCGTCTGTGTCTTTACTAAATGTGACCCTTCTGAAGTAAGCAAAGCTGCAGTACAGCCGCTAACGCAGAGTCATGGAAAATATACGAGGTACATACTGAAACGGTTTTGCCCTGTATATTCTTCTGGTCTGAAACTATTCGTTTATTCCCCTTCTTTTATCCCGTAGCTTCCTTTATCCCGTAGCTTCTCATGTTTTTATCCCAAAGACAATCTTCTGTTCCATAGTGTGTTCTCTCGGCACAATTTTAATCTTCCAGTACTTGTCATCAATACCCCGCCTCCGGTATGCTCTGATTTGCTGTGATACAGGATACGTTTTCCTATTCGTCACCTTCTAACCAATCATCAATCTCTTTCCTTGACAGGCGCCTACATAAACGGAATACGACCTAAGGCGAAAGTACAGCTGTCGTGTTCAGACTTGATCTCCCCTGCGCGGAAAACCTTTTTAAAGGGGATATGAAACTCTAGAACAAATGCTAACCATAGGATAGATGTACATATTTTAAAGCATAACGCCAAGCATATTCTTAAATCATAAACTTTAAAATATATACATCTATCTTATGGTTAGCGTTTGTTCTAGTGTTTCATGTCCACTTTAAATATGAATAAGGGAAATGATTTTATGCATTTACTTCTTTTGTTAGGACAGGAATTGACTATAGAACTAACAAGTACATGGCATTGCTCACTTTCTCCCATTCATTATTATCTGCTAGGTCTTTCGACACATTTAATCGACATTATCACATGTTTTTGCAAAATACAATTCCATACTGCACTGAAGCAGGTGAGAAGTGCTGGTTTATGTTTTGATATTTTACATAATTCAGTCTTCTGCTTTAATTGTTTTCCTGAAATTGTGAATGGCTTCACTGCAGGTCCTTTTTGACAGCTGCCATTGAATGATTTTCTTTTTGTAAGTTCTAAAGTTTTTTTTTTACCTCCCAGTGAGAACTTACAAATATCCATGTTGCGGTTTTTGTGGCATTTAATTTGTTGTCTCTTCTTGCCATATGTTATTTGTAATCCAATGATTGTTCATGACTGAAAAGTGTCAATTAACAGGCCATGAACATATGGCACAATGGATGAAACAAAATTAGGTGGAAAATGTCTGACTGAACATCAGCAGCTTATGCATTCAGGAAAAAGTTGCACTGAAACCACTGAAAAGGTTGACCAAAGACGTTAGCATTCCCAACAGAGCAAATATCAACACAGCCTAATTCAGCTGTTGTCTTAAACCTGCTTCGATAGCCTTATGTTTTCTCCAAGATAATTGTAAAGGATGATGGATCTGGGAAAACTATTTACAGTGCTTTGCAAAAGAGTCATAGTGAACATAGAATTCATGAGGTCATAACGCAGGTTTAACCATTCAGATGGGACTTTTATTCATGATGGGAAGATAAAATGGGATCACTGCCCTGCAGCAACTCCAACCCTGCCTTTGCGTGAATATCAAGCTGGAACTCGCCAACCTGCTCTGGCAAATCCATTTTAGATTTTTTCAGAATGAAAGGATATCCATTCTAAAGCTACGCAGTGTTTTTTTGTATGTGTGATCACTGTGATACAATTTATTTATTTATTTTTTGTTATCGCAAATAAAAACTAATCACAATGCTAATCTCGTTTTATCGGCGTAAACAATGCTGTTATTTTGAAAGGCCATCGGAAGTACGGTTATCATCACAGGAAACTTGACAGTGGTACTACTATCGCGTCCCCTCTCTCAAACTAGATCAGTGAGCATTGTCGCATCTTCGTTATGGCATCTGACGAGCTTTCCAGAAAACTGCAGTCGCGGCTGAACGCCTCGCAGCAGGATGAGTCGAAGCCGGAGCTTGAACTGAGTCCAGTCCGGCCCAAGCCGCCCGCACCCGAAGGATGTGGCGACTCGACCTCCGAGCTGTCAGCCAAACTGACCCGCAGACTTGACATCAACGAGGGCAACGCCGCTCCGCGATTCAACCGCGTCTTCAACCCTTACACGGAGTTTAAGGAATTCTCCCGTAAGCAGATTAAAGACATGGAGGCGATGTTCAAAAGGTGAGACGTGTTTACTCGCAGTCGTGGGGATTGGGATTGGAAACCCGGAGATTAAAGCGCGGCTGCTGACATGATGGCGCTGGCTGTCAGTCTGATCCACACAGGCCCACCGACCAGGACTATGAGCTCTTATCTACACTGCTTGTGTGTCGTGACCAGGTCAAGAAGGCCTAAACTGGCAGGCTGTGCTGGTCCAGCAGGTCTAACCATCATTTAATGGAATGGGCGGCCTTTTAATCAATGGGTGGTGATTGGGTACGGTTCGGATAAGAATGTCGATGTGAACCAATGAGACGCGCATCCTGCTGGGTCGTGTCCTCCCATAGTAAAATACAAAATCCCCGGGTGTGTTCAGAATCAATATTTATTTACTGGATGATTTAATGACTTTGACATCACTGTAGGGTGTAGGAGCCTTGACAGCCCAAGTCTTTATCAATACTAACAAAGAATGGCTGTGTAAAACTGACAGTCTTTTAAAAACAATTAAAAATATTGTATCAACGCAAATTTTCATCCATTATGGGGCAGACTCTGACCTTGCTGTATAATATCTACTTTATATTATGGAAAACTCTATGAAATCTCGCCAAACTACTGTAAACAAATTTTTCAATGTACAGTCAGGTTTTTTTTTGTTTTTTTTTGTTACTACAAAGACGATGCTGACTGTTCTGCAGTAGCATCAAAACATATCTTGTTAAATTGTTTCAACATACACCCAAGGGCAAAACTTTACCCTGAAATTTGAGCTAATTTCAAGAGAGTGATCCGTATCAAAATATATGCTTGTTTGTATGTCTTTGCTATTTGCTTTGGTATGAATGATGCATTTCATTTGTCATATTGTGGTGCACTCATACCCACTAATGAGCAGCTCCACATTTGGAGAGCACCCATAAATTAACAACGCTTAAAAATACAGATTGTTGTGAATGTTATGCACACTGACTAGTGCCTTCAAAAAGGCGTTGTAACCCTGGTGGTCCAGTGTAGTCACGTAGCTCAGTTAGATCAAGCAAAATGTAAAACAAGACAACCATTATCAAACAGTCAACAAATTAGATCACAAATTATGTTTTCTTGCCATTTTAATTTTGATTGCAGGACAGACTGTCTAATGTTATGTTGTATTCTGGCTCAGGTCCTTGGAGTTTTCCATAGTTTTTGTCAGGACTCTTAAGGTTTCCTGCCACAGCACAGAAATACTATTCCTGCCTTTCAACTGGTGACCATTAAAAGAGGCTCCATCACCCACTGTAATAACGAGAGTACTAGCCTAATGCCAGTTATTGCCACTGTGTGGCGCCTCTTTCTATAACATCTCTTTTGCAATGCAGGTGTGTTCTCTCTCATCCGTCATCATGTTCCCTGTCGATTGAGATAAGAGAGACTCATAACAGTAAAGAGTTGATGTGGGTTCAAAGTACTATCGAACTGGGGCCATATATTGGGACCACTAGATTGTTGTACTATAACCCATCCTCATTATTTCAAGAAAACTGGCTTTGTAGCCTCAAAATCTATCCTGTGAGAGGTTCAGTTAGCTCAGATGTTGAGTTCTTTTGCTTCAGTGATCCTTTTTACACAGACCACATTCCAGGGGCCATCCAACTCGCTCTGACCTTGTTTTTGTCTGCTGAAAGGATTTGGCTCCAAGACAAACGAAGATTGTCCCACAGTTTTAACAATGTTCCAGATTCAAATTCCTTCCCTTCAATTCTTTTTGTTTCACCAGTGATTCAAATGCAATTTTAGTTGCAGCATTCCCCCCCCCAAAAAAAAGAGAATAAATGAACTGACAAAAGTTTAAATCATTTATGTTGGCTGATGCTCACAGTCTGTCCTCATGGCTTTAACTTAAAACTAGCCAGATTATGTGATGCAAACACAGATGGCCTAAAAATTAATAAAGTGTAAGAGGCCGAATAGAAGCTGACAGGGACAGACGAAGGAGCAAAATTCCACAGAATAGAGTCACTGCAGCTTTCACATGTGAATTGGCCAGTGTGTTAGCACTGAGATGCCAGAACACTGTGGCAAGTAGAAAATCCTAAAATGACTCGCCCATTTAAGGAGGCTCGCGGTGTCTCTGCCGAAAGCAGAGAGACACAGTATTGGGTAAAATTATAATATATTTATGACCCAAGTAACAGAACCCTTTGGAGGTTTTATCCAGAGCTTTTAGTCACAGACTCGTGTGCTCGCTGTAGATCTGCTGGTAGGAGGAAGGTGTTCCTTACATTCTTAAACATCTCCCAGTCACCAAGAAACCGCAAATCTATTTTTCCCGGTCACAAATGAGAAACACACCATATTAAAGTCTGAAAACACATGAAATAAGAGGCACTGGTTTATGTTTTCTTTAGGTATGACACTGGTAGAGATGGCTTTATTGATTTAATGGAACTGAAGCTAATGATGGAGAAACTGGGAGCTCCGCAGACTCACCTGGGCCTCAAGAACATGATCAAAGAGGTGGACGAAGATTTTGATGGCAAACTGAGTTTCAGAGAGGTAAGAGACATGTTCTCGACACATCAAGCTCTTTTTATACAGACGAACAGAACAGCAGCAACTGCAAATGATTTTTAAAGCTGAAAGATATAAATCAGCTGCTCAGATGTACTGTTACATCCAGACCTTTACCTTTGCAAGTTGGATTACTTAGTTCCAATAAAATAGCATGTAGGTTCATTCCAAGTTTGAAGGAATTGACCCACTTTAGTAATTAGGGCTAGAGTCTTAAAAATATGTCGATAGCTAAAATAAAGCGCACTGGAACATCTGACTGCTAATGAGGTTAATGGGTTTTTATACCTAATCAAGTCAGCAACTTGATTCTGACCCTGTCTCAGAGGCAGTGACTCTGATTTTATTTTATTTTTTTCTGTAGTTCCTGCTGATTTTCCGGAGAGCGGCAGCCGGAGAGCTGCAGGAGGAGAGTGGTCTGATGGCACTGGCCAGGCTGTCTGAGATCAACGTGTCCACAGAAGGAGTGATGGGGGCCAAAGATTTTTTTGAAGCCAAGGTACCGTATCAGTATATTTGCATGACATTTACTATGCACAAAAAATAATCACGATATACTAAATTGTTGAATTAACAAAAGAGTTAAATTAACAGAGAAAGCTGAATTAACATAGAAATCTTACATGATTAGGCCACAGTTGGGCCTAATCTGAAAAAAAAAAAAAAAAACAGGGAAAATAGCACAGTTGCTCCAGAGAGAAACACAGAGATGCTGTATTGTCTCACTTGAAACCTAAGCTAGCATACAAAAGTGTCTCCACTGCAGCTTGCAAACGGTCAATTCTGATGCATTTTCCTTGCATTTGCTCTTGAGTGTGTGGGAATTATCTTATTTATGTTGATGGGAAGGCCTGCTGGAATTGTATGTTTCTAGATGCAGGCAATGTCTCAGGGCAGCAAGTTTGAAGCTGAGATTCGAGAGGAAAAAGAAGAACGCAAGAGGCAGGAAGTGGATAAGAAGCAGAGACAAGCTGCATTCAAGCAGCTTCAGTCAACCTTCTGCTCCTGACCTGACCAACGAGCATATGCAAAGTGTTAAAATACTGACATTTGTAATGCCATCATTCACAATCAGGCACTTTATCTCATACATCCATTATTTCTTTAGTAGCTTCTAAAATAACAAAAACAAAAACCTCACAGGTCATTTTTGTTTTTAAAGGATAATTTTAAATAAAAGTATTGAGTAAACACAAATTGATAAAAATATGTTTGTATTATTTTTGCTTGTGAAATGTTGATGTCATATTACACCTGCATCATGCTTTATGTCAGTCGAACTTATCATTCCCACCTCTGTGATCTTTGTTTAAGGTAAGATGCAAAACTAATAATGAATAAGTCAGTAATTTAGCATTTACAACAGGAAATAATCGGCCAGAAATAAAAATTCAGTCATCATCCTCTCATCTTCTCTCAATTTATATTTTGGCACTGCACCCATGAAAACGCTCTACTTCTGCTGAAGGTTTTCTGATATCCACATGGAAAATGAACCATGAACAGCCAGGCAATTTCAAATAAAGCCTGTTTTCTTCAGTTTTATCAATTTTTTCCTGATAGATGATGATATTTCTATCGGTCATGTTTTTGGGTTACCCAAAAACATGACCGATGATACACAGCCTGAGTTAGGTGAAATACCAGCTGTTAAAGAGCCCAAAAGATATGATAATGATATGATGTGATCATAGCTCTGCCTTTTACTGTCAGTCATGAAATGATCAGGGGAGGTTGCTTCAGGTAATGTGCTTAAGTGGTTTAACCTTTGATTTCTGTTCTTCTGTAACTTCATATTTTAGAGCATTGATCAATCTGAAAAAACTCCACAAAACAACTTCCTCAACCTTACAGCTAAAACATGTTCAGTAAAAGCCACTGTCCTTAATCAATGTGTATTTTGTGGGAAAAATAATGAAACGAATCAGGTAACATGAAGCGAGAAAGTCATTATCACATGTGAAGTCATCTTATCTCCTTTTCAGAAAGAAATGTCTTTAAAAGTCTCTTTAATGTTGATGTTGTATTCCAATGCTTGCCAGTTACAAGACAGTTACGTTGTCACACACAGTAAAATTTTTGCAAAACAGAGCTGTACTATGTTCTCCTTCAGTCATGTAGAACTGCCTCAAACTCTGGGAAATACTGTAGCAGTCAGGCATCAGAGTAGAGCTGCAGGCTAACTCCAAAGAAGAATTCCACTTCAAATGCAGTTTCTTTTCCTTTATTTGTCCTGGTACCAGACCTGGTCTTTGTGTATTTGTCTTGACTCAGTTGTCATTCATACGTGTGCATGTACTGTGTGAGTGCATTGAAGCAGGGATATTGAATATGTCAGGGGCTCGACATGTTCGTAAGCATAATTAGAAATTTTTGCCTTAATGTCAGAATTAGATCATCATTATAACCGTCATTCTTGGATGTTTCTTTCAAAGGGTTGCTTGGTTGCTACTGCAGTGCTCAGTTGGCCATATAGTCAATCACAGCATCATGCAATCTTTAGGACTTAAAAAGAAATTTAAGTGACAACAGCCTGTAAATTTTCAGTTAAAAGAGCAGAATGAAGACTTTGATAACAGGGTTAGGAATATGCATTATATACATAGTTAAAAGAGAATATATATTTTAAGTACACAAATGCATGAAGCAGGAGAATATATGATTGATGCACATCTAAATCAAGCTGAAATATGCACACAGTCCAGATAACCTACTTTGATTTCAGTGATATTAACTTACTACAGGAGTTACTTTGGAAAGAAAGTGCACAGTCTTGAGGTGACTGTGGATGCACCATTTGTGAGGGAAAGGTCCCTCCACACATACACAACATATCAGAGATCTTTCCTGCTGCATGTTGGAGCTCGTGGTCAGTTACCATGACGTTGTTGTGTGGCTTCTTCATATGCATCATTGAAGTCGAGTGTTTTACGTTCTCAGTATCCATCCTGTCCGGAGGTGCGAGGTAAGAGTGTGACATAGGCAGCGCTTATTGTTAAGTGCAATTTGTGTAACCGATGGCCTTTTATTTCCTCT
The DNA here is from genome assembly GCA_015343265.1 of Pao palembangensis. Taxonomy (NCBI): domain Eukaryota; kingdom Metazoa; phylum Chordata; class Actinopteri; order Tetraodontiformes; family Tetraodontidae; genus Pao; species Pao palembangensis. The sequence goes on along the minus strand of CM027091.1, from coordinate 2,799,371 downwards.
GTAGTAACGTGTCATTTGTAGCAGGTCTGAGTTGTCATAAAGCATCAATGCATATCGCATAACTTCTTCATGGAAATAAATGAGGTATTTTTTCATTAAGCTGAGTAATATACAAGGTTTTGTGAAACCTGTTCTTTATCACTTGTAACTGTGTTGTTAAACTCCGTGTCAATGCAAATGTTTGACATGAATTCAATAAAGGATAAAAATTAAGAGCCTTTTTTTTTGGTTGTAAGTTCACACAAACTTCCGTATTCTAAATAAAAATCCAAATTTAGAGGCATGATCTTTCATTTCAAGTTTATGTCAGAATGCACACATTGAAGATATAAGCAACACACATAATAACATCTGTTTATGACCTGCATAAATGTAATAATTGTGCAGAGTATGAAAATAGTATTTCTAAGATTGTATGTTAAGATTTCACTAACTGTGCTGTGTTAAAAAATCAAAAAAACAATTTATTCAGCTCTTAGGAGGAATTTTGTCTTTTCCATGGTAACTGAGTCAGTGTTCACACCAAATAGTTCGGAGAAAATGCAGTGGAAAATAATACATGGAAAAGGGAGATGACTACTTTATTCAGAAATGTATAATTGATAATAAATAAACAGAAAAATTAAGATGAAAAATAAATATATATTTGAATGAATGCAAACCTAAAAGAAACCACACACATTACTGTACCCATTGCTGTTACCATGGATACTCACCAAGAGAAGCTTGTTTAGAAAATATTTATTTCATGTATTGTACACTGTACAAAGGCACTAAAGCATGTGAGATACACTGAGATCTCATTCTTGACAATCACAGAACACAATGTTTCCTCCCTTATAGTCATTTTAGCAAAATTATTTTTTTAAACCAAATAAAATACACAGGAACTCTCCTTATACAATCAGCCTTTAAAAGGAAAAATACTAAGTCAAATGTATATCATGTCACAGTTTTACAGCATCTCATCTTCCATTTTCTTGATCTTGACATATATTATTAGAAAAATTTAAAACAATACACCTTTTTTGCGTGATTAATGTAATGATTTGTCAAAATTAAAAGCAGTGATGTGCTCAATCAGCAGTTACTACATCAATTACTACAGGACAGTACATAGGTTCATGCAAGGACAGAATAAGGTTGGTTTGTTTGTCCCAATGACAGCAGCTTTGATTAGCAGCTCGCATTGATGCTACTGACCAATCCAGCCAGCTTCCTACCAACATGTGAATCTTATGATAGTATTTCCTACCAGTTTGGCCCTAAACAGGAGGCTGCTTTCTGGCTGTTGCTCTCAAATGAAGTAGAGCCAGATGCAGCATTGGTGCATCAGTCACAGCTGAGAGACATCAATGTAGGAAACATTAGAACACCTTACAACGCTCACTGTGAGAGGTAGAAAAAACAAAATCTGTATTTTTCCAAACACTGATGCTATCTGACTGCATGTCATGTCATCTTTGGCATGTGGGGAAGGGAGAATATTGTTTTTTGGCATTAACAGAAATTCTCAGTGCTAATGTAGTCATGCATGTTGCTTCCTTCTGTCAAGTGTGTGGCGGTACATTAAAAAAAAAAAAAAAAAAAAAAAAAACCAACAACTATGCAATGTGAAGCCAGTTCCCACATGTTCCTAAATGTTGTTACTTTGCATAGAAACTATTTGCGTCATGAGCTCAACTGTAAATACAACAGTATCTGGAAGTTATGGAGCAGAGCAGAGCTGTCTGCTGACGACAGCTGACAGTTGGAGAAGAATAAAATAAAAGTATTAACAAAAAAAACAAAATGCGCAATCGTAAAAAGTCAAATCCCAACGCTTGTCTAAACAGTTTTCATCCTGATCTGATGCTCAGGAGATCATCTGGATAACAATACTTACTGTGTGAGAAATGGGCTTTAACGGGGACAAAAATGTCATTTTCCTCACTTCAATATATTTGATTGGATTATATGTCAGTTAATCTCAAGATTATCCAGAGAAAACGACACATGAACACATTTCCTCCCTGCATCATAAACATCTCTCACTAGCTGTGTAGTTCTATATAAAAGGTATTATTTATTACTTGTGTTTAATACTAAAATATAACCAAAGACTTTGTTGTTTTTTTTATTATTAAGTTTTTTATTTTTTTCTTCAAAACAACCATTTGCTCTGCTCTATTTTCCAACAATGTCATATTGCTGTGGCGGGACCTGACCTGTTTGAGTAAGTCCAGTTTTATGTTACATATAGCAATTCACAGTATGTTAATAATAAATATTAATGACTAAAAATTACATGGAACTGAATTTGAAGCTCATTACACCTCCTGTAATCAGCTGTATTGTTAAGTACTGTCATTTGGTCATAGTCCAACACACTGGGTTTAGTGATGGGTGGAAAGCCACTAGGGTATCACAACCTGTTTACTACTCCAAATCATCAAGGGAGGAACTGGGGAATCTGGATTTGCCAACCAGCTGGATTTCATTTTATTTAATTAGTTAAATGTACATTTCTATTTAAGCAAAAAAACATAGCTTAAAATAAAAATGATCTGCCCCAGTGTTACCTTTCATGGACATCCCTCAAATTTATCCTGTCTCCAGGAGATTCCCTTCAGCATCCTTACTCTATCCTTTCATTGCCTTCACCATTGATTTGCACCACAAAGTCCTTGTTTGATGTTTGATTTGAATGAACTATGTCAAAATGCTGCATTTTCGTCAAGTATCTACCCTGTTCATCTAGCACCAAAGCGGGGATGAAGCGTCGGTCAAACTGGATTTCTTGCCGCAGGTAGGAGGTCCTCTTCTGGCAGAAGTCACCAGTTCCTTCTTGTAATGCTGACAGGAAGACCACCAGCTCAAAGTGGTTGTTCCTGCCTTCACACAAGGTGGGGTAGAGAGGGCTCTGACGGTCCAGGGGGTGGTAAAAGGTGAGTGGGAATATGAATAAGGGACATGGCTGTTGGCCCAGTTGGTCCAAGTGGAAGTCCAGAGAGGTCTGGTGCAGGACCTCACCTTCATACTCCTCATACAGCACTGCACTCACCTTCACATCAACAAGAGGATGCTGCAGCAGGTTTGTGGCTCGGAGCATGAGGCACTTTTGGCTCTGATGCTGACCTACCACTGCGTAGGGGCTGAACTGGATGGCCCCGGCCCGCATCTGAGGACGTGCAATTTTGGCTACAAAGGCACCTGTGGGATAAGAAACATGAATTGTCATTTTGTGTGATGGCACAGCTTCTTCAGCAACACAGAAATCTGTAACAGACATGCCTACATTGTGTGTCATAAAACACTGAATCAGGACAGTGTTTTTTCGGGTAACACTGCTGCCAATCTTTTCAGTAATATTCAGTTGCACATTACTGTGAAATTCAACTCTCCAAGGGTGAGTAAATTTACTGTGAGATAGACATTATCAGTGACCACCAAGAGGCTTGGTTGTAAGCAGACTCTCCCATTACTTGTTGATTATGAGTCTGAAATCAGGACATTAAATGTTCATGGCAGAGCTGAAATGACTTCCATGAAATGCATTACTAAAAGATACCCAGCAGATGTCACAATTTGTCCCCAAATCCTTGAATTTGTGAACCATTTTGAGTTTTCTGTGGTTCACTGATCCCTGAACTTAGAGAATAGAAAACCAGCACCTTAATAAGTGACCAGTAGATTTGGTTGACCTTTGCCTTCAAACATTTTCTGAAATTCAGAAACAAATGCCAGATGAAATAAGTGCCAGATGAGATAGTTGATTTTTTTTAAATCACAATTACTAAAAGATACCCAGCAGATGTCACAATTTGTCCCCAAATCCTTGAATTTGTGAACCATGTTTTTTTTTTGTTTAAATCACAAAACAGCTTCCTCCAGAAAGGGGAGATGTTTTATCCAGCACAGTGTCAGTCACAGTTAACTTTCCAGCACTGTATAACAAACCTGCTTACAAACGGTTTCCAGCACATTCTGCATTAATTGCACCACTGTCCTTGCTTAGCAGGCTTGTCTGCATGTTGTCACCCAGTGAATAGGCCATGATGCAGTGTAAAATATGATAAAGGAGTGTCAAAACTATTGATTTCCCACACACATTAACAGAGTGATGTGTAAAAAAAAGAGCTGAAGCAGCAGAGTAGAAAACAAAGAGTTGTAAACATGTCCCTGTAATGACCCCAGTGCTGTTCACTACTGTTGTGTAATCCCAACTGAGAACCTAGTTTAAACAATATAGTGTGTTTGACCTAATTTTAATTCTCTTTTAAATTAAAAATTTTAAATAGCATTAAAAGTTTTTCCCTTTGAGAAAGGCGCTTCTCTCTCAGGTGTACCTGTGATGAACGCCTCAAGCATGAGTCCCAGTAGCATCTGCACAGCCAGAAGCGCTATGGCACTGGGACAGTCTCCACTGGGGAACATGGTGCCATAACCAATAGTCAGTTGTGTCTCCAAGGAGAAGGAAAAGGCAGCCGTGAAGCTGTTAATGTGCTTCACACACACCACATGCCCCTGTGGGGGTGCATCATGGTCCTTTACAGCCAGGTCTCCATTAAGGTGGGCCAGTAAGTACCACAAGCAGGCAAACAGAAGCCAGTGGGACAGGAAGGAGAGGCAGAAGGCTAATAGAACCCATCTCCAGCGTAGAGCGAGCAATAGTCCCCACAGGTCGTGCAGGGCCAGAAGCCAGGAGCCACGTGAGAACCAACGCTTTGAGCCAGGAGGGGACAAGGACGGAGGAAGCGAACAGTGTCCATCTTTGGTGACCAAACGCTGGCGAGGTGGAAAGGACAAGAGAGGCGAGCAGGAAACTTTGCCACCCAGAACACGGCTATTGGATGTGGTTGTCATGGTTTCAGGTGGCTTTCAAGCGGGGGTGATACGGGATGTGAGAGGACTCTGAAATAAGAAAAAATAAAAATACATTTAATGTAACCACAAATATGTTCAATGCAGAAATAAACCGCTATTATGAGGATGTTCTTTTGTCTGGAATCAGCCTCAACTTTAAAACCCATCTCTTTGTTAGGTTCTTCTCAGGGACACATAGATGCAGTAGTGTAAAGTTAAAAACATTTAATATCAAATACACTTTAACACATATGAACAATACACACATGGATGCTCTTTATATGTAACAGCAGTCAAGATGTGCAGAAGATGTGCAAGCCACATCACCTGTTGCAGACTTTTTTTGCATCAGTGGAAGCATATAAGAGCATAGATAAGGTGGCTGTGTTGATTTGAAATTTATGGAAGTTATGGTATAGAAGACAGTGCATTTTGTGTATTCTACATAGTTTATATTTTTGATGTAATTCATTTTAAATAATTATTAAAATTTTCTGACCTTTTGTTCTTTAATGTCTAACTTTTTCTCGCTTGTTCTTTAATGACTAACTTCTCGCTTGATTGTTTTTTTCTTGATTACTAATTACAAGCTACAAAGTGGACACATGACTCCATAGCAGATTAGCGTTGGGTTTAACCATGTGTCCAATCTCTAACCCCACTTAAAGTGTAACTTAGAGAGGTACGATAACAAAGGAACAGGATACAAGGAGCACACGGCTGAAACATACTGAGACTGGACCATCTGGCACAGAGGGGAAGGGAAGAGGGCTCACAGACATGAGGAAGGAACCAAACAAATTCCAAATAATACAACAGCAGAGCTGCGGACTTACAAGCACCTGCATTACAGCCGAAGAATTCCATGACTGGAAAAAGTATTCAAGCAACTATCTTCCACGATGTTTTCGATTTAATTCAGTTCATATCAGAAATCATACTACTAGAGTTTTAAAGGAAAAACTTATTTCTCATAAAATAGTTATTTTAACCTATACTTTTATTTTTCTGATCATGAAAAAGGTTCAATACCAAGTAATAGACCACTTCTAGTAGTAATGTGCAGAAGTGTCAGAGTATAGATACAGGTCAAGTGCATCCCTGCTTATCATTTCCCACTGTGGGAAGAAGCTATGAAGCATTTGAATATTAAAATTCAATTACAATTCAGAACTTTAAATATCAAAAATGAATGAACTTTAAATATCAAAAATGATTTTAATATAAACACTTTGAATTTGGAACAAAATATTTTTAGTTCTAAAAACTGGACACATAAATATGGAAATGTAATCAATCCTGCAATATAAAGTTGAGCAAACAAATCAGATTGGGTTTCTCAAGCTATGGAACTATTCCTTTAAGTCCTGGACTTGAGTTTGTATCTATAGGCTCATCATGCTAGTAAGTTAAACATGCTCTGCTCTGTGGAGGACCTTTGAGCACAGATGTATGTGCAGCCCTGACAGGCAGACAGCTAGAGTTCTGTCGCTGTCAGAGTCTCTATTTCTATGTCAATATTGTTGCCAGGAGATTAGAGCAGGTCCCAGCTGGGAATCTGTCTGAGGAACACGCGACACGCAGAGTAGGAATGTGTCTTTCATCTGTGGGGAGCTTTAGACTCACTACATTACATGGCTCTCCTCTCTTTTCCTCTCAGCCATCAGAATATACATTTATCAGCATTCTGTCCACATTTTACTGACACAATGACTCCAACCACTAAAATATAACAAATAGAGAAAGACATCAGAGTGTTTGTTATTCTTGAATATGTTTTAGGTTAAAGCTAAGCCTCTTTCTGAAGTGCTACAGTGGTGTTGATCACAGGTGATATGTATGGTCTGGCTGGGTGGTGCTTATGAAAAACGCAGCACTGGGAGACTGCAGATGCTACGTTGGCCACGAGTATCAGAAAAGTCATTATTGATTGTGCAATGGTGAGATGAGTAAATAATATTTAAAAGATTGTCAAGTGACAGTAACCTACTCTGTGAGTCATTTTTAACAGAGTAGGTTACTGGTTACAAATTTGAATGAAAATAAGTTTAATGGCTTATCCTTTGGGTAATATTAATCAGAGTGTGTTCAACAATGACAGAAAGAGGTTTCACCACCAGTTTCTTCATCTTTCTGTGGTTGACTGTTGCCACTCACCATTTACGCTTTTGTTGTAAGGTTGGGCATCAATGATTGTGAATTTCCACGAATGTGTGACTATTTGCCAGTATTGGTGAGGCTTCATTTAGATGACTAGTAGTGCAAGAGGTTCTTTCTAGTTCTAGGAAGTTCTAGAGCTTCTGTCTTCATCGATCCGCTAGCTGCTCGAGCCTACCCCAACTGCCTTCGCTTTGGGTGAGAGGTGGGTACACCTTGGATGAGTCACCAGCTTATTGCAGGGCAAACTCTGCAGAAAAAGGCCTCGGGCCCCCTGAGGTTTCAAACCGGAAACGTTTTTGCTGTGTGGCAACAATGCTTAATCATTGCACCACTGTACAGCCCAAAGTACAGAGCTGTTTTTCAATAATCAGTATGCAGGCACTGACATGTAAAGTTTCGGAGTACACACTTGGATTGGTCAGCAACTGAAGACGTTTCACACGTGCACAAGAATACAAGAACTGAGCATGCACGTTCAGCCGTTGAGTGGAGTAATCCGAGTTGTCAAGGTTATTATTGAAAAGAACATCCAATTCTTCACGTCTGATAATTATAAATGTTGATGGAAATTTATTTTCATGAATTAGCTACCATTATGTGACATTTTTAACAAGAATTACAACATAAATTTGGACCCATGGGTTTCAATCAGTTGTTAGTGAGGAATATGGACAGTGCACTTCAGATGAGGACCCAGGGGTTCACACAGGCTGCAGTAACCAGGGTGAGAATAATAAGGATGTGCTATTATAATGCACTGTTTTTCTATGCTTAATTAATCAAAAGGGATTTATTACATAGCTGCTGAAAACCAGGTCAGAGGTCAAGGTCACTGTAACCTTATGTTCATATTGACATTTCTGTTTGTGAATATGGAAAATAACCCAGGATTGGCTCACTAAATTTGATACATCTTGCTAAAAGTTGTGTCTTTATTCAGAAAAGATAAATAAGTCAGATTTAAGTTATTCAAACCCCTCTGAAGAAATGTGGATCCATAAATGTGTTCAACTGTAATTATTCACAAGCTAAATTCCTCTATGACTGTTACTCACTTTCCCACAGTTATGTGGTCACCTTCTCTTGGCCAGAGGTTTATAATTTACGCTATCAATTTTTTTTTTGAAATATCAGTGAAGAAGCTATTTTATCGAGTGACATAAGGAGATAATAAAGACAATAAAGGAGCATCAAAGCCCACCGGAACATGTAAAAATATATTTAGGATTTAAATTCTAAAGTTCTGACGTTAAAATCTGAATCCAGCTCATCTTATTTTCTCACAGTAATTACTTGCAAAATACAACCTTAGAGAATAAAGTCACAAACCAATACCACAAACAGAATGATAAATACAATTTAAATCAAACTTGAACGTCATACCTAAGAATGACATTTGACTATTAGATATAGACACAGAAATCATTAACACTTTCCTTCCCAGCCCAAAAGTTAGGTGTCTTACCCACTTTAACCCAATTTTAAAATATTTGCTTCAGAACTGATGAAATTGGGAGAATAACTAGACTCAGTCTCACTAATTCTGATTATCGATCCAATATAAGAATTTCATTGTATTTTCGCTTCTATATTTGTCAGCATGGTTCGGCAGCATCTAGAAGGGTTACATAATATTTCGTTTTATGTGGCTTTACTTCAAGTCAAGTCAAGTCAGCTTTATTGTCAAGTGTGCTATATATTCCCGACATACAGCATAGATGAAATTACAGTCCTCTCGGACCCACGGTGCAACAATTGCAAAATAGAATAAAACCTAAACTAATAAATAAATAAATAAAACTACACTAAACTAAACTAAATAAAACTACAATTAACAGCATGGCAATATGAATAGTATGAACAATTCTGTGATGGCTTAAAAAATTATTTCTTATAGAATACTTAAAGAAAAAGGAAATTACTTCCTCCTTCTCATAGTGCAGACAAAAAGCACTTTGTGAGCATGGGCTCTGTGACACTGCTGGAGTATTTCTCTAAGTAATGACAGCTATGCAAGGAAGTGGAGTCAGCCATTTTTCGATGAATTTATAAAACTTCAGTGTGTAGCTCTCTGTTTCTACTCTCTGTTCTGAAAATTACTGACGTAAAACATCACTGTAGCAATAAAACATTCATGTTTTCTGCTCACAGACTATTTATAGTACTGCAGAGTAAGAAATAGACCAAAAGGTCTTTGACAAAGTAAAAAAAAAAACAGAAAAAAAGCAATGAACATAACTAATATGATCAGAAAAAAAAATCCTCTCCAGCATTATTATCAAAGGGATCATACATACTGATTTGATCACTGGTTGATCAGTCATTGTCCTGGTATCAGTTCAGCATCACACTGGAGTTTGTACTCACTTCTGTCAAATCTGTTCAAGGACCCGGTATTTTTTCACCTTCAAGTTGATGAAATTGGGCTTTGATTAGTTCCCTGGATGTGGGGTAGAGTCCCAGAGGAGTGAAGCTTGTCTCAGTGTTGAGCCAGAAGAGTCTGTGCTCCTCTGATCTGCTGCTTCCAGCTCTGGCCAGAGGATCATTCAATTGGTCACATTACGCTGCATGGAGCCTATTAGTGTTCCCGGAAGACAGAAGACTGAGGGAGGGGCGGGGGGCAACACCTTGTCATAGTTCATTCAAAGAGTTGCTTGTTGCTGGTTGGTGTCCCACAGCTGCTGCTGTGAGAACCTGGACTTGATGATGAGCTTTTAATAACTTAGGGTGTAAAAACTTGAAAATCTGTCAGTGTTTTTTTATCTTGAAAAGTCATAATTGTGGCAGTTATTTGCTGGAAAAAAGTAAATAACTACACAAATTCTCAAGAGGAATATCTAAGTTTTGAATATATTTTAGGATTCAGACTTCTCATCAAAGGAAGTCAATATTTAATGAGAAATAAATTAATTTCACACAGAAATCCTCTTCTGCTGCTTTATATGAGAAGTAATAAAGTTCTTTGAGTTAACCATTCGGCTTGGTTTCAGCGCAACATGCAAATACAGGCAGAAAACAGAAGTTATTCAATAATTGCATTGAAATAAATATTCAACATAACAGACACCTTCATATCTGTGAAAATGTTCATAATAACTAAAAAAAAATGTAAAACTCAACACGTGTTTGTGACAATCTGACCTGGGAACAGTTAATACATTAACCCGGGGTTCAGCGAGAACTTATTTGCTGTTGACAGAAGAATAGCACAGCCACATGACAACTTAAAGTCAACACTGTTTTTGACCCCGAGCAACAGGACAGAAGTATTGGTCTGTCAATTTAACACTTTTTCCAGCATTGCCTTGACCACTTTCCTTTTTGGATTTGGTCAATGTTCGCATATAATAATTAATATGACTTTCCTCTCCAGTGAATTTATTTTTAAGTTGTTGTTTTCTATACTTTGCCTCTGTCATATGAAACTTACTTAACAATGTTGTCCATAATAATAATAATAATAATAATAATAATAATAATAATAATAATAATAATAATAATAATAAAAATAATAATAATAAAAAATATAGAACAATAATGAGTTTTACCATTAGAAAAAAATTGGCTATGAGGAAAAATTACCACCATGTATGCATGATGGAAATCTATTCTTAACTTATCTGTCTGTCTTATCTGTCTTATAGTCTGTCTGTGTCTTTAGTGCTTGTAGTCAAACATAAAATAGGTCATCATTAAAAACCAATTGCTCTGGCAAGTGCCAGGAGGTAGAGGTTGTTTGCAAGAGTATAAGATTTAACTCTACGATACATAGGTGGTTTCTGGATAGGCTTTTGACAAAACAAATCGTAGTTATTGTTTGTTATATTACAAGAACGAGGGGGTGCACACAAATTTTATAAGGATGTTGCAGTTTATCAACCTCAAATGATTCAAATTATACTAGATATGTGACTAGAGTGACTGATGGTGAATATTGTTACATCTTAATTACAATCTTTACATGGATGGTTTTTGGAGAAAGTTAAAAGAGTGTACCAACTGCTCAGAGTCTGTTAAAATCACTGATATTGGGTTTTATGCTAATCTGAGTGTTGTAATGAATGCTGGCTATAAAACAAGCTATTTTCTTCATTTGTGGCATAGCGAGACACAAATGTGATGGAAAAAGTCAGATGTTCGTTATGTGAGGGTAACGTGATAGGCCACGGTTGTGAACTGTATGCACAAGCTAGCACACAAATTATGCACAGACACCTTTCTGTTTCAGTTGTTTTTGTTATTTTTTTCCCCCCAATAGGGACTAATGTGTTTGAAATAATGACACTGACCAATCAATGTAATTATTCTTCCTATTTATTTATTAATTTTTCATTGTCCAGGGAATAGTTTCAGCATGACTCAGAGAATGCTGCCAGAGTCTCAAGAGTGCTTCTTTTGTCATTTAAAAGTTATTTCAGTGACCTTTAACAGATGGCAACCAGCAGTTTAGTCCATCTATTTCAAAGCAATAATTAATAGTTAAATAATTTACTTCATGACATTCTAATGAAGAGGAGTAAATAACTGAGTACAAATTAATATTAACGTGCTCTAATTTAGCCTTGGGGGAATGTCAAGTGAGCACCTCCAGACAAAAGCAGTTTATCAACAACCATCAGTATCACTATTTCAGAGCTTTGTATGATTTTTTTTTCAGACCAGTGAAAAGAAAACAGCAAATTATTTATTTTCAGTAAGTATTCTAAATAGTTAACTTCTCTTTGTTTCTGTTTCTAAATCATTAATGGGCTGATTAAATGGGAAATATTTTATAGCAGGTGTGGTTCAGATGTTTACAGAAACCCTAAGCTTGATAGTTCATCAGGCAGACCCTCCAGCTGATGGTTTGCAAGTAAGATGAACATAGGAACCAGTACACTGTAGATCATTTCAAGTTGCCATTAACCACGTTCTGTTCAGAGTTTATCACAAAAACATAAAGTCACTCCTAAGATTCTCTGATGTCAATGTTAACAAAATACAGAATATTTTGGTAAACATGCAGGGGAAGTTATAAAGAAGAAGAGTACGAGCGGAAAAAATTTAACTGGAAATAATGCAATGCTGCCATCCTGTGATCAAAAGGTGCTACTTAAATATCTTTCATCAGGACAGACTGGATTTATTTTTTTCTCTATAAACAATGACAGCATGTGATGTACTTAAGAAAAAGCAGTGTCAAGTCACATAGATTGAAGCAACTGTAGATCAACCCTTTAACTGCACTCAGTCCACATGTTTAATCTCCAGTCTTCCTGCAAAAACCTGGTGTTAAACTTGTGAGGGAAAATATTCCATTGATGGTTTGACTGCATAAGGGAATACAATAATTTTGTAATATCTGAAAAATATTCAGATATTACAGGCTCATCTTCCATGATTAGTGAGGCATCACTATTTTATATTCCCACGCAACAATTCAGCAGTCTTTCAGAACAATGTTGGCTCAGTGTTGCTGAGCAGCTGGCAAGCTCATGGCTGCGTAGAATGTGAAAAATGAACTTTAAACCCTGATTGTCAGCTGACATGTGATAAAACTGCTCTGTGAGGCTCTGGCTTAATGTGGCCTGGAGTTTAGCACCAATTAGCGCACAGTGTTGAAATAACAGGCAAGGGCACGAATGCATTTTGCAAATGCTTTAACAATGAATTATTCAGCCAGACTTATGGAATGACACAGACAGTGATTTGCAGAGTGAAGTGCAGTGCAGAAAATAATTAAGAGGTAGTCTGTGTAGTCTTTGTCTCATTCATCCAGGTCATAGTTATCCAAAGTTAGATCTCTGTATGAAACTGGACTGTAAGACTGGAGAGAAGGCGAAACATCTTCAAGGAAACCTTACAGTCCAGTTGCACACAGAGATCTAACTTTGGATAATTAAGAGGTAGTAATTAGTCAGTGAGCAGCTTTTCAGGTTCCACCACTGAAAGAGTTCCAGAGCAGAAAGGTGTGAGGCTGGTAAAGCCAGGTTGAGTTGAGGAATGCCAGTGCGTAACAGGGTGGTGCAGAGAAAGGGACAGAGGGAGGGAGCACAGCAGAGGAGGGACAAAGAGCAGAGAAACACAGTCATAAATGCAGTAATTACAGTGTAGGCAAAAAGTGAAGCAACGTTGCTGGTTCCACAGGCTGCATGCCACCAACACCACCAGGACTTCTCAAAGAGAACAAACAGACAGTCGGGGATTAAGATTGACCAGGATTTTTTGCTTCTAGGAATGGATATTTTCCTCGATTCAGGCTAATCATAGTTAGGATCCAGCTGAAATTTACTCACTCCCTGTGTGTACAAAAATTAAAGAAACTGGAGTCTTTTAGCATGTCTGTGACTGCCCTGTTCAGGGGTAAATTTGGGCATAAGTCACAGGTAAATCAGCAGACGCATCTAGCTGCCCCAGTTCAACCCAGCCATGATGAGGATGATGATGATGACTCCAGAGGCGGATTCAGCAGGGATCCAATCCGCAGGAACTCTCGCTTCTACCGGTCAATGAGGAAGAAGAGGCTGGTCTCATTGGAGAGAGAGGCTGAAAGTAAGAACTCTGTAATGTTACTCTGATCATACGTCTCATGTTACACAGGAGTTCCGTGGTCGCTGAAGCCACCGCAGCGGCCTGGCAATGAACATATGGTTTTATGTTACTGTCTGGTTGACAGTTATTATTAGGAGGAGAACAAAGACTAGAGAGTCCCATCCTTCCATACAAATCTACATCAACAGAACTTGAGAAACTAGTTCTGTTTGAACGGAACAATTGTCTGCGTAATAACTGCAAATTCCACAAGACACCCTTTGACCTCAGTATTTTAGTTTCCAATGTCAAGCAGTATTCCACTGTGGGAACTTCTGGAAATGATTTCTGAATTTTTAAGATAATAATAATGTATATGACAGAGTTAAATTCCCAGAAACTGAATAATGGGATTACAGTGTATATATATATATATATATATATTCTACCTAATGTACAGCACATTGACCAACAATGGGTACAGTAAAACCTATACAAGACATAACGACACAAAGTCAGGTGTTGGAGTTTTATGAAGCCTCAGAAGGAGGGCAATTAATGATGACTCAATGAATTGTTAGGCAGCGTTACGCAAACAAAATTCGATCATAGCTGATAACAGAAAGAAAGTCCGGCCAGTGTGATGACCTTAGTACTTTCACATGCAAGAGGTATCACTGAGTCCTGTGGACACCTGACACTCAAGGAAACAAGGAAGCAATGTCAGAAAAGTGAATCTGTCTGCCTGTATTCTTGCCTGCCTATCTGTCTCATTAAAGACTGAAGGACTTTCATCATTCAGAGATAAATAGTACCATAAAATAGGACAAAGATCATATTAACCTTACTCTGATAACTTTTGCAGGGACAATAAAGTATGACTGGCCCTTTTATCATCATTTACAATGGCAGAAGAATGAGAATAAATAAAAGATATGCCTTTTTTATGCCTTACACAAAGGTAATATATTAAATTCATGCTCATCTGTGGCTTCAATGAAAATTATCAGTAAATAGCCATCAGAACTAAAATAATTTCTTGATAATTTCATGTTCTAGGGTCAATCAATAATAATTTCAAAGTATCAATGTCACATATAAAGCACTGGAGAGCAGATGATTTGATCTTTTGATCTTTGAGCTCTTTTTCAGTTACTCAGTCAGTAGTTTCCTCTATGGAAATAATTTTTGGTCTGTTTTTTTAAAGTATGGGTGGCTGGCTCACTTGTTTAGGATAATCTGTTAACATTAAATATAGACCCAGTAAAATACCTGATGATACTAGTTTCGACAACAGAAAAAAACAACAATATTTTAGCCTGTGTCCCTGTATTTATGCAAAACCCATGAATATAACCCATGAAGTGAGAAACAGCAAATATTTTATTTTTAATTTAACATATTGTTTTTGAAAAGGATTTTACTCTGTGTTTCACACCAGTCAGTGTGAAAAAATTTTGTAGTTAATTCATAAATCACAAAGCCTTATATTTTTATGTCACCTGAACATTGTTAATGTCCCCCGTGGCAATGATTTATTCTGTGGTATCAGAATTCATGGGTAAAAAAAATAAAATAATAACTTTTTAAATTTTCAATTGTTCCAGGCTGGACTGGTTCTGACCACAGTCTGCCCAACAGAGCACGAGTGTCCTCTAACGTCTCTACACCTCAAAAATCACCTTTGTTGCCTCAGGCCAGACGGTGAGTTGGCATGATGTCAATGCCCAACCCAAATGCAGGAAATAAACACACCCAGAAACACACACACACGCACACACACACACACCATTATAATTATATCTTTGTGAGGACTTTCACAGATGTAAGGTATTACCCAGCTCCTAACCCACCATCACAATCCAATTTTAACCCCAACCAAAAAACCCTTAAACAGTCCTTTGAAGTTGTGAGGGCCAGCCAAAATGTCCTCACTTCCCAAAATGTCCTCACTTTGCTAGTAGAACCAGTATTATGGTACTCTATTTAGTATTTAGCAACTACATGAACACACACACGCACACACACACACACACACACACACACACACACACACACACACACACTGAAGGTCTAAGTTCATTTCTTGCGTTGAAACTTTTTCTTGCTTCTCTTTGTTGGTTTATGCAATCTTGGAATGGGAAATAACCTGTGGAAAAATTGAAGGCATTCCTTCAGCCCACTTTATGTGATCTGACTGATTGTTGTTTTAGAAGTCTTGCGTTAATCTTGTCACAGGCCCTGTTCCTGCGCTCTCCTAAAAACTCTCTGACACTCTGACAATTGCTTCTCTGCCTCAGGGTGGAAGACAAATTTGGGTGACTGCAAATCTGTGTCATTATCATGTTTTACAATTCACCCACAGCAACTGTGTGAAAGTTTACATTTTGTGACAGTGTGTTATTAGAAATTACTTTAGTGTCCTTGTACATGTTGTAAGGCTAGGCTAATTGGATCACATTTGTTATGACACTATAAATATCCGAAAGTTTAAAAATGGGCCCAGCATACTTCACCTAGTTTACCCAGTAACCTCAATCTTAATATGGTTTGTAAGAGCCAAGCAAAAGAATGAACGGCACCTAGTAACTTAAAAAAAATAAAAATAATAATAAAAAAGTTATTTATAAACAATCTAATTCAAGAACAGAACAATCTCCGGCATTTGATAATTTAAAAAAATGTATTAAAAATGGGAATATAAACAGTCTAATTCGGGGAATATATCAAGGAAATTTCTGCATTTGAAAGCAAATGAAATTCTGACTCATTGGGGTGCCATGAAGCAGATGGAGTGCATCCTGGTGTCTGTAACTAGATAGATAGATAGATAGATAGATAGATAGATAGATAGATAGATATTTTATTGATCTCCAAGAGAAATTCACAAAACAGATTGTGTTGTCTGGGAATCAAACTTAGGTCAGCTGCTTGGAAGGCAGCTATGCTAACCACTATACCTCCAGCATAGATTATAACTTGTAAATTATAAAATGACTTTCCTCTTCTGTTGAAGACATGAGCATTATGACATGATGTCAGGATCTGTCATTATAATTCATTTCAGGTTAGCTGGTATTAGAGGCTCTACGCTTAGTTTCTTAGTTTATGTTTTGTGCTCTTTCATTGTCTTTGTCCTTGTATTCTGTCTTTCCTTGTGTGCTCATTCCTTATCTAACCTGCCAAATTACATCTATGCCCTCTGCCTGTGCTTAATTCTTTTAACTGCCTCCTCCTCCCTGTGTGTTTGAATTTGTGGACTGCTAACTGTGCTTTGGCCAGAATGTGTAAAAGTATTTGAATCCTGTTAAAAGTACAAACAGAACAAAACGATTTCAACTAAAGACAAATCTACCAACATAAAACTCAGATCGATAATTGAGACATTCTCCTGAACTATGACCAAAGGCATGACTATTATGTCATATTTTAGCAGCACTTGCAGTAATATGTAAATATGCTCACTGCGTGTGTGTGCTCTTTGTGAAATTACAATATGACCTTATTTTACCAATGAATTGACTATTGAAATAAACATACAGGTGTAAATACACATGTACATATGCATATCCAAAATCAAAACCCATTTGCAGTTGAAGACCTGGATAATCCAATGATGAAGACAGCTGCTGTGATTCTAAAGGATGCTTTCTCTTTGGATACGTAGCCCTCAGCTGTCGCCACAGAACCATCTTTCTCGAACTGTGTTGCCAAGCAATGGTGAGGCCAGCAGCAGAAACGATCAGTACAACAGAGATGCTGTGGAGAGATCAAGAGGAGAAGTGGGAGGAGGGAGGAGTGTGGACATTTCTGTTGCCTCCAACAGTCAGCATCAAGATTTTAGAGCTGACATGATCTCTTATCGGACTCACAACATCCAGAGCAGAGACATAAGAATGCTATCTGAGCAAACAGCTACAGCCTGCACCATGGAGGACATCAAAGAGAAAACTATGAGCTCAAAACAGGCCAGCTTTGACAGAGCAGACCAGGAAAACAGCAACCTCAGGTCAGTCAAAACAACATACATGTGCAAATGAAGTAATTGACTAATTCTACTACGAACATCATCTTAATATGCTAGTCTAATAAGAATTGGGCTAATACTCAGTAACTGAATAGGTGAGAGTTCATTTTTGTGCATTAACAGTGTTTACAACAAAGCCGATCATCCATAGCAGTAGTTTTTCTCCTCTCAGGTTGATGGATAATGGAAACAGCTCCCAGATCACAAACGGCCTCAGCATCATCAAAAGCATTGGTGAGCAGAGATACATCAAAATTTTCATATTTAAACATTTAAATATTCAAATATTTATTCATTATGAGTATTGACTTATTCATAAATATATTGCTTCCATCCTGACTCCATTCTTCTATCTGGGTCTGCCCACACAGATGGAGACAGCATTTCTCAAAATGTATTCATATTTTAGAGAAATCCATCAACAGAAAGAATGGTCAGAGTAATCCAAAATCTGAGAAATAAGCATCATGCTGAAACAATATACAGGGTTACAAAAGTACAAATGCGTACATTTCCCTTTTATTTCTTTGGTGCTGTATGTGTTTTTCACTCTTATGTAATTCTCAGTCCAGTCCTACACCCACCAAAGCAATCTGCAGCATCTGAGATTATGCAACATGCCCGTTAGTCACCTTCCCTCTTGAGATACGCTACATATTGTTCAAATTGTTCAAAAATAATAAAATTTACATTTATATTTTTAGTTCTACCAACTTAAGACTTGAAAAAGAAAGAAAAATCCATTTGTAACAGCTTGGGTATTTTTGATCCTTGTTTAGATTAACATCTTGCAACAAATCTTGAAGTACACCACCAGCCTAAGTACAATTTCTAAACATATGAGCCTCAGTAAAGATGTAAGGACATCATCACAGAGCCACATCAAGTATGGATAACGAAAAGAGCTGCCTCCATTGTAACCAAGAAGCAGCTTGTAGTAAAGCTTGTATAATATCAGCATCAGGCAACTAAACTAAACTGAACTATAGAAGTTCACAGGCTCAAACAATAACACCAGAGATTTGCAAGACCTCACTCCAAACAAAACCAAAACATGAACTACAACAAAGTCATAGGGATTGATTTACTGTTTGTGTGCAAATTTTACATCACAAAAAATGTGTAAGCTGATCTAGGTATGCTCCCAGATGTATTAAATGCAGAATGGGCAAGTACATGAAAGTTCCATACACACAGGTAGCACTGAATGAATCCAGAAACAGGTTTTTATGCGTTTTCTGGCTTCCCAAGAGTTGTTAGGCCAGAAACAGTGCCAACCAGCTCTTTGTGCAGCAGTGGCCCTGCTCCTGCCATATTGGACATGGCTTCACAGCTTCAATGGATGATTGACTAGACTATCTTTATTTTTTTTTTTTTTCTGCCAGCAAATTTTTTTTTGCAACTTTTCTTTTGTTGTGCCTCAGGTCTTGCCATCTTTTTTTACTTCCTCCATTGGTCTCTGTTTTACCAACTTTACTGCCATCATATTATTTTGTGACGTTTAGATTTCTCTGTTGGAGATTGTTTAGGTGCTTATTTGCCTTCTCTACAAGCACTCCCCACTCTCTCTGAAATTACCCACAAAACACACGCAAACTTTTCGCAAGAGCACGCAATTTAATGCCTATTATCGGACATCATTGTAAATTAGGGACTAACGTATAGAGACTGTTCCAGTAACCTCTTGATCAGTATAGTCCTGAAGTAGCCACCAACCAAAAGTTCAGAAGAGTCAAAAGTTGATATGCGAGCCTACGGTATCTGAGAGTCATGGTTCTGGGCCAAAATGAAGCAGGGAATGTACTCTCTGCTTTATGGTAATCTTAAGTATACCATTCTTAATTTGAGATGAAACCAAGACATTTTCCATAACTTCTTTCTTTTTACCACCAGCATTCCTGTATCAGGAATACCGGGACACCTCAAAGCAGCAGGAGATTGAGCAGCGCCGGCAGCGTGAAAACCTTTCTCCTGAGGTCATGTCGGGAACTGCGGTGGCAGAGTCCATTGTTGCCTATACCCCCACTATACAGCTGCAGCTCAGAAACAACGCTCGCTCTCTGAGCTTGTGGCAAAACCTGGAGGCTGTCCAGAATAGCAGCCTTCTAATGAAACTGCCACAAAAAGAAGTCATAATGCAAGAGGTGGGCAGTGTGTTCGTAATGGAAACAATAAGGAATAAGTAGGAATAAATAAATCATTGACGAACCAATGATTTAGATCCTGAAATCCTTTGAAGTGACTATTTGAAATGATCTTTACAACAATCTCCATGTACAATCATATATCAGCTGTGTCTAAAGTTTGCCCGTCAGTATTAACACAGATTAACAATTTGCTTTTTTTGTAGGCCATGTTTGAGCTTGTAACCTCAGAAGCATCATACTACAAGAGCTTGGAAATTCTAGAGACACATTTTCTCCGTAACCCAGATTTAATTAACACCCTCAGCCAATCAGATATGCATTTTCTCTTCTCCAACATTGAGGAGGTCATGAAAGCCAGTGAAAGGTGAGACACTCTCTTTGTTAAAATGGATTAGCTCATGAGACCACTTCCTGTCCAGAACCTGCGTCTGGATTACCAGCTATTTTTTTATTTTTCATATTTTCAGGTTTCTCATGGATCTTGAGCACAGAATGGAGGAGTCTATTTTGATTTCTGATGTATGTGACATTGTTTATAACCATGCGGTGGAACACTTCAATGTCTTCATCCTATATGTAACTAACCAAGGGTATCAGGAGAAGAACTACAGGCGCATTTTGTGAGTACACTTTATGTACAAAAATGCCTTCTTTTTTTAGCTGAGAGATGTTTTAGCTTGAACCAAAAGTTTTCAGGTTGTTATAAAAGTTTTTCCCCCCCAAAATCAACACAATCAACACATTGTGTAGTAGAGATGCATATGGTTCCTCAGCTGGTACCCATGTGAAAAACCCTTCTTTGGGTTCAGACCAATTGAACTGGTCCAAATGTGCTGACCATTTTAAACACATGCTGTCCGACATTCTTGATGTGAAAAACCAGTTCGAACCAAACAAAACATCAGACCTTCCACTGTTTTTACCTCATTTGATACTGTTATTAGTCATTAAATGTGGATCAGGCCCTCCTCAAATGAACAAAAAACTAGTGCGTGAATTTGATCATCAGGAATTATTGTAAGTGACCAGGTATTTAAACCCAACAAAGACAGTGTTCATGGTTCACTCTGAATATAATGCCTCCCTCATTCATTACATACCTGCTTCAACATTCCCACGCAATGAAAACAGCACACAAACAATAAAAGTCAACTGACTGAGAAGCTATTTAAAAATAAAAATGGCCAAGTGAACGTCTAAATTCATCTTAACATTTATTTACATGTGTAAATATGATATAAATAGTAAATACATATATAGATTATATTTGAGCCATTGAACAACATACAAAGAGGAATCCAAAGGGTTTGATAGAAAATTAGCCTCACACAGGTGTCTCTGTTCAACAAATTTTTTTGCCATTATCAGTACACACTGCATTTTAATAGATGTTTCCACACTGCCCTTTACAATTTTTCAAACATGAGGACACTGTCTTTAAAAAAAGATGAGTACATAAAGTATTACTTTTAATTCTGCACCAAGAAGTATGAAAGTATTGATCCAGTACAGCAGAAACATTGTGAATGTGAAAGCACATTTCTACATTGTTTAAAAAAAGCCAGCCAGTGACAACTTATAAGTGATTAAGGCGGAAGAACCTGAACAATGATTCACTTTGACAGGTCTCAAATTAAAGGAATGAAGCCTGTACACCATATTCAGAATTGTTAATTCTCATAAGACAAAACAAACTGGGAAACTTTCTTAAAGATTTAAAGCAGAAAAGGGCTACACAGTTCAATTGTGAGACATACCCTAACATCACCAGGTTTTGTTTTTAGTAGTAAAACGGGAGGAAAACAAAAGTAAAATTTCCAGGAACAAGGAGAGCAACACAGAAATGAAAAAAAAGATTTTAATGAAACAAAAAACAACCACAGGAGCGAAGAAAAGTACTTAAACCAAACAATAACTAAGAGCGCCACCACTCGGGGGGGGAAAAGTGCCACAGACTCTCAACAGCCAGACGAAGAGCGAACAGAAAATCCCAAGGGGGAAAAGGGCAAAAACAAGAAATAACCAAGGAAAAAAGTATTAACCACACACCTACTCTCCACTGAGAGGACAGAAATTCAGACGAACAAACAGGACCAAGATCACTCTATCTGTGTCTCACCCAACCAAAGGCTGTACATCTCCCCTCACCTTTGGTTGATGAGTATAGTGGAGACAGCTGCTGATCGGGGGAAGGGACGATAACCTGGTGGAAACTCTCAAGCACACAGACACACCCACACAAGTCTACAGAGACAGGTCTACAGGTCCTTGGGCCGTAACAGATGATACGTTTCCTTATTTTAAACACACTCACACATGCAAGTAAATGTTTGTGGAATTTAATAATCCCATAAACGTCCCAGAAAAAAAACACAATGTTAGTTTTCAGGGTATTAGTTGAAAAGTAGGTCTACTGCTTATATTCTTGCTGTGAGCACAAGCAATATGTGCTGTACGTACGTATTTTTCCAACGTAATCTTAATCTGTTTAATCTTAAACTACTGAGAATTTATGTGCAGAGAGGGAAACCAGGCATTTCGAGAGGCCATGGCTCTGCTGGAGAAACATCCACGTGTCAGAGGCTTGTCTTTTACCTCATTCCTCATCCTTCCTTTCCAAAGAATCACAAGGTTGAAGTTGCTGGTGCAAGTGAGTAAACATACAAACAAACAACGGATGTACCATTTGGTTGCTTTGTGACACTGTGTTTCTCTGCATAGAATATCCTCAAAAAAGCAGAAGAAAACTCTGAGAGGGAAGCAAATGCTATAAAGGCACATCAACAACTGGAACAGGTAACTGATTGAACTAGGATTTACCAGCGTTGACATGAGAACTGATGGAGGTACGATCACTTTAAGGTGCTTGAATTTCCATTTTTAGCTTCAGGATTAGGTCCACACGAGAAAGATTTATTCAAATTTTAGCACTGTTGCGTCATAGCAAGAGGGTACAAATCTTAGGAACTTTCTTTTTGAAGTTTGCATACACACATACCACTGACTCATCACACACAAACATACTTAAAGCTAGTGCCACCATCTCCCTTTTATGCACATCTTTAACAGCGGGAGGAAGATTGAGTACCTGGAGAACATACAAACTCCACAGAGAAAGGCAGGAATCAAACCAGATCCCTCTTGCTATGAGGGGGCTGGTCTGATGGCAAATGTTTGTGTCTTCAGATTGTGAAAGAGTGTAATGAAGGGGTACGAAAAATGAGCCGCACTGAGGAGCTTATCAACATTGAAAAAAAGCTGGAGTTCAAATGCAAGGTAAATTCAATTTAATTTCACTTGTTATGAATTTTAAGATTGCAGTTGTCTCCTTTGATAATTTATTTTATATGCTGCAATGCTCTTTTTTTCCCCCCACTTCAATGTATCAGATCTGTTCCAAACTTCACTTTTTGCAGTTTACTGTTCACTGACATGACTGGTGGTGTGACCAGCCCACATATGATAAGGAACACATGATGAAACAATACTGGAGGATAAATGGTTTTATTCACTCAGTACACTTATTTTACTTTATTGCGTCTTTTTTTTTTGGTCTGTTTTGCATGTTTTATTGTGACAAACATTCCCATTTAGCTGGTTCATAGTAGGTTTTAAAAATGGTAGGTTTTTAAAAACATGAACAAATTAATAAAGATCACATTTATTCTTCACTTGACCTTTCGAATATGCAAACATTTATTCCAAACCAAGTTGACTTCTTTGTTAATGACAACCAAATGATAAGGTATGGTATAACTGAGATGACTTTAAAATAAAAAATATAGCAGCATTACAATTATGTCCGAATATTGTTTCTGCTCTGAAGGGAAACTGGTAGAGGGTGTTCCAAATGTAGGCTAAGTGCAGATTGAAGGAAATTAGAACCCAGCTTTATGAGGTGCATTGTTTCAGATCACAAGCTTTGTCTGCATGTTTAGGTTTGAAAACATTTCAGTGAGTAGTGGCAATTCTGTCATCTCTCCTCTGTTAAACACTGCAGTCAGTGCCCATCATTTCTCACTCACGGTGGTTGCTAAAGAAAGGTGAAGTGCAGCAGATGGCAGGACCACACAGCACAAGGACCATGAGGTCCCGTAAGCTCTACCAACCACTCTACCTGTTCCTTTTCAACAATCTGCTGCTGGTCACCAAACGCAGCTCAAGGTAAAAACATCCCCAGATTTGCATTTGTTTTGATATTGGTGCATGTGGCTGTTGCTGAGCAAGTTGAGAATATTAATTGATGCTTGCTATCAGTGGAGACAAATTTCAGGTCCTTAATTCCTGCACACGGGCCATGTTGCGAACTGAGGATCTTGAAGACCAGGGCCAGCTCTTGGCAAACGTCTTTAATCTCAGACTTCTTGAGAACCAAGAGGACCGTGAAGTCCGCTACATGCTCAAGACCACCAGTATGTAAGTACCTGATAAACAATTACCTTGAAAACATTTGGTATCCTGACAATGAGGTGGGTGGATGTTATTGTCACAGCAAAAGACTATGATATGGTCTTATTTAAACCTCTGAAAAGCTGGCTGGAGATGTATCAGATGTAGTGAGGAAAAGAGGCCAAATGGACTGTGGGACACATAACTTGATTGGCTACAGTGTGTGTAATCTAGCCAATAAAACAATGACAGTATGAAATACTGATATAGTGTGAAAGAACAAACAATAAATTCAGGTGGGTTAGAAAAGATGGAAAAAAAACCATGTTGACAATTCACCTGAAAGTCAAGTACTGGCACATATATATTGTACATATTTTTAAATATGGGCGGAGGCAGAGTTGAACAAGTGCTAGTGTCCTCATGCACTCATACCTTTCCCAGCTTTCCCAGTGACATACTCCTGATACTCTAACCCTAGGAGCGATAAGCTGCGATGGATGTACGCTCTTACTCCAAACCGACGGACACGTTTTATGTCTACCAGTTCCTACCAGACAGGTGAAGAACAATATCATGTGATGCTGTGACTGAGTGTAATCCCTCTGGATGCAGATGTGGATATGGACTTCAACTCTGTGATATATATCAGACTCTCCACAGGTGCAGTGTATTCAGTCTTATTCATCTCAGGAGCCAGATGAACTCTCCATTGAAATGGCTGATGTTTTGAACCTGTTAGAGAGAACTGATGATGGTTTGTACAGTGCTTCTATGATAACTATGAAGAAAATTAGATTTTTCTAAACTTTCCATGCCAGTTTCTCTGCAATTTGTCTGCCTATTTTATTTTGTAGGCTGGATGATGGGAGAGAGACTTCATGATGGCGAAAGGGGCTGGTTCCCCAGTCGAGTCGTGGAAGAGATCCAGAGCAAAGAGGTTCGTGCTCAGAACTTGAGAGAAGCCTTCAGGATTCAGCAGGCCCAAGAGGGGGGAGTAGGTAGGATTGGTGCACGGCCTGGGCGTCGTATTCCAAAGGCCTCCAGCATCTCCAGTGCTTGGCCTGACCAGATGGAGAACAGCAACAAATGAAAACAGTAAATAACGTTGAGGAGTGTCATCATTTAGATTCATAAGCACTAAAAAGCATATTTACTATACTTGTGAGCTAATTCTGAACGTCTGACAACTAGTCACTTTTAACAGTGAATGTTAAGTGGTATTTTCTCTCTTATGAATTTGATTATTTATCCCAGTTTACTTTGTACCAGCAATGCCGCATGACATAAATCTGTACTAGAGGTGTTTTATTAAACCACAAACTGTAGTGTCTAAAGCATGGAGCAAACTTTAGGATTGCATGGTAAGAAACCTGTGAGATTTGTGTAGTGCACTCATCCTTCAACTACATGAATCAACATTAACATAAATGAATACCATATGACAAAAAAATAAGTAAAGAAAAGCTACACCAATCACTATTTCAGTTGATTAATTATGCAATTATGGTGAGCCATCTACATGACTGAGCTCTTCCAATGAGCCTCATGACTATTAAACTCCGGCTGGCTGGATTGCTGGCTGAAAATGTTGCTTTATCAAAGACAACTCACTTCACAGTATTTGGATTCCAGGTGTTTAGATGTTGAAGTCTGTAAAACATGTATCAGCCAACAGTTTTTTCATATACAAGCTTTTATATGGAATGCCAGTTTAAAATGGATTGCTTGTGGAATATCATTACACAAACATGCACGCACTCATGCATGCATGCACCCATGCAAACACACACAGACAAAAAGTGAGATACATATTCAAAAAGAAATGTAATGCCAAATATCTTAATTTTCTATGATGTATGAATGACAATGCATGTCTGTAAAGCCTGATTGTCTTATAGCTTGTACAGTAACAGAACGTGTTGTTTAAATTAATCGTAATTATTAAATAATTGCTTTCATTTTGTAAGATGTAAATAACTTCATAAAAAATATTTGATCAGTGATGGTGTTGCTTCTTAATCGGTGCACAGGTTACTATCCTAGCAGCCCAGACACAAAAAGGGGAATAAGTGCGATCCCTGTGGGTGCGCATGCTCGACCTATATACCAAAACGTGCATCCCAACAAGGCAGTCGTGTGTGTCAAGTTACATGGCCCTCAGTTGAGGGACCTGAGAAATCCCCAAAAAACTGAAAATGGTCCCCACAAGTATAGAAACACACAAAAATCACAATAAGTGCACGCCCAAGTGCGTACGCCTGACCCATACATCAAATCGTGCGTCCTGATAAGGTGGTCGTGTGTGTGAAATTTCACGGCCCTCGGACCAACAGGTCCCGAGAAATCTCCAAAAAACTGAAAAAGCTCGGATTCTCACACTTAGAGGACCAAAAATCACTATAAGTGCGCACCTGTAGGGCATGCATGCCCGCCCCATACACCAAAACGTCCGTTCCAATGAGGTGATCGTCTGTGTGAAGATTCACGGCCCTCGAATGAACGGGCCCCAAAAAATTCTCACAAAACACAAAAGAAAGGCAGCTTTGTCCTGTGTGCCTTCACAGGTTACTATCCTAGCAGTCTAGACACAAAAATAGACAAAAAATAAAATAAAAAATAAATCAGCGTGCACGCCCGCCCCATACACCAAAACGTGCATGTCATGGTCTGTTTGTGTGTGTTGGGGGGCTGCTGAACATATATATGGTGGGGTTATGTATGGTGGGTGGGCATGAGAAAGGATGGCAGGGATGGGCCAGAGTGGCAGTAAAAGCACTCCGAAAAACCCCATGTTAGCCTATGAGAGGGTTTTCGGACAAGCAAATTTATATTGTTTCCATTACAAAAATTATGGGTGATCTCTAAATGGGATTAAAAAAAATGGACACGAGTTTGCAAATGTTTATGACGGCATGAACCTTTGATTCTAGAGTCTTGTTTCCTTGCAAAAACCTTCTCTCATCAGTCTCATCAGTTTGGAACACAGTTCTAAAGCTTTCTCCTCTGATGTTTACGCTATTGAAAGACAAGTCATTTACCGATAGTAGGGATACTTTTTTTCATTTACTCATTAAAATATATAGTAAACATAAGAATACCTCATTCTAAAGTGGAATTTTAGCATGTTGTTTTCATTCATTCAGTGGTTAACATTAACAGGTCACTAATTTGTTTACTCTAGTACAATTATGATAAGGCCACTCTCCACAATCTGGACAATAATGAGCTCCCTGGCCGAAGAGGTGCCAAAATAGATGGTGATAATGAGATCCCAGTTCCAATAGAGTAGAGTGTTCAGAAAATATAGCAGACGCATGTTTGTATGCATGTTCTTCACACCTCTAATTTGTTTTGCGTTGCTTCTTACATGTATGTCAACCTGGGGCATGACGCAAGAGTACAAATCCCTTCATTCTCCACCAAATATCAACCTCCATATCAATAAAAAATAAAGAAGTAATAAAACAACAAACACATCTTCAATCCATGTCCATACTTTTGTCTTTGAGTGTGGAAATGACACCTGTTTTTAAATGTACACTTATAATTGTAATTTTTCCAGTAGATGGCGCAAGTCTCCAGGCTTCAGCTGTGGCCACGCACTTGCCGCTGATCTGGTTATCAGCGGCTGATTTGAGGACTCTGCCAGCTGGTCCCCAGTGTTGGATTCTTATGTTGCCAATGTGGAGTATTCTGAGCTGACTGTGCTTTCCCATGTTTCTCCCAGTGGACTAATCTCTCCTGTCGTCCTCTCTCCCAGGTGACCGTGTCCCGTAGATGAGGATTCATTTTTTTTCTGGTTAAACGCAGGGTTTGTGCGTCCCGCCTGACATGCCATGGATTGTTTTTTTTCCCCCCGTTTAAACCTCCGTCAGCCTTACGTCATTGTGTTTGAGTTTCATTTCTACATTTTGGAAAATGTAGAAATGAAACTCAGTGCCATTCCCAAACCAGAATACCATGGCTCCAAATACAATGCTCAAAAAAATAAAAGGAACACTAAAATAACACATCTAGATCTAAATGACTTGGCTGATCCAATTTCAATGTAATGTCCTTAAAAGAAGTCAAAATGAGGCTCAGCTAGTGTGTTTGTGGCCTCCACGTGCCTGTATGACCTCCCTACAAGGCCTTGGAGTTACAGTGTTGTTTAAGTGTTCCCTTTATTTTTTTGAGCAGGTGTTCCCTTTTTTTATTTGAGCAGTATACATTGTAGCTGCCAGAAGAGATGCTGCCAAATGAAAATTTCTTGTATACAATAACAAGCGTCTTAAACCTTTAAGCACAACTGTGAACAAAAAAAGACTAGAAGACTAGAATCAATCACAGGTACAACTCTAGTAGTACAACTAGTGGGAGGGCTGATGTTGCTGCATAGCAGCTGTCAGTTTGTGGATGTCTGGCTGAATGGACATCAGCTTCACACAGACATCTGGCTTAACAATGTTAGTCCTTAAAACCATAAGTGTTGAAAATCCAGTTTCACACAAATATTTGGTCTCTTTGGGCTTCCTCTAGGCCTCCTGTCTGGCAAGTAAGTGGCCTTATATGGTGGTTGTTATATTGCATAAGCACTTTTATAATTTTTTTATTCAGAATTTAACATTTCTCTTTTTTTTTTCTGAGGTAGCTGTGAGGAGGCTCCACAGGGCTCAAAACGATTGCACCAAGCGATATGATGCACAAACAAGGTGGGATTACATTTTCTTTGTGGGTTCAATTGAGTTCTACAAAGCCTGAACCAGTCTGCAGGCCATTCCTACTTCTAATCACGGCTTTCCTTTGTTCTCCAGTGTATCTTCTCCACACAGTTCCAACGTGACGACCTTCCTGGCACAGGAGATCTCATTGGTTCACCCAAATGTACAGCCTGATACCATACTGGGTGAATTTCATTGTTCTTGGAGTCAACATAATTCTTTTGCCCTATATACTGGGTTGCTCTACCATGGATGCTCAATTTTATTATTCATTCAATCCTTTCCTCTTTAGCCTGCTGTAAAACACACTTTGAAACCCTGCGACGAAGCGTCAGGATTCAATTTTATTAAAAAAAAAAAAATCTCACGTTATTAAAAAGAATAACTAATAAAGCCTCTAAAGAGCACAATACAGTCTAGAGACCACCTTTAATTAATGTTTAAAAAAATATTTCAGGATTAGATTTTTCTAAAATAAATAAATAAATAAACGTATGCATACACTATTGAGACAGCCTATGTAATACTGTGCTTTCATCGCAATATTGTGCATATTATTATCATTTATCAGGCAAACGAGTGTTGTTCATCTAATACAGACAGAAGTATTAATACATACTTCAAGCAATTGAGCTTGCCTTATTCTCGATGATATTAATCCACACTACTTGCTATAGCTGTGTTGCTCTACAATAAACTCCACATATCACAATACTCATAAGTGACACAATTTTGTTGATTAAGTTGGTACCAAATGTTGCTCAAACGTGACACAGTGCACAGGCATGCCATGGAATGCCATTATATTGCCGTCTTAAGTGATTGCCACACATGACTGCGAGAAGTCCCTTTTCTTCAGCTGCACAAAGCTCACCCAGTCACCAAAGATAGTACTATTTTTTTGTATCACCTCGACAAATGCAATAATTTACCATGTCAATTATAAATTAATATAATCCAACACAACTGAAAAATACACTCACCAGTGAGGGAAGTTCATTGTGCATCACTAACTCGACCCGATCTGTGTAGAAGTGAGCCCATGGAAATGCGCCCTAAGCATCAGTGGTCAGAGATATAAGGCCTGCAGTCTAACCAGGAAGAGGCTGGCACAAAAATCATCTTGCATGCCCTTGTGTCTTGAAAAACATTTTAGATCCTTACTTAACTTTTCATATGGCAATTTTTAGACAAGAATACATAATGCATCTTGTAAAAAAAAGTATAAATCTGAAATATGCTCTTTAACATATAACAACTTTTACACTTAAAATGTACACACAAATCACTGACATACATTTTTGTAAGCGTTGCTGAGAAGGCTGTGTGTACATAAACCTTTTCTATTTACTTGTCACCTCACGAAGAAACAACATGTTCTTGGAGCAGGTCAATGTCAGTTAATTGAGTTCTGTTCTGATTCCATTTACTTCTGTGTTGCAGGTTCAGCAATTGTTTTTATTTCTACCCGATCCAGAAATCAACTGTACAATTTTTTACCTGTCTTTTGAAAATAAGAAGATTACAAAACATCAGGTTTGGTGCAATAATGCATGCGTGGATGTCAGATATTCATAACAGAAGGGCATCTCCAGTATCTCCTACCCACCTTCTGGATTAGAGTCACTGCTCCATGTGGAGAAAATAAATTGTATGAAAGTAGAAAGTCAGTCAACAACCGTTCATCCCCCCCATGGTTCTTTGAGGTAATTGTGGGGAGTGATAGGACTGCCCACAGCTTGAGGAAGCATGGCCAGGGGGCAATAATGGGGAAGTCACAACTTTCCCCACATGTGGTTCCTTAAGGCTGGTGCTTCAGTAAGGTTTGTACAAAGCTTAATGAGGACAAATGAAAAGAATGATGGATGTGAGCTTGTTCTGGACCATGTTTTACTGTGTACAAGACTGGTCCTAGACAGCTGGTGTTCAGGCGTAAATCATAGAGATGGTCATGGAGAGGTGGGGGTGATGAGCACCTCTGCGTACACTGAGGTGCGGCTCATCCTTGTAAACACAGCAGCTGTTGTGCAACTGGAGGTGTGTTAACATAATAATGGTAACATTTTGGGTGTACCACAAAACAATAGTTTCTAAAATCCCATTATTAATTAGAAAAAAAAAAAAGTTTCAGTAATGTGATCGATATTTAAATGCTGTATAATTAAGCATGAGGGGACATTGCTCTCCCTCTTTACATGATCCACAGGGACACCCTGTCACCTTATGCTGAGAGGGCTCAGTATTTAAAGTATGGTCACTGGACAGAAGGACAAAGAGCTCAAAGTCTAGTTTGTATAGCCGTCATCTCCAGCTTGATGAAAACAGTAAGTAGTGGCTTGTTATTTTTTAAATGCTGGTGTTTCATTCTAGTATTTCTAGTGGCTGACTTATATTTCACAACAGGATATTAGTAACATGGACAGAACAGAATGAATAATTGTAGACAACAACTTGGAAGCATTCCTCACACTGTTTAAATTAACTTGTAAAAGCTAATGTAAAATAAAATGAATGGATGAATTCTCCTCCTTCTCCAAACAGATGGAGCCAGTCTTCTGTTATGAGTCCAGAAACATTTCCTGTGTAAAGACCATCTATCCACTGCCCATACGTGTCATACTATACATGGTTTTAGGGGTCATGGTCATTGTGACTGTGTGTGGAAACCTTTTGGTCACTGTTTCTATCATCTATTTTAAGCAACTCCACACTCCAACAAACTACCTAATAGTCTCTCTTGCTGTATCTGACCTTCTCTTGGGGTTGGTGGTCATGTTACCCAGTATGATTCAGTTGGTAGAGACTTGCTGGTATTTTGGAGACATCTTGTGCAAAGTCTATATGAGTTCCGATGTGATGTTGTGCACAGCGTCCATAATGAATCTGTCTTCAATATCAATTGACCGATACTATGGGGTGATTCATCCTCTATTGTATAGAAGAAAAATGTCTGTTAATGTTGTTTTGTTCATGATTTTTTTCAGCTGGAGTGTTTCAGGTATTGTAGGTTTTGGAATGATTTTTTTCGGGCTGAATATTTTGGGAATTGAAGATTTCTACAACAACTTTGTTGCATGTGAAGGAAGATGTGTTTTGTTTCAGAGTAGTCTGTCAAGTACAGTCTCATCAGTCCTCTCCTTTTATATTCCAGGAATAATAATGATCAGTGTATACCTGAAGATTTTCTTTGTGGCAAAGAGACAATTCCTCAGCATTCAGAATACAAGCTGCATGACATCAGCAAGAATTTCAAATAAAAAACAGACAAAGGCCACTAAAACTCTTGCTGTGATTATGGGAGCATTTCTTTTATGCTGGACTCCATTTTTTGTCTGTAACATCATTGATCCCTTCATCAGCTACTCAATACCAGCTGCATTTTTTGAAACATTTGTATGGGTAGGTTATATTAATTCTACACTGAACCCTATTATTTATGCATTTTTTTACACCTGGTTTAGAAAGGCATTTCGCCTTTTCGCCTCAGGGAAGGTGTTTAAAGATGATATCTCAAACATTTCCCTTTTCACTGAATAAATAGCATTATTAATTTCTCAGACCAACTGATGTTAATTGTTCTTGTGAAATTGTATGAGAAAAGTATCCTTTTATGAAAGTAGAAAAGAAGAAAGTCACAAACTTTTAATTATTTTGAATTCTGATATAATTTTGGTAATTAAAAAAAAATAATTATATTATTAGAAATTAACCTTAATTTCCACATGCCGAAGTTCAAAAGGTACAAGGTTATGCCTGTGGTGCCTTATGCCTTGATGGTTTCTCCTGCAGAACGTTTTTTTTTTGTTGTTGTTTTTGTTTTAAATCAGACAAAGGCAATTTATCTCCAAAGTCACACAATAAAGCAAGCTTGCTAGCTTGTGGCCAGATTTCAAGGGTAAAATGATGATTTCTGGAATTACATTGCTCTGAGTGTTACAGTCAGACTGTAATTAGCGTCCTGAAAAACCAAGGCAAAAATCCACAATGAAGTTGTCGGCTTATTGTATTCATGTTTACATTTTAAATGCAAGAACAGACTTGCAATACTACACATATTGTTTTATTTGTAATTTTGTTTTCTATTTGTTCTGTTTTAAAAAAAAAAAAACTTATTTTGCTTTCTGATCCCTTTGCAACATGGTTATTATAGCTACTTTCATTATTTAACTGCCCACCCCTCCAAAGATGTGCATTGTGGTAGTCTAGGATGGGTGGTGGTTGTATGTCTTGAGAATTATTCTGTTCCAGTTTTTGTATACATGTTTGTCTAAAACCTCAATAACTACTAAAGAAAGCGAAGAAAAAGGCTAAAAACCCAAACAACTAAAAAAGACTACACCTACAATCTTAAATTTAATCTGGTTTTGTTTAGTGCAACTCACTAATTTTATTTCCCTTCCTTTCAGTTGCTGAGCACTGAAGTGATATTCCTGGTGTCCTGGGTGGTGCTCTTCCTCTTCCCGAGTGTAGTGGATAATAAATTCACTCTTTACTAAGAGCGTGTGCATATGAGTGCCATCAGTGACTGAAGTGATTTATTGTGATTACTATTGTCAAGGATGTTACCGACATTTATCTGTCAGTTTCTAAAATAATTCTAACAGTTAAAGCAAGTTTTAATAAAATTTACAGAAAATGTTAATAATGGGACAAGAAACACTTGATTTCATTTCGGTGATGTTCTAGATTTTGGAGGGATTTAGCCACTAATCTTCCAAAAGACCAAAGACCCTTTTACTATACCTTAGTATTCTTTTATAGAAAAAAAAAAGTATTGTGTATAAAGCGTTGTTTAAATGACAACTATCTTGCTGTTCTATAAACTCCCGAAGCCTTTGCATGTCTTACAGTACCAATAGAAACCAGTAGATGTCCCTGTTTCTTCATATAGTACTCTCTAACGTTCAAATATAATAGTCATGAAAACTAATTATTACTTCCGCCAAAGAGGTAATGTGACAGCAGTGACATGCGGTGAGGTTCGTGGCTGGTGAGGCACTGATGTCATCACAATCAGATTTACAAACATATAAACCCTATAGATTATCTTATCTAAAATTTGATTGGCAGCAGTAAATGGGTTATGTTTAAAGTCTCATATCAGCATTCTTTATGCATACAAACTGTATCACAAAAAAAGCACATTTAATTGGAAAAAAAAAACATTATTGTGATCTTACATTTACTTATAAATAAAGTCCATCCGTCGCTCCTTCTGAACAAAAGCATTGATAACTTGGTAGAATTTTTCATTGTCTTTGTTTTGAAAGTTTTTAGATGTGTAATCCTCCATTTCGAAAGTAAGGCCAGGCGAATGGAAAAAAATTAATGACTGCACTTGACTTGCTAACTCTTGACCCCAGTATAGCAGTGTGCTGTCACTTACTCTGCAGCTGCTGAATCCTTGCGATAACGAGTGCCCCCTTTCCTTTTGTGTTCCAAAACACATCAAAAAGTTATGAACTGATTTTACAGAGATTTTACCTTCACCATGCAACTCTATCGTTGACCATTTTATCAGTCACCTCAGATCAGCACTGGACAAAGTGGCTCTGCTCTCCAACAAAACAGTAAAAAACAATAACTGCTCACCTTGAAAAAATGATCAAATCAAACTCAAGAAAATATCTCCAGAAAATATGCAGGCGTGCTGAAAGGAAATGGAGAAAAAACAAGCTGGCAGTTCACTATGAAATACAGCTCAGATCCAACAACAATGCAGTCAAACAGGCCAGAATGTCCCATTTTGCAAACCTTATTACAGTCAATAAAAATAACCCTAAAATCCTTTTCTCCACCATTGACCTTCTAATGAACAAAAATAATACGTCTTCCAGGATACCATCTGTTGCACTATGCTAGTGCTACTGGTTCTGAGTGCTGTCTTTGATACTGTGGACC
This sequence comes from Pao palembangensis, assembly GCA_015343265.1. Classification (NCBI taxonomy): domain Eukaryota; kingdom Metazoa; phylum Chordata; class Actinopteri; order Tetraodontiformes; family Tetraodontidae; genus Pao; species Pao palembangensis. Next base: position 2,764,689 of record CM027091.1, on the reverse strand, counting down.
ACCACATTCTTTTAAACAGACTCAAAAACCTGGTGGGCCTCTCTGGAACTGTTATAAACTGGTTCACCTCCTATCTCAAAGATTGCAAATTTTTTTGTAAGTATGAAAACCTGCTCCTTAGAAACCCATGAAATCCAGTGTGAGATACCTCAAGGATCAATTTTAGATCTAATTCTTTTTAATCTATACATTGGGGTGGCACCTCCCGGGTGCCCGGGGGGTGGGCATCTCCTTGTATGAATGGTCCCCTAGGTTGTGCTTCCTCCCTCTTAGTGCAAAACCTTTCTTTTTAACTAATGTTAAGTGTGTGTGTTTGTGTATGTGTGGGTTTTATGTGCATGGTGCATGTAGACATGTTGGTCTTAATTTGTTTTAATATGTAAAGCACTTTGCGTTGCATTTTATGTATAAAAGGTGCTATATAAATAAAGTTTGATTTGATTTGATTCTTGACATAAAAATGGTTGCTTTGTGTTTCCCGTGCTCTGGTGTCTCCCGTCACCTCTCTGTACAAACAACCAGGAGGAAGAGTTGCCTCGACTTGTCACTGATCTACAAAAGGAGAGGAGTGGTTTTTTTTGGGTTTAAAAATCCCTTTATTGACCCATTAGAGGGCCTAATGTACAGAAATAATAATAATAGTGACAACAACAACAACAATAATGATAAATAATAATAATAACCGGCACCATTAAGTCAGAAAATCAACCTTCAATCAATCAATTAGAAGTTTACAATTAGCTCCTCCTGCTCCCCCACGGAGCACAGAACCCTCCCAACAGTCCATATTTGACAGAAAGCACTTATTTTGTCAACCATGTTATAATAGGCATACTCCACCCTCAGCCTGGCCTTCAGCAGGCCCTCCAGAATCACCACTGGCTCCACTCTGCCCACATTCTGAGCCTGGTTCTTACAGGTCAGCCAAATGGCCAATTTGGCTGAAGCAGACAAAAAATTTATTAGAGTGTGGGTGCTCTTCTTCCTGGCGCAGTACTTTGGACCAAAAATAAATAAAAGAAAGAACCTCACCAAACCCTTGAAACCAAACTCTCAGCAGTACAAAAAGTGCAGACAGCTGAGGACACTGGACAAATAAATGTTCCAAAGTTTCAACCTGCCCACAGAAAAGGCACTCTTCTCCCACCCCAGGATCCATGTGTGCTCTGTGTCTGTTTGTAGCTATCGCCCCATGTACCACCCTCCACTGGAGGTCTGCTGCCCGCTTCTCAACGGGCAGCTTGTACAGGGACCGCCAGCTGCCTTTCGGAGAAACATCTGAGCCAAAAAACTCAGTCCACCTCGACTCCTTCAGCCCTGCCAGAGACTGCAGATTCAGGACCTTCACACAGACCTGGTAGATGGCCTTTTTCCCTGCATCCTTGAACGTGTCCACATGAGTGGTAGTGAGGGACAGCAGCTGGTGTCCTCCCTCCTGCCACCCCCCCAGTGCTGGGGTGATGAGCAGAGAGGGGAAGCTGTATTCCCCATCCTCAGTCCACTGATCACACAGGAAGCTGTTCCCTGCAAATGCCCTCAGGTTCTGCGGCAGGGCAGCACGGACTTCCTCCACCACCCTGTTGATCAGCCTGACGGAGGTGATGTTGCTCTTCATCCTCAGAGTGTCCACCGATGTTGTTGTCATCTTCATCAGGTGGCCCAATTTGGTGCAGCCAGCTTCTCTGAGGCTAGCTCGCAGGCTGGCAGACTGCATTGTCTGAGTCCTCAAAAAAGCTGTTGAAAAACAAAGGTTCCTCAAACAACCACAAACCTGAAGAGCTGCCAGGCCTGCAGCACAGAGCTGTAGAAAGGGGTCAGTCCCAAGAGCCACGTCCTCAGGTTGTAGGAGGAAGAGCTGCTTGTCGTAGCCCAGGCGCCCAGCTCTCCTCAGCAGCAGCCTGCTGGATCAAGCCAGCCTGGGCCAGAGGAGTACAGGAGTCTTTGAGCTGTCCGGAGTCTGGAAGAGGCGATTCTAGCCTGAATGTTTATCAGCCCCTGGCCCCCTTCGGCCAGGGGCAGATAAAGGACTGCCGCTCGGACCCAGTGTTTTCCAGATCAGATGAAGTCCACGATGGTTCTCTGAATGTCTTCGATCAGGCTTCTTGGTGGTGTCAAAATGTTAAACCGGGTAGCAACCATTTCCATTTAGACAACCGTGCGCACACTTTCTCCTTTACACCCTCCCAATTCTTTTTCTGATAACCCTCCATGCCCAAATAAACCCCCAAAATTTTCAACCCCTCCTTCCCCCATTCAAGACCTCCAGGCAGAGTGGGCACTGCCTGGTCCCCCCACTGTCCCATCAACAAGGCCTCGCTCTTGGCCCAGTTCACCCATGCAGATGTGGCCCTTTCATACAGGGACAGGGTGTCCTGCTGACACTGAATGTCCCTCTGGCTGGCAATAAAGACGCTGAGGTCATCTGCATAAGCTGAGACCGTAGGAGGGCGGACAAGGTCCGAGGCCCCAGAGCCCCCAGGTCCGAGACCACTGAGCCGGTCCCTCAACCTGCACAGCAAGGGCTCGATGACTAAGCTATAAAGCTGACCTGAGATGGGACAGCCTTGTCATATCCATGACAAGGGATTGGCACAGGGATTGGCCGACTCAAGCCTGCCCCCATCATTACCACACACTGAGCACCACTGTACAATAAACTAACCCAAGCTAAAAACCCACCACCAAAACCAAAAGCCCTGAGTGTAGAAAACAAATAAGAGTGGTCCACCCTGTCAAACGCTTTCTCCTGATCCAGACACACAAGACCACAACGGATGTTATTATCAGACCTGCAGATATCAATGACATCTCGAATGAGAAAGATGTTGTCCATGATTGTCCTGTCAGGTACACAGTATGTTTCATCTGAGTGAATGATAATGTTCAAGACGTCCTTGAGTCTGTTTGACAGGATTTTGGAAAGCACCTTGTAGTCTGTACATAGGAGGGCCACTGGCCTCCAGTTCTTGAGTAAGGCCAGGTCCCCCTTCTTGGGCAGCAGGGACAGTACAGCTCGTCAACAGGAGACAGGCAGAGATCCTTCTCTGAGGCACTCCAGGAGGACAGAATGAAGATCGTGTCCAAGGATATTCCAGAAGTGCTTGAAGAAGTCAGTAGAGAGACCATCGATCCCGGGTGCCCATCCTGACGCTAGCTGGTTGACGGCAGCTGTCAGCTCCTCCAGAGTCAGCTCCCGGTCTAGAGCAGCTTTCTCGTCCAGGGTGAGCTGAGGAAGCCCCTCCAGGAGCTCCTCACGACACTCCAAGCTGCATTGCTCCGCCCCGAATAGACCGGCGTAGAAATCCATGGCGCAGCTCCTCATCTCGCTTGGGCTCGTGGTCACGTCCTCCTGGCAGCTTCAGGCAGGTCATCTGCTTCCTCTGCGCCACCGACTTCTCCAGGTTGAAAAAAAAAGAAGTCGGGGCAACCATGTCCTTCAGCTGGAGGAAGCAAGACCTGACGAGGGCCCCCTTGACTCTCTCCTGCAGGAAGGCGCTCAGCTCCAGCCGTTTCTCCCGGAGCGCATGACCCATGGCATGATCGGAGTGTCTGTGTAGGCCTTCCTCCAGGCTTCTGATGCTGCCTTCAAGCTCCTGTACTACTCCCTTGATCTTTGCAGTGGAAAAGGAGGTGTACTGTTGGCAAAAAATACGAATTTGTGCCTTTCCAACCTCCCACCACTGCTTCAAAGAGCTAAAGTCACATTTTTTCCTCTTCCAATGCTGCCAGAAGAGCTCAAAGCGCTGACAGAAGGTCCTGTCTTGCAAGAGTTGTTGAAAAACCAGTGGGACTTGACCCTGTCACCTGGAGCGCTGACCAGATCTATGCTGACTAAATGGTGGTCAGTGAAGCCAACTGGGTTGATGTTGCTATGAACAAGTCTGGAGCTGAGATTCTGGGAGATGCAGAGGCGGTCTAGTCTGGCTGCGCTCACCCTGCTGTTAGCAAGCCTCACCCATGTGTACTGCCTGGATCGTGGATGCTTAACCCTCCATGCATCCAGCAGGTTCACGTGTGTGACCACACTGTTAAGGCTCCGAGAAGACTGTGGGTGGGGCTCCTCACCTATCCTGTCCATAGTAAAGTCCAGAGTGCAGTTAAAATCCCCCCCATGATCAGCTGATCCTGGTGATAGTTCATCAGCTCATTTCTCATCAGGGTAAAAAGGGAGGCTCTTTCTGACCCTTGGTAAATTCAATGGACTACCACTTCATGGTTAAAAGTTTGAAATGCTGCATGTGATGCCTTTTTCTACTCTGGAAAATTGAATTCTGTTTTGGCTCGTTTATCCCTGTTAAGCTACATGTTCATTTGGATTGAGAAAAGAGATGTGACCGCAGCAATCGCGCCAGCAGCGGGGGAAGCTGCATCAGCAGCAGGGGAAGCTTGCAATGAGAGATGCACCAATTGTTGCAAAAAGGTGCTTGAAAGACTATCTTAACGAGGCCAGATCATGCTGTGCTCCCCGAATAAGTTCAGAATGATGGCCTAACAAAGCGCCCTGATTTGACAGAGTCTTGTGTGTGTCTGCTGGGAATTGGACCCAAAAGCAAACCACAAACTTGATAAAAAACAACTGATTTTAATAATAAAATTTAGAGAGTTCAAAGGTAAAGCGCTCCACTGGAGAATAACAAATTCAACAGAAAGAGACCCGGCAAAACAGCTGGGCAAAGAACCGGAATTCTCACGCCTGACTGTAGAAACAAAAATCTAATCCACTCACGGGACGTGGCAACCTCGGGAGTCAGCTGGCAATGGAAAGATTCAAAAGGTAAGTCTACAACGGTCATCTACCACTCTGGCAACTCAACGATCCGATGCCAGTGACCAGCTGACAGCGTCTTAAATAAGGTTTTGATGAATCATTGGCCACAGAGGTGCGTATCACTGGCTGAGTCTCCACGGTCGCCAACGCCATCTAGGGGAGAACCAACAACCTTGCAGCAAACAAAACACAACCAGCATTGCCAGTCCCTGACAGGGGCTATATAAATAAAACTGAATTGAACTGAATTATTCAATGTGTTCTTGGCAATTTCAGAAAAAAGTTAGATAAGGTCTGTTAGATAAGGTCTGCTATGTATAGTTGGTAACAAATGACCGTATTAAGAACTGCCTGACTGACCCACAGTCAGGGTCAATCAGGTGGTGAACAGACTGCTGGAATGACATTTTCGAACACACGATCTGGCAAAAAATCAAAATCCGTGGTTAAGTAGCAGTACAGATTACAGATGAGTTACAGGTGGGACTCAGGAATGTGGCGCAGGTGAGACGGAGAGGGGAAGGTGACATACCAGAGCAGCAGTGACACTAAGTGCTTCAGCCAGTCAGAAAATGCTTGGAAGTCTTTATTGTTCTCTCAAATGTAACATTCACTGTTCATGTTAAATCAGTAAGTGCTATCTCTTGGGGCGGCTGTATATGACTACAGCAACAACTTGAAATGTACACTTCATTAGATGTAAATAACATCCGGAACACCTCAAATGGAAACACTGTTGAGTATAATGTTCAAAAGTGCTTCTCTTTGGGGTTATCTGGCTTGTGAATTCCTCGACAATGAGTTAATGTGACACCTACAAGAGACTGACACCTGAAAGGAGAATGAATGGGCTAGTCACTAACATTACCCAAACACTGACACTGACTTACTATTTTATGGAACAGTAAGTGCTACTTGTTGGGCTATTTTTATTGCTATTTGAGAAGAACTCTGGTGGATACAAGATGTGATTAAGTGCTACAGCCAGTCAGAAAAGTGCTTGGAAGTTATTGTTCTCTCAAATGTTGCATTCACTGTTCATGTTAAATCAGTAAGTGCTATCTCTTGGGGTGGCTGAAAGGAAAATGAATGGTCTAGTCAGTAACATTACCCAAACACTGGCGCTGACTTACTTTTTTCAGATATAGTAAGCTACTTGTTGGGGTAGTTTTCCTGACATTTTACATAGGCTCCTGTTTGGAAATCAAACATTGATATTTAACAAAAACATAGGACTCAAGAACCTTTAATCGTCTAAGTTTATGTGTATTGTTTCAATGCACAACAAAATAAAAACATACTTTAAGTATAAAGGCACATTCACTGCCTTTATTAAAACTATCATCTAGAGTCGTTGGAGTGTCAACGACCAGGGGATTTCAGTATATCCATACTTAAATCATCAATCAGTCACAATTTGCACTTTTCCTTTTTGCATTAATGTAGGTGTGGAAAAGGCCGTGGGTAGTGCTTAAGATGGACAATGGTGTGAATGCTAGAATCTGACTTGTTTCCTGTTACTGTGAAAACAACAGCGAGAGAGACAAACACTGGATGCCAGACAAAACCATGCTGAGAGAAAGCCAGCAAACAATTCTGTGTACTTGCCCAACTTTAGCAGTGACTACAATGGAGAGATGAGTAAGATTCAGTTTCTCTCAATGACTCATGGCTGGGGTTGGCGTTGTCTTGACTCTTGACCGGCAAACGAATGGGCTAGTCAGTAACATTACCCAAACATTGGCACTGACTTGCCATTTTCAGATACAGTAAGTTGTCAAGAAAAGGTGAGGTCGGCCTTGCCTTCCCCGAAGGTAAACAAGGTACAGAGACGCACAGTCCAACAGTCCGCAGCTGCAGTGCCCCCTTTGAAGCTGAAAGTGGTGATACCTGGGTCACGCCCGGTGAAGAAGATGGTCGAGGTGATGCGGCAGTCTGGGGCACAGTCTACCTCCGAACCCCAGGCCGTTAAGCAGGCAGCTCACCACAAGGATGAACAACCAACAGGACGAGCCCTGCAACCAAGGATGACCCAGGGGTCAGATGCGGCTGCGAGTGACCAGCGAGGGGGAGGTATGTGCCTTATAACCACTCAGATGCAAACAAGTCTGCAATGGTTCCACCTGGATACGACACCGGGAGAAGCTGACACAAAGGGGAGAGGTCTGATTGCCGCTATAGGCCGATAAAGGTCAGGAGGTCACGAGATGACAGGTGGAGAGAGGCCTACCGATACCACGGGAGAAGACGGAGAGGCAGATGGTGAAGACAACATGACCCCAGTAGCAGTGAATTCTGATGATTATAATGTGTGATGATGTCTTGTTGTTTTTATTTCCTTTATTCTTTATTCATTCATCCATTTAATCAATTTTTAAGTAATTTCTTAGCATTAGTATGTAGTGGTATTTAAAAACACAATGTATTTTACTCTGTAAAAGGTGAATATTAAGAATGTTTTGATGCATTATTAATGGATGTCATTGTTCATGTTATTGGTGACTGGTGGCTGCTCATGGTTTTGGTTTATGTAACTTAGAGCTAATAATCTGAGTACATAGTTGAGATTTACTTAGTGCCTGCATTTTTAAGAGAGCTATGAGGTAATCAGAGCTGAATGTGGAAAGGAGGGAAGTTAGGTGGAGTGTAACCAATGAAATGCACTTTACTGGAAATGCACTGAGCATCACTTCTCCTGGTGTTTGCTACGGTGGATTTACTGTTGTTAATTATTTTATCTTAGCTTTTTATTTATCCCGTTTTTAGTAGTACACAAGCACCTTGGTGAAAGTTTAGTAACTGCATGATCCTCTGGGTTCTATTCTTCGCTCTGTCTGTTTCGCTCCGCACAGCTGAGCTCACTGTTACCATGGCTAACTCCACTCCCTCTCCCACTGATTCTCCTTCTCCGGTGTTCTGCAAAGTGTGTGAAATGTTTAGCTACTCCTTGGCCTCCTTTAGCGAGAGTCAAGTGTGTAGAAAGGGTAGCGTATTTATAGCTGTAGAGGCGAGGCTTAGCGAGCTTGAGGCGAGGCTCTGCACATGAGATAGCATCGTAGCCCCTGCAGCTACCCAGAAGCAGTTAGCCTGTGCGGACCAGCCCAGTTTAGCTACTCTTAGCTGTTCCCCTGCAGCCCCCGAGCAGCCAGGTAGTCAGGGTGGTTGGGTGGCGGTTCGAAGGAAGCATAGCACCACCAACCGCTTCATGTTGCAAACTGCTTTTCCCCACTCAGTGACACACCCACTGAGAAACCGACCCTAGTTATTGGCGACTCTATTCTCCGATATGTGAAGTCGACACCAGAGACGATAGTTAAATGTATCCTGGGAGCCAGAGTGGGCGACATAGAGGGTAACTTAAAGCAGCTGGCGAGAGATAAACGCAACTACAGCAAAATTATAATTCACGTCGGTGTTAAGGACGCCCGGCTGTGCCAGTCAGAGATCACTAAACTTAATATGGAGTCGGTGTGTAACTTTGCCAAAACAATGTCGGACTCCGTAGCGTTCTCTGGTCCCCTCCCGAATCTGGCCAGTGATGACATGTTTAGCTGCATGTCATCGCTCCATCGCTGGTTGTCACGGTGGTGTCCAGATAATAACGTGGCCTTCATAGATAATTGGGAGACTTTTTGGGGAAAACCTGGCCTTATTAGCAGAGACCGCATTCATCCCACCTGGGGTGGTGCAGCTCTTATTTCTAGCAATATAGCAAAGTTTATTGGACAACCAACCCTCTGGCAACCCAGGGTCAAGGCCAGGAGGCAGAGTCGCTCTGTTACACGCTTCTCTGCTGCTTCTGTAAGACTGCCGCCCTCCAATAAAAATAACGAGACTAAAAACGCTAACAGTAACACTAAGTTTACAATACAATAGAAGTAGTGTCAGTACCTCGTCCTCCCACAGCTCATCTAGTAAATAAGTCAAGAGGTGTTGATAATAATAACCTTATAAAAATACACACCAATAAATACAAAAAACAACAACTAAAACAGTTAGATGTGGTTTGTTGAACATATAATCTCTTCGGCCTAAATCTCTTCTAGTTAATAACTTAATAACAGATCATCTGTCTGATATTTTCTTTCTCATGGAGACTTGGTTGCAGGATGAAGAACATGTTAGTTTAAATGAAGCAACTCCATCAAGTCATATTAACTATAATGTTCCTCGAAGTGCAGGCAGAGGAGGTGGAGTGGCAGCAATCTACTGCTCCAGCCTTCAAGTCAATCTCAAACCTAAAGCTACCTGTAACTCTTTTAAGAGTCTCACTCTCAGCCTTTCTCACCACAACTGGAAGTCAGAAAAGCCAGTTTTATTAGTTGTGGTGTATCGGCCACCTGCGGTTGCTTACACACAGTTCCTAGCTCAGTTTTCAGATTTCTTATCTAGTTTAGTGGTCAGTACAGATATAAGTATAAGATAAGTCATTATAGTGGGTGATTTTAACATCCATATGGATGATGATACTGACAATCTTAAGACGGCATTTAACTCACTGTTAGATTCAATAGGTTTCTCTCAGTTAGTAAATGAACCAACGCACTGTCATAATCACACTCTGGATCTGGTTCTCACCTATGGTGTAGAAACTGAGAACCTGTTACTTGTTCCCCAAAACCCCCTCCTCTCAGACCACTCACTTATAACCTTTGATTTCACTCTAGCAGACAGAGCAGCACATGACAGGAAGGTTCACTATAGCAGGTGTCTCTCTGACGATACCAGAGCTGAAATTGCAGTGCTGCTCCCTCTAGCACCTCCTATAGATCATTCTGATCTAAATGTTACTCCTACAGATTGATTTGTCAATGACACTGCAGCCACACTGCGTATAGTTCTAGATTCAGTTGCCCCACTGAAGAAGAGGTTCACGCACCATAGAAGACTGGCTCCGTGGTATAACACAAATATCCGAACCCTGTCAAGAAATGTTGAGGTCTACTGTGCCTTCCCAGAAGTTTAACAAAAACAACAGCAGAAGAGAGAGGGGGAGACGGTGATGGCCTTGAGGGATTCATGCTGTGAACATGAATGTAACCATGACCTCAGTAACACAGTGAATTCCGATGAGGTGTAATGATGTCTTGTCTTGTTGTTTTTAATTCCTTTATTCGTTATTCATTCATCCATATAATCCATTTCTAAGTAGTTTAACATGTGGTGTTACATATATGAATAGAAGTATGTTAGCGTTGATGCATTCATAACATCATAACACTGTGTCAGCGTTACTATGCTCTTTCATTGGGTTCTGAGTTTTAACATGACTGAATAATATCCATTTCCTTTATTTTTTTCTTATCCATTCATCCATTTAATCCAGTGTTTAGTAATTCATTAATATCAGTATGTAGTGTTACTTATGTGGACAGAAGTATGTTAGCATCGGTGTATTAGCAACACTGTGTTAGCATTATCATGTCCCTCATCTTTAACATGTTTAAATGATATTAATTTGGTTAATTGATTACATTGCTTTTAAAAGCACAAAGAATGAAGTCCTAAAAGTGGTTGATTTGACATATGTCATTATGGTATTGTGTTCTGTAAAAGGTGAATATTAATAATGTTTTGATGCATTATTAATGGATGTCATTGTTCATGTTATTGGTGACCAGTGGCTGCTCATGGTTTTGGTTTATGTAACTTAGAGCTAATAATCTGAGTGCATAGTTGAGGTACATAGCGATGAGGTAATCAGAGCTGAATGTGGAAAGGAGGGAAGTTAGGTGATGGCAACCAATGAAAGTTGAAGGGAAGTCATGTGGGTTGGAGCAGAATGTTATGTATAAAACTGCCCGCACAGAGATGCTCCAGGTCTTTTTCTGTGCATCCAAGACATCATTGTTAGGGTCCGGCCTGCCGGACCTTTAAGAGTTACATGAGTTGCCTTGCTTTCCCCTGCAGAGGGCGCGGGTCCCCAGGATCCAGCAGGGACCACGCACCTGTGGCTGATCACCTCGTCAGCAACAGATAAGGGCAGGCTGCCAGCTGGTCCCGTTGCTGGATCATTGACACTGTGTGTGTATCGGTGTGTGCCTGTCGTGTGTTGTTTGACACTGTGGTTTTGTGTTCCTGTGTTGGCTGCAGAGCTTCAGTTTTTCCTTTGTTCTCCGCGTCCCCAAGGAGGGAGTGCCTTCATTCTCTCGTGTACACCCAATAAAGGGTTACTTTCGTTCCTGAACCTGCCTCGTGTCTGCGTTTGGGTCCTCAACGCTCACCAAACCGTAACAATCATCACTCTCCAAGCCAGACCCCGACGCAGCAAGAGGATCATGCTGGGTTGGCTGAAGTTTGTTCTTTTCAGCACTGATGTTTCAGCAGTTTGAGGCACTGAAGAATTGATTTGTGGGCAACAAAATGAGCAGGCAAGTAAGAGAAAGATCACAACATTGTGTGCTGAGTGCCCTGCTGAAGAATTGAAACTGGGAAGCAAAGTTGTGAACAGCAGTAACGGACAATTGCAACAATGACAATGATTAACAACTAAGCACACTGGGGCCATCTGCTCACTGAGAAGCAGACGGGGTTTTCCCCTTTTCATGCCCCAAGACTGAGGCCTCAACATCAGGAGTTGCCCTGTGGTCAGGAGAGTTTGGGGTTGTGCAGAAGAGACCAGGTTGTGTCGGCGGGCACCAGGCCTCAGTCTTCAAAATTCTCCGTTCTTCAAAAATGTACAGTAAATGCACCAGAGCACAGGTAATATTATGAGCAGCACCGATTATTGTGATTTGTATCTTATTAATACATTCATTTTGCCATTTATCTTTTAAATGTATAACCATTTACATGTAATTTGCATAATTCTTTAATAAATCAACACAAAAGGAGAAGTTTAACTCTAAGTTTAAGTCTTAAGATTATTGTAGCTATATTCATCTTGAAACGCCACATTAGACTAATTTATGCTGATTGAAACATCTCAAAAGTAAGGTTAAAATTCTGGTATGAAAATAAACACCCGTACTATTTAGTTAAATTAGTTAGTATCAACACCTGGGTGTTGCGATAAACACCCTTGCAATTAAATTAGTTAGTATAAACATCAGAGTGTTAGGATAAACACCGTACTCGTTTTGCTGGACAATCAGTGCTGCCTTTGATACTGTAGATCACAACATTTTATTACAAAGACTACAACATGGGATTAGGATCACAGGGACAGCTCTAGACTGGTTTAAATCTTATCGATCAGATCGATTTCATTTTGTTGCTGTTAATGATGTTTCCTCTGTGTGTACAAAGGTTCATCATGGTGTTCCGCAGGGTTCAGTGCTTGGGCCAATCCTGTTCACTCTTTACATGCTCCCTCTAGGAAATATTATTCAGACACACGACATAAATTTTCATTGCTATGCCGATGATACGCAGCTGTATTTATCCATGAAACCCGAAGAAACAGAGCCGTTAGCCAGACTCCAGGCATGTCTCAAAGACATAAAAGACTGGATGATCTCAAATTTCTTACTTTTAAACTCAGACAAAACTGAAGTCATTGTTCTTGGAGCTAAACATCTGAGTACTAGATTATCCGATAGCATTCTCTCTTTGGATGGCATTACTTTGTCCTCCAGTACGGCTGCAAGAAACCTGGGTGTTATCTTTGACTAGGACATGTCATTTCTCCCTCATATTAAACAGGTTTCTAGGACCGCCTTCTTTCACCTCCGTAATATTGCCAAGATCAGGAGCATCCTGTCACCGAGTGATGCCAAAAAACTCGTCCATGTTTTGTTACTTGTAGACGGGACTATTGCAACTCATTACTGTCACGATGTCCAAATTATTCTATTAACCTGCAGCTGATCCAGAACGCTGCAGCCAGAGTTCTGACAGGAATCAGCAACAGGGAGCATATCTCTCCAGTTTTAGCTTCACTTCACTGGCTTCCAGTGAAATCTAGAATAGATTTCAAGATTCTCCTACTAACATATAAAGCTCTCAGTGGACTATCTCCATCATACCTGCAGGATCTCATTGTTCCATATATTCCTAAAAGAACACTCAGATCACAGAGTGCAGGTTAACTTGTAGTTCCTAGAATTCATCAAAGTAGACTGGAATGACGAGCCTTTAGCTATCAGGCAGCTTTACTATGGAACCAGCCAACCTGGGTCCAAGAGGCAGACACCACTTCTACCTTTAAGATCAAACTTAAAACCTTTCTGTTCAGTAAAGCGTACAGTTAGCCTCAAACAAGGTGCGTAGGGTTGATAGGTCTAGTTACAGTCAGTTCTCACAGTTACAGTTAGAATAGGCTCATCAAACTCTTATTCTTCAATTTTTAGTATAGCTATGCTGCTATAGGCCTACGCTGTTGGGGACACTGGAAATAATGATGAGTTAAAGCTGTAACTGAAAAGAATTGTGGAAATGATGAGAAAGTTGTATCTGAAATGTGCTGAAGGAGTCAGATTGAGGCCCTTACAGGACATTGACCTTGTGAGATTAGACAAGAATGGAATGTGCGGAAGGAGTTAGACATTGAATCAACAAAGGTAGAGAAGACAGGAATCGAGAGGTGGGAATGTGGATAACGAACAAATGGTCATTCAGAAGGGGGGCCAGAGGACGAGGCCTCTCTAGGATAAAAGGATGAGGAGATTCTGCCTCAGCGGATCTCCTTGACGGGACAATTCTGTTATGCAGCTGTTTTTGTCAACGAATCTCCAAGATCTTGTAAAATTTGTTTGTCATTAAAAGCTTTGCCTAGCAGCAACTACCTGTTCTGGTTTGATCTGTCCTGATCGATAAAAAAAGGCGCAAGCACCCGGAGGGCGGGGGAACTCGGCCGTGAGTCCCACAGAATTTGGTGACCCCGACGTGATCGGTCGAAAACGGGACGGAAGGATTGGCAGAGGAGCAACGACTGAAAGCCGAGCGACAACACAGCGCGCGCATCAACTAAAGGTAAGACACTGCCTGTTACATCGAAGAGTGTCATTAGTTAGTTAGATAACGATTTTAGTCTAGAGATAGAGGTGCTGTCGCTTGGTGAATAAGAAGCTGCATTAAATTGCCTGTTTAATTGGCTGAAGTGCTGTGTCCGCATTTGTGACAAACAGTAGTTACTGCGTGGCAAACCGTTGAAGCAGGATCGAAAGGGGATCGCTGCGACTCTCGGGCCTGAAAAATGGCGGGAGAAAATGGAAACTGGGACACAAGGTACCGCTCCAAAGGGAGAGCAGGGACCGTTGTGGGGCCCAATAATCTGTCGGACGCAGGGTGCGGCTCTGTGAGGAAAGCAGAGAACGCTGGCGTGCCGAGAACGGGCGCAGGGTGTGGCCCTGTGGAGAAAGCAAGGAATGCTGGCGTGCTGAGAATGGGCGCAGGGTGTGGCTCTGTGGAGAAAGCAGGGACCACTGGCATGCCAAAAACGGGTGCAGGATACTGCTCCGAAGGGAGAGCAGGAATTGCTGGCGCGCCGAGTGACTTTCAGGGAAAGCACAAATATACTGGGGGGCCACAAGGGGCCACCGCCAGGACCACCATAGAAGGATGGTGGGGAAAAGTGATTTTACGGGCGAAGGGTACTGTTCCAAGGAAGGAACGGGGACCGCTTACGCGCCGGATGGAAGCTTTCATTAAAGAACATTGGCCAAAATTGTGTGAGTGTGATGAGTATTATTCCATGGAATGTTTGCAGTCAATAATAATTGACTTTATGATAAAACGAGATACAGCTGTAAGAAGATTGGATGAAGCTAAATTTTGGGAGAAATCTAAGTGGAAAAAAATTGAAAAAAACTGTGAGGAGTCAAGAGCAATTGTGGTGGCGTTAAAAACTGCAGTGGCATCTGAATTGGAAATGTGCAGACGCCGAGGAGAAAGCGCGCAGTGAGAGTGTGAGAAGTTGAAACCTGGAGCATGTGAGTGTGAGGGAGGCTTGTATCCCTCACTGCTCCTGTAAATCCTCCGCCTTACGCGGTACAAGCACCGATGTTAAGGATTGATGACGGAGTTTTAAATATAAAAAATGGCACTTTGCTTACTGGAGGTGGTGACATTGTAAAAGAGAATAGAAGGACAAAGGTCAAGTTGGAAACAGAGGACAGAGTGACAGGTTGGGAAAGGAGGAAATGGCATTGCAAGTGGAGAGAGAAAGAGATCGCGAGAGAGAGTGAGACGAGGATAGTATGCCTGAGCTAGAAGATGAGAGAAGGGAAGAGAAACAGGAGGAGTCCAGGATGGTGCTGAGGTCTAAGAGCAGGACAGATAGGGAGGAGGCTGACGGCAGGGAGCTCCAAGCGCCCTTAATAGAATTAGGAGGAGGAATGAAACCGTTATAAGCCATATAATTTGGGTGATGTGACAACTTTAATGACTCTGTTGCCTTCCATTCATACGGGTGGAGGACCGATTATGACCAAGTTGTTGCAAGTCACGTATGGAACATGCCTTGCGTTAGGGGATGTCAGAGCCGTTGTATCACGCGCGGCAGGGTTAGAATCCTTAGAGGAAGTGGAAAGACTGGCAGGGACAGTGAGAGAAGATGATGCAGATGCATATGATGAACACATAACAGAGTTTAATAATGCGCTGAGAGTTGTATTTCCTGTAACACGAGGAGCGTTGCAAAAGTTTCAGCCTTGTTGGGAAGTGAAGCAGAATCCTGCCAAGTGGGTGGCGGAAACAATGGAAGAGTGGAATGTTTTGACAGGAGAAACTCCCGTTAAAGGGTCCCCCCAGGAAGAGACGCTGAGACAAAAGGTGTTGGATGGTGTACCTATGTCTGTGAAAACACAAATGCAAGAAAACCCTCTGGTGGTGATGGGAGATGATGCAACATGGAGGCAATGTTTGGTGCATTTTTTGTCTACTTATCAGAAAAAAGCTTTAGAGCAACAAAAGACGAAAGAGGAAGCGGCTACTCTCCTGACTAGACTGCAGCTGGAGGGGGAGCAGAAAAAACACAGAGAGGAGAAAAAGACTGTTAGGAACCGTGTGTTGAGGACCCAAATGCAGACACGAGGCAGGTTCAAAAAAGAAAAGCAACCCTTTATTGGGTGTGCACGGGAAAAACAAAAAGCGCTCTAACTGGAGGAAAAATACTGCTCAAACAAAAAACAAAGTCTGGTGAAGCACAAGCAAATGTCAGGCAGGCAGGCAGGCAATCAGTCAGTCAGTCACAACGACACAATGATCCAGCAACCGGGCCCAGCTGGCAGCCTCCTTATATCAGTTGCTGATGAGGTGATCAGCGACAGGTGTGCAGTCAGTGCTGGATCTCGGGAACCCGCGCCCTCTGCAGGGAAAACAAGGAGCAACTTCCACACACCATAAAGGGCCGGCAAGCCAGGCCCTAACAAAGACACCGTTTACACAAATGATAGCCACCGCCCCCCCCTTCGGTCCAGGCCTTACCTCAGGCCCAGATACCATATGTTTCTGATAACCCAGGTCCTCCACAACACTACATGCCTACACCTATCTCTCACCCTCCCTATCACTACACACATGCACCTACCCCAGGGGCAAGGAACAGGTCGGGGAAGAAATCAGATCAGATGCAGAGAAGGTTTTGGAGGGGGAAGGCCTCGACGTGGTGATGTTTGTCGCAGGTGTGGAGGTCAAGGGCACTGGCCCAGGGACTGTCGGTTCCCATTACCCCAGCAGCCGCCCCAGCCACAGCCACATCCCACATCAGGAAGCCAGCAAATGCCGCCCCCTGGAGGACACCAGTGGGAAGGACAGTTCCCCTAGAGGTGCCATGCTGTCACTGGAGTAGAGCCAGTAGGCGAGCCACTACTCAGTCTCCTAGTGGAAGATACACCTATGCGGTTCCTGGTAGACACTAGAGCCACTCATTCTACCCTACGAACTGTGACACCTTCTTCTCTTAAAGGAGACACGGTGACTGTGCTGGGATTTGAAGGAAAGCCCATAAAAAAACCAAAGACTAAGCCATTGACAGTGACCCTGGGTTCACAAACGCTGACGCACTCATTTCTACACTCACCCACATGCCCTGTGAACCTGATGGGCAGGGACCTGCTACATCGGTAGCATGATCCAATGTGATCCACAAGGAACTTTGGTCACCTTGCCAGGAAAACCGGCAATGCAGTGCTCCAACTGGAGGACTGGAAAGCAACATCAGATGTGGCTGGGCACATCACAGACTATGGCCACACCCATCGCTGACATCTATTGGGCGGCACTCACAACTGACTCTTTGCATTCATGTTCAGTGCTCCACCTCTATCATCAGTGGCATTCCTTCATCGAAGGTCTGGGGATTTATTTTCCCCCACCAGATCCACCACACTGCACCCTAAATTATGACACCTCACAAGATCTGGAATATCAAGCAAGTGAAGACTGCTCAAAGGAAGCAGGGTAAAACAACCGATCAAGATGGTCAGAGGCTAGACCAGTCCTCTCGACACCAGCTTAGCTGTCACGCATAAGTTCTCCCTGTGAGCTCAGACTGACAGGGCAGTTGGACAGCCCAGGCCCGTTATTGGAGAGCTGGATGTTTGCTCCAACATAGGAGTAAACTCGGGAATCTAACACATGGCACCCAACGTGGGGCTCGAAGAGGAGTCGAGTGACCCAGGAACCCAAACATTGGACTGACCATCCACAGTTCGTGTGTCCCGAGGGAAAGATGGATCTGATCGACTGGTAAGAGCGGTCAGTGGTGACAGCCTCCTCAAGGAAGAAAAGGAAAAGAGGCTCCTCAATTGAGAGAGTAGGCTGCATGTCCAGTGGGTGCCAGCTGCCCCACTGGTGAGGCCTGTATCAGGGGTATACTGGCCTGCAAGAGAGAGAGATCTGAGTAGTGGTTGAACTGTTAGTGTGACACCGCAGACTTTGTGACGTTGTGACCCCCTGGGGATCAGATCTACAGCAGCCTGAATAGTCTGTGTTTCATCCCTACTCAGACGCGTGTAGAGAGGCTTCGAAACATGGACACCTTGTCCCTACAAGGTGAAAGCGTTCCTAGAAATGTTTGGGAGGCTATGGCAGGAGGCCAAGCTGAAATGAATCAGCCGTGATGAGTGGTGTTGTGGGGAGACGGCTTTCTGAGCTGGCATCCCTCAGTATCAGTACAGCAATACATCATAGACAAAAGTGCTCAAGCAGATGTGAGTAAAGTGGAGGGAGAGCTGCAGCAGGCTTTCGAAGGTCAAGGACCAAGAGTGTATCATTGTGGCCTGAAAGAAGGAGAGCAGGCAGTGACAGTCATAGGCTGTCCAGTCGAAGTGAAAACAAAAGAAGGAAAAAAAAGCTGGTTAGAATGGTGGAGTGGAGTTATTGATGCAGTACGGAGCGGCTGGATAGTCACCATTGTCAGTCTATCCGTCAAATATGACCCAGTTGTGAAGCTGGTGAGCAGGCTCACAAACACTGACAGTGTGTTGGTGGACCCAAGTGTGCATGCAGCCCATCAATACACAGAGTTTAAAGACCCATCCATCCATCCATCCATCCATTTTCTACCGCTTATCCGGGGTCGGGTCGCGGGGGCAGCAGCCTAAGCAGGGAAGCCCAGACTTCCCTCTTCCCAGCTACTTAATCCAGCTCTTCCGGGGGGATCCCGAGGCGTTCCCAGGCCAGCCGAGAGACATAGTCCCTCCAGCGTGTCCTGGGTCTTCCCGGGGGCCTCCTACCAGAGGGACGTGCCCTGAACACCTCACCAGGGAGGCGTCCGGGAGGCATCCTTACTAGGTGCCCGAGCCACCTCATCTGACTCTTCTCAATGCGGAGGAGCAGCGGCTCTACTCCGAGCTCCTCCCGGATGGCAGAGCTTCTCACCCTATCTCTAAGGGAGAGCCCAGCCACCCTGCGAAGGAAACTCATTTCGGCCGCTTGTACCGGCGATCTCGTTCTTTCGGTCATTACCCAAAGCTCATGACCATAGGTGAGGGTAGGAGCAAAGACCGACCGGTAAATTCCCTCCCTCGTGAACAAGACCCCGAGGTACTTGAACTCCTCCACTTGGGGCAGGATCTCCTCCCCGACCCAGAGAAGGCACTCCACCTTTTTCCGGCTGAGAACCATGGCCTCAGATTTGGAGGCGCTGATTCCAATCCTGGCCGCTTCACACTCGGTTGCGAACCGGTCCAGTGAGAGCTGGAGGTCACAGACTGATGAAGCCAACAAGACCACATCATCTGCAAAGAGCAGAGACCTGATCCTGAGGCCACCAAACCGGACCCTCTCAACACCACAGCTGCGCCTAGAATTTCTGTCCATAAAAGTTATGAACAGAATCAATGACAAAGGGCAGCCCTGGCGGAGTCCAACCTTCACCGGAAACGAGTTCGACTTACTACCGGCAATGTGGACCAAGCTTTAACACCGGTTATACAGGGAGCGGACGGCCCGTATCAGGGGGCCCGACACCCCATACTCCCAGAGAACCCTCCACAGGACTCCCCGAGGCACACGGTCAAATGCCTTCTCCAGATCCACAAAACACATGTGGACTGATTGCGCAAACTCCCACGCACCCTCAAGGACCCTGCTGAAGGTGAGTTTAAAGACGTCATTGAAAAAATAATTAAGGTGAATACTTTCTTCCAGAAGAGGCAGGAACATAGGGTGACCTATAAGAGTGGAGGTAGGAGCACACAGGTAGACTACCATCTTGTGTAGATGGAGTAATCTGAAGGAGATCAGTGACTGCAAAGTGGTGGGAGGTGAGAGTGTAGCCAGACAGCATAGGATGGTGGTCTGTAGGATGACTCTGGTGGTGAGGAAGATGAAGAGGGCAAAGGCAGAGGACGTACAGAGGACAAAATGATGGATGCTGAAAAAGGAAGAGTGTTGCATGACTTTTAGGAAAGAGTTGAGACAGGGTCTGGGTGGTCAGGAGGTGCTTCCAGATGTCTGGACAACTTATTAGAAATCGATGTGGGGCCGGATCCAGGCGCAGGACAGATCAGACACAACACGAAGTGCGACAAATGATAGTTGCTTTAATGCAAAACTTAACCAAAATGTGCCTTGCATACGAACGCGAGAAACAAAAGGCGCTCCAACGGAGGATAGATCTGGAACATAAAACGGATCCCTCTCAACGGGACGAGGCGACTTCGGGAGGGCCGTGAGGGTACGTCACAACACGGTCCAGCACAGCGATAAGGACGTGATGAACCTCCGGAGACCATAGGCAAGTGACGAGACGATCCGACACCGGTGGCCAGGTGTTAGAGGCTTAAATCAGTTGTTGATGAGAGATCAGCAACAGCTGCCCATCACCGGCTGGGACCGGGTGCGCCCTCTGGTGGAAAAGGCAGAGTATCATCAGACATTTTAGAATCACACCACAGACCGGCTCCTAACAGTACCCCCCCCCCCCCCCCCCAACAGGCGCCTCCTGGCACTCTACCCGGCTTGTCAGGATGTTCTCTGTAAAATGTTTGGAGGAGAGACTGTCCGAGAATGTGTCTCCGGGGTACCCATGATCGCTCCTCCGGACCGTAACCCTCCCAGTCCACCAGGTACTGCCACCCCCCGGCCTCAGCGGGGGTGGTAGTACGTCCATTATTCGCCGGACGGTGTATGCCGGGGCTCCGTCGATGACCCTCACCGGGGGGAGGGGGGCCTCGGTGGGAGGCGACAGCTCCGATTCCTTGACTGGCTTGACCCGAGAGATGTGGAACGTGGGGTGGATTCTCAGGGAAGCTGGCAGTCTTAACTGCACCGCTGCCAGGTTGACCATCCACTCCACTTGGAATGGTCCCACAAACCGTGGTGCCAGTTTCCTGGACTCCGTCTGGAGCGGCAGATCCCTCATCTGTAGTAGACTCACACCACAGACCGGCCGAGCCGGCTCCTAACACAACTACAGCTAATGTGATCAGGGAGACAGATAGGAGAGTACTTGGTGTGTCATCTGGAAGGAAAGTTGATAAGGATACTGGTGGAATGAGGAGGTGCAGGAGTGTATACAGAGTAAGAGGTTAGCTAAGAAGAAGTGGGACACTGAGAGGACTGAAGAGAGTAGACAGGAGTACAGGGAGATGCAGCATAAGTATCAGTATGCTGATTCTGCCTGCCCCCTCCTTTCTTTAACTACCATATTCCATACCTTAAAAACACTCTTATAAAAACAAGGCAGAGGAGATGCACTCATTTTTGATGTGTTCATTAAAAATAAATTAAAATCTTGACCAAGGCTGTTAAAACGCTGCAGAATACAACGGGACAGCGGTCTCCACAGAATGTCCTTTGGCCCAGTTAGGAGGCACTGCAAGAATTGCAGACAAAAAGTAGCTCCCCTACTTGCCAGATGGACCAAACCCTGACCTCCCTCATCTTTGGGGAGGAAAAGGACACTCAGTGGGATCCAGTGTAGATTGTCCCAAATAAAATCAACTAAAATTTTTTGAGTAGCTGGGGAGAGGGAAGTCTGGGCTTCCCTGCTTAGGCTGCTGCCCCCGCGACTCGACCCCGGATAAGCGGAAGAAGATGGATGGATAAAATTTTTTGACTAAGGAGGAGAGCCAGAGGGTCAACACACATCATTTTGTGCCACAAGGAGGAGGCGACTAACTTATTGACAATTAATGTCCTACCTCTGTAGGACATCTTTGGGAGAAGCAATTTCCATATCTCCAGCCGGCCTTTAACTCTCTCCAGAGAGTCTTCCCAGTTTTTTTTCATAAAATCTTCTTCTCCCAGGAAGACCCCAAGGTAGCAAAGTCCCCCTCTCTTCCACTGGAGACCACCGGGTAGTGTGAGACCTCCTCCCAGCCCCCCTCCAGCCATCAGAGCCTCACTCTTTTCCCAATTAACCTTAGCTGATGAAATAAAACCAAATTAATTTACAGTGTTAAAACATTAATATCTCGTTGTGAATTGATTAAAACCATAAGATCATCAGCATAAACAGACAATTTAAAGGGCACGGGGCACTGTGGTAGACTTATGCCAGCTAATTTTTGTCGCAGTTTGTGCAACAGAGGCTCGATGGCTATTGAATATAACATCCCAGAGAGAACAATTCAATTTCAATTTTATTTATATAGCACCTTTTACAATAAAATTGTCTCTAAGTGCTTTACAGAGGTAGAAACCCAGAGCCTGAACCCCCAGGTAAGCACAGTAGCAGGGAAAAACTCCCTTTTAACAGGAAGAAACCTTGAGCAGGACCAGGCTTACAAGGGGGAACCATCCTGCTGAAAGTTGGCTGGGTAAAGGAGGAATAAAAGAGGGAGACAGGACAGAGAGAATAAAGAGAGAGAGAGGGAGAACAGATACAATCATAAAACCAAAGAAATACAGACAAAATACAATCATAGAAATACAAACATATCAGACATATATACACATAATACAGCATAGCAGGTTGTTATAAAGAGATGAACAGTATAGGCAGGTGCCGACAGCCACCCTGAGTTTGCCATAGGCCAATGTCCGTACAGCACGAAGGCCTGGAGACGGAAGACCTGCAAAGAGAGAGAGAAAGAGAGAGAGAGAGAGAGAGAAGGGGGGGAGACACACAGAACGACAAGGAAGACTGGACCCAGATAATCCCGGTGAAAATAAAAGGAGGAGAAAGAAGAAGAAAAGGAGGAGAGGACGTGAGGGAGTGGTTGGTGTTGAGGAAGTGGGGAACTGCTCAGTGGATCATGTGTTTGTCCCCAGCAGCGTAGGCCTATAGCAGCATAGCTGTGCTAAAAATTGAAGAATAAGAGTCTGATGAGCCTATTCTAGCTATAGCTGTGAAAACTGACTAAACTAGATCTGTCAGCCCTACACACTTGGTTTGAGGCTAGCTATATGCTTTAGTGAACAGAAAGGTTTTAAGTTTGATCTTAAAGGCAGACGTGGTGTCTGCCTCTCGGATCCAGGTTGGTAACTGGTTCCACAGTAAAGCTGCCCGATAGCTAAAAGCTCGTCCTCCCAGTCTGCTTTGATGAATTCTAGGAACTACAAGTAAACCTGCACTCTATGATCTGAGTGTTCTTTTAGGTATATATGGAACTATGAGATCCTGCAGGTATGATGGAGATAGTCCATTTAGAGCTTTATATGTTAGAAGGAGAATCTTAAAGTCTATTCTAAATTTCACTGGAAGCCAGTGAAGAGAAGCTAAAACTGGAGAGATATGCTCCCTGGTGTTGATTCCTGTCAGAACTCTGGCTGCAGCGTTCTGTATCAGCTGCAGGTTTTTAATGGAATAATTTGGACATCCTGACAGTAATGAGTTGCAGTAGTCCAGTCTAGAGGTAACAAAAGCATGGACCAGTTTTTCAGCATCACTTTGTGACAGGATGCTCCTGATCTTGGCAATATTACGGAGGTGAAAGAAAGCGGTCCTAGAAACCTGTTTAATATGAGGGAGAAATGACATGTCCTGGTCAAAGATAACTCCCAGGTTCCTTGCAGCCGTACTGGAGGACAAAGTGATGCTATCCAAGGAGAGAATGCTATCTGGTAATCTAGTCCTCAGATGTTTAGCTCTAAGAACAATGACTTCAGTTTTGTCTGAGTTTAAAAGAAGGAAATTGGAGGTCATCCAGTCTTTCATGTCTTTGAGACATGCCTGGAATCTGGCTAATGGCTCTGTTTCATCAGATTTCATGGATAGATACAACTGCGTATCGTCGGCATAGCAATGAAAATTTATACCGTGTTTCTGAATTATATTCCCTAGAGGGAGCATGTAAAGAGTGAACAGGATTGGCCCAAGCACTGAACCCTGTGGAACACCATGATGAACCTTTGTACACTCAGAGGAAACATCATTAACATGAACAAAATGAAATCGATCTGATAGATAAGATTTAAACCAGTCTAGAGCTGTCCCTGTGTTGCTAATCTCATGTTGTAGCCTTTGTAATAAAATGCTGTGATCTACAGTATCAAAGGCAGCACTGAGGTCCAGTAAAACCAGTACGGAAATAAGTCCATGGTCTGATGCCATGAGGAGGTCATTAGTGACTTTAACCAGTGCTGTTTCTGTGCTATGATGAGCTCTGAAACCAGACTGAAACACTTCAAATAGACTATTTCTGTTTAGGTGATCGGTTAGCTGACTAACAACCAGCCTCTCAAGTATCTTAGAGATGAATGGGAGGTTGGATATCGGTCTATAATTTGCTAAGACGCCTGGGTCAAGTGAAGGTTTTTTAAGTAAAGGTCTGATAACAGCAGTTTTAAACGCCTGAGGTACATAACCTGTTGTCAAAGATAAGTTGATCTGATCTAATACTGACGCCCCAATTAGAGGAAAGACATCCTTGAAAAGCTTAGTTGGGATGGGGTCCAGGAGACATGTGGTTGCTTTAGATCCATTAATGTTGGAGGTCAGCTCAGGGAGATCTATGGGCAGGAAGCT